>CP136069.1:213649040-213992765 GCA_032622095.1 Siphonodentalium dalli
GTCCCCCGTGCCATGCGGACATGTAAACTGTCTATACTGTTATCTGTTTTATATGTTTCCCCTCAATATATCAGTTTTATCACCAATTTGTCGGTTGTTCTGGGTCAGTGTATGGTATTTGATGGTGGTTAGGCATGGCCCACACAAGACCATAAAAAATAAAATGAAAAAATAAAATAAAATGAAAAGCCTACCGCCCGCCCCTATTTTTTTTGGGCTCGTTACGGGAAACACGCATTCATTTTGTTTTGGCCTAAGTATTTACTTAGCCTGTCTGCAATACACTAAATACTGTTTTGTGATTAGTCAACTGACACTTGGGGCTTGGGCAACATAATGCAGTGTGCCAGTGTGTATTACACCATGTAACACAAACAGGAAGTGACACTCTGATGACGTAATTTGAACTAAGCATGCACTAAACGCAGTCAGAATAATTGGGAGTATTTTCAGCCGTAAGTTTAGCCGAATTACATCGGAAGACTGTGATTTATATCATCATGATAATGCTACGAAGTGCTTTGAAATCTTTTATTGGGCTAATTATATGTGCTGGGTACGCTAATATCAAATTATCGACCATTTTTTTTAAATAAAAAAAATATATACTCAAGATTTTTTACAAGAATAAATCATCAGAACGCTATATAAATACAAGATATGAATGTTGTGGGTGTGCATGTTATTGGGGGATACGGCGATGTGGTCGTTGGCCTTAAATATAAGTAATTTGAATCAAAGATGGCTTCTATACATGTTCAGGTTAACAGTTAATCTTGAAATCAAAGTTAATAATTTTATATAAATTAACTTTTTGACTCGAGTCAATAATTAAATTATGAATTCCCATGGTACAGGATGTAATCAAATTAATTGATGGCAGTGGTTTGGGATTGCGGGCACATGAAAATTATGTTGATATGGGCATGAACTCAATTTGCACACTGAACAGTGACTATACAATAAGTGAAATGACTACCTGTGATTAGTATGCATATAACATAACATTTATTCAACACATTCACTTGAAAATTGTACATACAATTCTTGATTATATTTCTATTTTTGCATTCCGAATCTGCCGTCCATGACATTTTTTTGTACTTAACTGTGGTTACCTTATTGTATGAAGCAGAGACTTTAGAGACCAACAAAAACATATTGAGTATAGTACCACTTTAAATCAGTGTTATGCTAATATAAGCTTGGAGCAACCAATGATTTCCTCAGGGAACTTTTCATGGCGACAAAATATCTTGTGAAAAAATGTAATAGACAGACGATTGTAATTTTGAAGTGAATTGTCATTTGGTACATATAATAGTTCAAGTCTTCTCAGTCCACAACAGACTCGTACATCGGTTGGGTTGATGTTTCAAAACCGTTTCTTCACTCACATATAACAGGCTTTCGTCTATAAGACTGACTTTATTTACATGTGGCAAGCATGGCTGCCCTGGAATGTGACTATTGATCTGAAATTTGCATGGTTAATCTGTCTTCAAAATGATATATCAATTACAGTGATGAAATCGGTAAAGTGTTTTAATATAAAAGTGTTTAATATAATGTTCACATAGCACGACAGTTCTGATAGCACGACAAATCTAAATTCTCTGGAAAACATGTGTTTGATTACATATGAGCAAAGATCAATTTGAAAGAATGCTAATTTGTTTTTGATTAGGTGGGTTTTTGAAACCCGGCCCGGGACGAGAGGGCCATGATTAAAGAGAATGGGTCTTGGTTCGAAACAGCATGAATCCAAACTGTAATGTTCCTAGAAGACTTGTTCCGCATAGTACTAGACTAACGCACCATCTCTGTTAGGTAATATATGCTGATTAATATGAGGTGTGTTACCTTTCCCATTTTGAGAGACGTCAAATTGATCTGATTGCATCTCACCAAAGTCTGGTAAGGCCCCTCCTCCTTCCTCTCTACTAAGAAGTAACGAATTGTCCTCTGCATCATCTGTATGTTCCGAAATAGGTACAGAGGTCACAACATCTGAAAATAATCAGAGTGCTAATGACAATGTAGCTAATAGCTCAACCAATGTTATTAACTACCATAAAATAAATTACATGTCGTCAGGTACAGGCATTGTTTCAGGGGCTGTGCGGTCTAATTTTTTCAGAAGTCTGCAACCTTTTGCGTTAAATGAATTCATTTATTTTCATCATCTGCTGATATTTGTTGACTGAACAATGAACATACTAGTTCCAGTCAATTTCACCTACAGTGTCAGAGGTTGCAAATTTGAGCAATATATCAGAAATTCCATACTAATTAGGCCCAATGAGTCGAAAACATCATTTAGAGAAAAGCTAACAAGCCATGCATATTAGCTTAAAACCAAATTTTAATGAAATCATCATATTGTCAAGAACAATTTAACCTCTTTGGTTCTCAGAAATATAGATCACCTACCTTGAAATTGTATATCCGCCAAAGATTTTCCGTGAAATTGAGCAGCAACCCCCAAATCCTGGATCAGAAGTATCTTCGCAACATCCACCCGTTCAATGATGTCATTCAACTGTTGGTAATGTACTTGATGTACATTCATCGTATGACCTAGATGATCGACAACCCATTGCCGTTGTGATTCAGTAGTATTCAGTGACTAAAAAGAATAATGAAAGTGTTGCTTCAAATGATGAATAAATGAATGGTATATGTTATTTAGGGAATAATGAAGCAAAGTTTTGTGATTTCGGTAAGGTACAGAGCAAACATACTTCGGAGAATTTAGTTAATCGATTAACTGGTATTTGCAGTATATTTACAGTATATTCACACTGTTATCCCGATTCTAATACTCTTCGAATTGAAAACTTTATTTCAACACACAAACACCTCCAAATTTGGCTAATTTCAGGAGGTATATTGGCATCATATTCAAATCGAATCGGGGTGAGATTTGCGATCAAATTGAATCTCAGGATAAGATTCGTGAATCGAATCTCAAATTAAATATACATACAAATTTTACCAAACCTGGGTATCAGAATAGTGATGAACAATGTGTACATAATGTGTAAATTCAAGGATCCATGGTTCTATGACTGTATAATTACATAATATATAAACGTGCTTATGACATTATAAGAATTGTGCATGTACAATTTCCATCTCAATGGATAGAATTTTAAAATGGAATATGGTTCAATTCATTTTTTTCTGGCAAATTAGAAAAAATTATTCCTCGCCATATACATGTCAATATTATGCTCCATGGAAAAGTTCATGATTAATGCAGCAGTATAGAACTGTGGGGTGTGCTATGGATATGAAGGTTTATCAACTAAATTGTTCCTGAACAATTCATACAAAAATAAATCGTTCTCATCTAAATGGCAAAGTCAACCTCCAAGGTGAATTTCATGATGATCGGACCAATGCTGCAGATGTCAGACCATGCTAATGGATTTAATTTTGAAATCCAAAATGACGGCCGGTGACCACGTTTTTATACAAATGAGCCCAAAATGATTCATTCCGGTAAACATGTCAATACATGTAAGTTGTAACATGTATCATGCTCCATGAAAACATTCATTGGCACGGGCTTAACTCTGAAAGGATTAGGATGTACAGACAGATGCCGGATGATGACCCACGGCAATAACTTAGTTTGAGGGATCAAGCCAAAAATAGCTAGTTGTTACCTGCATCATGGTCGCCATGTACTTTCTCATTGCACTGGTTCTTATAAGATTTGGGTTCTTCAATCCAGCTGAGTCTGTGCTAGTCTTGATGGCATCATATGCACGAAACACAGCACCATCTAAATGAAAATATCAATGTTAGAAAATGATGTTTTACATCACATGTTCTGGCCTAAAACTAATTAAACCAGTTTTGATTCATGGAAAAATATCTTTTTAGGGTAGCTAGGTACCACTTTGCAAGGAATCTCTTTTTCCACAAAGATAATGAAGGAGGACAAAGCACTTGTAACTTCAGTCACACATTGCAAATATTTGTCAACCTCGTGAAATCAAAGTGCAGTGGTTGTGCTATTTATATGATAATATCAATGATTGCAAACATATATATCTGTACCTAATTTAATCTTAGACTGTCAATCCAAAAAATACTAGAAAACAATTTGTTGTTACAACTTACACATTTCGCCATCAAGGTCATTATCAAGGTTATTTCTCAATAACCTAAATTTCTTAATTAATTTCACGGCAGCTATAAAAATGTCAACACGCCTACACACATCGCGGCCGAGGTTCCATTTAATTTTGCACCTCGTAGTGTTTGGTGGGTTCACACATGCCCCCTCAATAACAACCACCTATACAATAAATGTCTATGGCTGCACTCGATTCCGTGCCCCTAGTATTCGTGGTGACTGGTCACCTGCATGTCACATTTTTATAATTCACGAAGCAAGAATCCAGACACATGTACATGACATACACCTGCCTCGCATAGTACACAGTCTGAGCGCGAGACCCATCAAAGTATGTGCATCCATTCTGATAGCTTCTTTATTAGGAATCCTTTGGGGAAATGAGAATACCGCTCCATGTCCATAGACTCAGAAATGTGGATTCTGAGACAACCTTCAGGTAAACTGCTTCTTGACTTATATAACATGAATAACTCACTTGATTTCCCAAAGAGATATGGATTATCCATGGTTCCAACTTTCTCTCTTATTCTGACATCAGACAGGTAAAGTAACCCTTTCTTTGTTTCTGGTGGGATGATAACTGGGACAGGTTTTCCTCTCTGAAGTAAATTGGGAGACATTAACTAGTGACAATCGTTGGTTATAAATCATTCATCAAGATCACACCTTAGTTGGAACATGCTAATAATTGATAAAAAATTGACCCAAGTGTTTGTATAATTAGAAGTGTACTATTGCATTCATTGGATCATTGTGCAGTGTCAGCAGTGATTGTGCTATTTATATAATTTGAATAATGGCTAATGTTTATATTTCTACATGAATGTCGATGAAATCAATAAAAGGAATAAGAGAAGACTGTATCTATTTATAAATAAGGAATAAGGACAGTGTATCTTTTTCATATCTTCAAAACACAGTATTGTCAAAATGATGAAATATTAGAAACCTATCATATCTTGGATTTCATAAGACAGGTTAATTTAAGATCTAAAATTTTAAATAAGGAGAAAGTTGCCTGGAAAGAGGATAAAACAATGATTACTTTTCCCCGGATTTCAACAAATTCCTGCTTCTTCAGCAACTGCTTTTCAAAATCCGTCAGCTGCCTCAGTGAGTTCATAGATAATGAATCGGCACCAATCTTTCTTTGTGAGAATGATACCAACCTGTAAGTAACATAATATTATCATTCCAAGGCCGGGTCAGCTTTCACATTAGCTTATAATTTAGAAATGCTACCAAATTATGGAACGTCATTCAAGAATTACTAATATTGAGTACAATGATAGCATTTATGCGATCTTGTCCACAAAATACACTTTAGTTGTGATCAAATGCAGTTTGATTGTTTCATGAAAAGCACATTGTTCAAATAATAAGTAAACAACAAACGATCATAAACTGTTTAACTCATTATCTCAACATTTCCCTCAATTCCCTACATTCATTCTGCACTTTTATAACCTGTCATTTGCTTATTTTCCCTGATTTTCCAGATCACCCCTGCAGATTAATAATATACCAATCCAAGGCTCACTTTATAATACATGAAGGAATATATATTTGGTATGATTTATATTTGAGTAATTAAATCCCAATTCCAACACAATGGGAATTTTATTTCATAGGGTAGAGAATTTGGAAATCATGATAATTGAACGACAGTTACATCGCACAATGGAACAGCAATACAACATCTAGATGTGAGTATTAATGATTGTATCTTGAACAATTGGATTGTAATTAATCAGCAAATTGTTTTTAACAAGTTATATGTTCAATAATATATACCAACCTCATAGCCTGAACTTCATGGCACCGTCTTCGATTATATAACGTCAATCTGGCAAGGGCTGTATTTGCAATCTGCCGACAGTTGTCCATTGAGTAATCAGTGTAATCAAATTCCAACAGTTTGTTTTGGAGATACTCAGTTAGATGCTTTATATCTTCAGGAAGAGGTATTTCTTTAACTGAATTCAATGACTGTTCTGTGAGATTTGTCCTCGCCAGTGATGTCACTAAAGTACCCCATTGCATGTTCATTAGCCTTAATAGATTATCAGCTTGCTGTCTGTTTGACTCATGGCCGTTCATTATCGCCTTACCTATTAGAGCTTGTATCATCCTTTTGATATCATAACCCAGTTTGATGGCATTAGATGGTGCTTTTAACATTTCATAATCAGATGTGTCCTGTTTGGCACATATGAGTGCAGCTTTAGCTATTTTGTTAAAATTCGCAGGGATAAGCATCTCTTCAAGTGTTCTAAGTTCTCCATCACTTTCACCGATGACATCATTTAGGTTCAGTTTTAGTTTCGCAGCGAGACGCATGATAGAAGATGTATAGTATTTTCTCATTATTCTGTTTCCAATGCTCTTTAATAACCATTGATTTCCTAAGTTCACAATAAGTGAATCGGATTTCGCAACTTTTCCCACATTATCATCTAACATGATTGGAAACACTTCTCTAAGGAGCGCTGGGGATGCATCAGTACTAATCATACCTGAAATTATTTGTGATTGTATTTGAAGACTTGCCAAAGATGGCAAAATTTCAGATCGTCGAAATGCAGGGCATTTGGACTGATGACGACGGAGATTCTTCAACAATAACCAGTCGAAACAATTTGGACATGGTCCATATTCACAGAGATTGAATGTCTTATCTGACTGTCTTCTTCCAATGATAAATTTTCCACGCTTCCTCGCTAGACATTCCAGATTGTGTTTGTGGGATCCCTTCAGGCGCAGCAGGTCTATTTTTCTCTTTCTTTCTTTCATATCTGTACAGCTCTTTATGGCAATCACTTCTGGTTCTATTTCGTGTTTTTTGCTCACTATGTGGTGGGAAAAATTAGACTGCCATTGCCCACAAAAACCACACGGGTGTTTCACATTGTAGACACGGGTTGTCTTTTTTACTTTTCCTCCTTTAGAGATTTTAGATTTTTTTAATTTTGGTTGGTAAATGCTCGTTGTTCTGGCATCTCGAAGAACATCAGTGTCAGAATCAGAAAATTCCATCGAAGAATTACTGCTAGAACTGGATCCATTGGCATTAACATGAGCAGCCATTTCTGTCAAAACCGGATAAACATCAGAGTAATAATCCTCTTCAACACTATCAGAAACATGATCTGTGTCCATGTTCGATGAATCATCCTCAACATTAGCAGAAACGCAATTTGTTTTATTGTTTGACGAGTCATCTTCACTGGTCTCGGTTTCCTTATTCGATGAGTCGACCTCAACACTAGCAGAAACACAATTTGTTTTATTGTTTGACGAGTCGTCTTCACTGGTCTCTGTTTCCTCCTTATTCGATGAGTCGACCTCAACACTAGCAGAAACACAATTTGTTTTATTGTTTGATGAGTCGTCTTCACTGGTCTCTGTTTCCTCCTTATTCGATGAGTCGACCTCAACACTAGCAGAAACACAATTTGTTTTATTGTTTGACGAGTCGTCTTCAACACTAGCAGAAACACAATTTGTTTTATTGTTTGACGAGTCGTCTTCACTGGTCTCTGTTTCCTCCTTATTTGATGAGTCGACCTCAACACTAGCAGAAACACAATTTGTTTTATTGTTTGACGAGTCGTCTTCACTGGTCTCTGTTTCCTCCTTATTCGATGAGTCGACCTCAACACTAGAAGAAACACAATTTGTTTTATTGTTTGATGAGTCGTCTTCACTGGTCTCTGTTTCCTCCTTATTCGATGAGTCGACCTCAACACTAGCAGAAACACAATTTGTTTTATTGTTTGACAAGTCGTCTTCACAGGTCTCTGTTTCCTCCTTATTCGATGAGTCGACCTCAACACTAGCAGAAACACAATTTGTTTTATTGTTTGATGAGTCGTCTTCACTGGTCTCTGTTTCCTCCTTATTCGATGAGTCGACCTCAACACTAGCAGAAACACAATTTGTTTTATTGTTTGACAAGTCGTCTTCACTGGTCTCTGTTTCCTCCTTATTCGATGAGTCGACCTCAACACTAGCAGAAACACAATTTGTTTTATTGTTTGACGAGTCGTATTCACTGGTCACTGTTTCCTCCTTATTCGGTGAGTCGACCTCAACACTAGCAGAAACACAATTTGTTTTATTGTTTGACGAGTCGTCTTCAACACTAGCAGAAACACAATTTGTTTTATTGTTTGACGAGTCGTCTTCACTGGTCTCTGTTTCCTCCTTATTCGATGAGTCGACCTCAACACTAGCAGAAACACAATTTGTTTTATTGTTTGACGAGTCGTCTTCACTGGTCTCTGTTTCCTCCTTATTCGATGAGTCGACCTCAACACTAGCAGAAACACAATTGGTCTCCTCGACCCACTCAATGTCTTTCAGGAACATTGCTATAGTAGTTGGTTTCTTTTTTAAATCATCTACAAATAAATATAAAATAAGATTTATATGAAGTCACCTTGCCACCAAAGTTCTCAGTTTGCAGACACAAAGGGGGTAATCCCAAAACAACTGTGTTAAATATTATACTCTTAAATATTGGAGGAAATAAAGAAATATATGTATAAATGAGTATTTAGAGTTTAGGGGTGCCACGATTAATCGTATAATCGATGAACCGTTGATAAAGCCAATAATCGATTACCATTTCCATCGTTGATTAATCTGTGTTATTTATATCGGATGTCAGAAGATGCCGGGTATTATTGAATACCGTGTTTATTTTACACAGTTCTATCTACAACCGAGGTGTTAACACCCTTTGATCGCGTACCAAAGAGACTCCAATAACATGAGTACTACTGATATATGTTGCAAACAGTTGGCAGTTCATTTGATGATGTGACATGGTTTCTCGTCGGATCGTTGTATATTCTACAAATTGGCCGCACTGCAGATTTGAACACATTGCGATATCGTTGTATATTTTAAATACACTTGAAAGGTGGTAATATTACATTGATCAGCCAATGTCTCAAATGACCAGTGACAGTGCAGTTATTGAGTTAACGAGCACCCAGGCAATAGGCCATATTACGGTATACTTCCACTGATGTTATTAATATTAGGTACGATTAATCGATTATGGTCGATTATTGACGACCGATTATCGATTATCAAAATCAATAATCGTGGCACCTCTATTAGAGTTAACCCGTTTGCAGTTGCTATCCCATAATAATATTAAGGCATAAATTCCCTGTATGAGAATTGTAATCAACCTGCTAAAACAACTTTAAAAAGTGACTGTACATACAGCTTTACATATCACTAAAAGTCAACTAGAGATTCCCACAGATTGAATGTTCAGAAGTTTTACAAAACAGTCACTTGTCATATATGTCCAAACCCAATTAAATTATATTACTAAACACCCTTTCACATATCAAATTGAGTTTATCAACATACATACTCTCATGTGCCTAATAATAGTGATGACCGAATACGAATAATAGTGATGGATGGGGATTCCCCTGAAATTAATAATAGTGATGGCAATTTCACTGTCTCAATTCCAGATAACAGTGATCGTTGGGAATTTTCTCCAAAAATAATAATCGTGCTGACAATATTATTAGGCACCTGAGTGTAGGTCAAACAGGAACAGGAGCCATAAATTTTGTTTTTTAAAACTTTTTTTTCCACTCGAGTATCTCCCCCACCCCCTACACAGCAGGGCGATGACAAAAAAAAACTTATGAATTTATTGTATTTGCTTAATAAAGTTATGCAATGGCGAGAAATTAACTTTATATGAGAATTGAATGTGAGACAACATTTATAAGATTTTTATCAACACATCCTGAATTTGTATGCACCCAGTAAAATTGTGATCTGGCAATCTGATCATTGTTGTGTTCTTGTGACGAAAAACCATTCTAATTGATGCGCCAAAAATCGGATTCAGTAACTTGTCAATTCTTGAGAAAGAGAACGATATTCGAAAACAGTGTATTTTGTGCTATCAAACCGGACGATATAACTCCGAACCAGACACCGAAAGAGGAACCTGATTGCATCGATTGTAGTCTGTGGTTATACAGCTTGTAAATGTTAACGAGAACACGTCTCCATTTTCACCCAGACTTCGAATCGACCCATGCGCGACCGCCATCGTTCAGATGAACTTGTTCGAATCGATTTGGTTCGATTCGAATCAACCATGGAAAACATCCATGTTTAATGTAAATATCAACAAAAACACGTGCTTCCAGTCAGCGAAGAGGAGCGATAACTCGTGATCTTCCGGTATTGCATCAGATCGTATTAAATTTGACTTTCCGTTAGAGTGACGATGTGGCTTTGCGAAAAAAATATAAATATATCAAAGATATTATTTATCTCGCGATGTGAATCAGATAAAATGGAACCACGCGTACATAGTTTGGTTATCAGTGCGGTCGGTCGGTTTATAGATTGATTTTTTGTATTTAAAACCAATAAAATGAACTTGGGTCGGGGGATTTTGAAGACGGTCGGTCGGGTTACGGGAAACACGAAACCATTTTGTTTTGGCCTAACTCATTGAAAACATAATAACCACAATTTGGCTCAGACTTACTCATGCCTTTCTCTTTTAGGTACATGTTTCCCTTTACGTAAGCCTCCGTTTTGGATACATCCACAGTCAGTCTGTTGGATAAAATTAACGAAATATGATTATTATGTCACACAGGGACCAGCCTAGGAGTTTCAAATTGGGAGAAGTCACTTCTCCATATTTACTCCCATGCTACTGTGGACTGTTAGCATTGAGGAGTCATAATTCCTAAAGTTGAATTAACACCCAATATCACACTTATATGCTACATGTACAATAAATTTTCTGCAATACATGAGGCCATTAATAAAACTATCAATCTATCATAGTGGCTAAATACACCTTTTCATCAAGAATTACACTTCGAACGTGCAGTTTGGATTTATAAATAACATATTACATGCAGTATATGGGAGAGAATTGACCGTTCCCTCAGACTAAAATGGAAATAGAAAGTGACACAATTCAGGGAGTCATCCTCAAGGCTGGTCCCTGAAGTCAAAATAATGAAAGCCACAGTAAAACTTGCAAAAAGTGTTTAAACCTCAAAACTGTAAAATTAACTAACCATTGAAGGTGCATAAACTAAATTTGTTTATGTAGAAAAGACTCAAGTTCAACAGGCATAATTTAAGCATGATTATCTGAAAATTCCCCATGGTAAACTACCCACATCTGAGGCTTAGTAGTTAGTCAATAATGTGTTATAGGTCAAGTTTTGTAGTTGACAAACAGGTGATAACCTAAACAATGATATTCAGGCCTGAGTGAGCATGTTATGTGTAGTACGCTTCTAAATATTCAGATGTATAGTACTTACATTGCATTGTCAGCTTTACAATAGACTTTAATTCTTGACCCAACTTGGTCTATAACTTCAACGGGCCACATTACATTTAGGCCCGTCAATCGGGCCCAAACAATCGTCTTTGGAGCCATGATGTTGAGCCTGTAAAATATTTATTGTAATTAATATTAATAGAATTTTCAGTGATTCACAAATAAGTTAATTTGCATCAATGCTACTTTTATATAATACTAGCAGGTGACCCGACTTTGTCCGGGCTTTGACCTTGAATTGACCATTTTGAAGGTCAAGTCGGGGTCACGATTTGACCCGTCGAAAACACTCCCCCGATAAAAGTATCCGTAGGTATCAAATTTCGTCGAAATCCTTTAATTTTTTAATTTAATTTGAGTTAATTCTGCTTTTTTAATTAAGAGAAATGATGGTACCTGTCCCGTGATGGTACCCGTCCCTAAAAGAGGTACGTTTGTGGGTACCCGTTTCAATGTGAAGATCACCTCGGGCGGAAAGCCCTAAGTACGTCACACAACACGCTCATGTCTGGATACAGTCTTACATGCACACGCCCAGACGTAAGAATCACATTACACACATACGCTCTTTATCTACGACACTGCGGATACGAACGCTCTTTAACTATGAACGCGATTAACCCCACCGTGCCAATGGGGGGAATTTTTGTGACTGGGAGTGGAGAAGGAGTGCTCTGACGTTCTCAGATGCGGTGCGATGACACTTCAACTGGTATTTTACCCTTAGATAGGAAGTTTGGGCTCAATCCGTCCGGCAGTTTTCCCGGCCATAGCTAGCTAACAGACAAACAAACAAACAGACAGAAGTTCCAAAATATATAGTAGATCTCGGGACATTGTATGTAAATGTCAAAATGTCAAGTTGGCTGAAGTGGACTTATTTGAATGATGAATTGAGTTATAATTTTAGTGCACATGTTTGCATACTCTTGGGGGGGGGGGGGGGGGGGTGGTCATGTGACAATATTCTTATTGAAAAGTGGAAACTTGAGCTCCAATTGGTGCTACCATTGAAAGACATGATGAATGACTCTGATTCATTATCCTCAGAGCAATCACATACTCACATACCGAGTGACAAACTAATTTGTACAAATTGGGATCTATTGAACATCGGCCTCTGATTCCAACATTTAAACAACTTTACAAGTCACATGAATGTCATGTGATTATAACTCAGAAAAATTTACTGTCTTTCAAAGTGTATACTACGAATACCAGTACCTTCACTATTGTAAATAGAAAATTTTACTAGTAATTATGAAAATATAATTGAATTCATCAATACCCACCCCTCCACCATTTTGCATTAACTAGGAACACATGAATATCTTTTTGGCCTATTATATGAGGCCAGGAAGCCACAACTTGGCTTACCTCAAGATAACTGTTGATCTACCGTACTCGTAACTTCTATCTCCGAAAATAAGGTGTAAAATTGAAATAATGCAATGAACAAAATATAATAGCATTGAAGAATTCATCAATATGGTAGAAAACTAAAAAGTTAAGACCACATATATCAGCTTCCAAAACATCATAACTGTGATTAGAACAAAACAGAACTAATTGAGAAAATTGAGAGGCATGAATTAAACAAATGAAACCAAATGGAAAATCTCCTGATATATGGTTGTTAGCCATGTCGAAAAAAACAAAAGAAAACAAAATATGAACAAAAGCTAACTAAATTGTTAAAGGTCGAAATCTCAACATCTCAGCAAATATCTATGGAAAAAAATAAAGTTTGAAAAATAAAATCACAATTTAACATATCTAATATTAAAACCTCGCTGATAACTTGAAGTTATTTTGTATCACAGAACAAAGAGAAATTGACAGTGCAGTCAATGAAGGCTCTGATGTGGTAGTGCTGTGTTCAGGCCTAAAAAAAAATATCAGTGTCTCTGCTATAAACCAGGACCCCTCCAGGGTAAATCTACATGTAGATACATGTAGGTTAGGACTTAATTTTTATCTTTATTTATTTTTGTTTTATGATTACACGCTGGATCTCAAGGGTGATATTACCACCCTTGAGATCCAGCGTGTAATCAGTCCAATCTATAATGACACTGTAGCTCAACTTTGGAAGAAGCTATTTTTTTTCTGAGCAATGAATAAAATGATGAAAAAGGAGGGTAAAGATGGCCACCAGAGGCAATTTTTTTTAGCTGAATGACAATGACACATTTTCATCTTCATGGAAACGTCAACAGCCATGACAAATTTCATTATTAATTGTTGTTCTTTGGATAAAATGTTAGCGATTATATGATCATATGATAAACAAGTATTTTAAAATATACAACGACATCGCAATGTGTTAAAATCTGCAGTGCCGCCAATTTGTAGAATATACAACGACCCGACGAGAAACCATGTCGCATCATCAAATGAACTGCAGACTGTTTGCAACATATATCAGTAGTACTCATATTATTGGAATCTCTTTGGTACGCGATCAAAGAATGTTAACACCTCGGTTGTAGATTAAACTGTGTAAAATAAACACGGTATTCAATAATACCTGGCATTTTCTGACGTCCGATATAAATAACGCAGATTAATCGACGATGGAAATGGTAATCGATTATCGGTTTTATCAACGGTTCATTGATTATACGATTAATTGTGGCACCCCAAAATTAAACCTCAACACCCATGCCAGATATGAGTTTAGGCCACCCCCCTTGACTTAATGACTTACCTTAATAAAGACAAAGTTAAACAATATTGATGAGAACACAGTCAAGACCATATTGTCGACAAAAAGAAAAAAAAACACGAAACTCATGCCGAAAGATGAACAAAATTTTCAAATCACTTTCAAAATAATCAAATAAACGGAAATCATTTAAACTAAAAAAACCTAATGCAACAGCTTTTTCAACATAAGAAAAAAAAAGTATATAGCCTGCTGCAGCTGTTGCTAGAGTTTTCATTCTTAGACTGTATATTAGACTGAAACAAGAACATTTGTGGGTAAATACAGGAGCATTTAAATGGGATTTATTAAGTTTTTTTGCTACTCCTGTAAATTTGCAAAAAATAGTGTTCGTCCTTTTGGATGCCAATCGATGATATTTAGAAATAGCCAAGTTGATATTTTGGCTGCAGTTCTCTCTGCTTGCCCTGAGAATGTTGAGACGTGTATTGACAACTTCCAAGGGTTATTTTGTGAATATAGATAAAAACGTATTACAAAAACATAGATGATGATCATCTCCATATATTGGCTTATTATGTTTGTGTTGACATTATGTAGGCCTACATAAATTAAAAAAAAAAAAAATTATTTAAAAAAATCAGCATCAAATTATGATATTCGGTCGGGTTAGCAGAAACTAGTTATTTTTTATGCCTCATCTTAAGTTTACAGTCTTCATTTTCTGTCAAAATCTTGTGTTGCCTATTTTCGTTATACTTTTATCAATCATCGATATGACGATAAGATCAGATAAATTTTATTTACTGAAAAAGTCGGAGCTATTTAAAAATACAAACTAAATTGGCTAAATCAACAATGGCAACATAGTGTTGACAATGTTTCTCATTTTGTAAATTGGAATTCAATGGTTGCTTGGTAAGTTGGTACTAGTAGAAATGGTTACCAGAATATATCCCGACAAAGTAGGTGTAAATTCATTTCAAAATGCAACAAAATGCAACAAGTTGTTGGGGGGAAAACCCACTTATAAAAATTGATATAGGAAATGGTGTGTGCGCATGCGCGGATATAATAAGACGATGCGTTCGATTTGCACTCTAAGTGACCGGACAGTCTCCCCAGAGCCATCGAAAGGAATTTCGTCGCCAAGAGCGAAAGTTATGATTTTTCGTCGGCTTTTTAAAGAGACTGACTTTCAAGTACGCGATATTTTCATTTCAAAATAAATTTTGCTAATTCAAACTTTAATCAATAATTAATGCAATAATGGCTAAAAGTAAAAGAAAAAAACCTTGTTGTGGGGCCCGGCGGACGCTAATTGCTAGTATTACTATTAATTATATACGGTATTAAACTATTATACCACTGATTTAGTAATGATCAATTTCATTCAGATAACAAACGTGATTTGATGATGCAATATGGGCAAATCCATTATACTAGTTGTGATAGAAATAGTTTTCATGAAAAGTAGGTGGGACTCTGTGTGACTTGATATCTGCACACCACGTGCGCGGTGTGGTATCTTGTTGCTATTTTAAGACAATGCTGGTACGCGCCGCGGATTCCAGTGTCACTCGATCTCAGAGTCGCGCTAAACAACTGAATATTACGAATATATATCCACGAGAATGATAAAATGAGTCTTTTTAATTTTAAATGTAGTGGCTTGTGGAAAATGTGTACTTTTACGAACTTTTTAAAGTATGTTAACCCCATAATTTATGATAATACACCAAATTGACCAATAGACAAATTAACTTCACAATGTTCCATTGGCAAGGACAAAACCAGCAAAAAGTTTCACTCAAGAGCGCTAATAGCATACATCGGCAATAAACTTAGTTTTAAATACGAATAAATCTTATTTTGCCTGGGAAATGTGTATAGAATGAACATTCAAAGCAGGAGGAGTGCATGACAACTTACCTAGATCAAAATGGCGTCTTCTGAACTTCACATCCGCGATGTCACGTGACTACCGGAAGAGAACGACGATCGCAAGGCGGAAAATGGCGGAAATTTCAACAGCTTTACGGTGTTGTCCATACGAAACCTGATGGACAAATGGCATATATGGACAAAGTACTTCTTGGACAAGTATTGTGGGGTCATTTTTCAAAAAGACAAATTTGACCCCATAAAACAATTTCCAACAGTTTGAAAATAACATCTTATGGGGTTAACCCCACAAGAGCGAAAAAACCCCACAATGCAGCAATGGACAGACAAATAACTTCACAATGTACCTCCCGTAAGAGCGGACGGACGGACAGACGGACAGACGGACAGACAGACAGACAGACGGACGGACGGACGACGGACGAGGAGTGATGACTATAGCTCCACCGGAGACTTTGTCTCAGGTGAGCTAATAAAAGCTTGGACAAAATTATGTATGTTGCGAAAAAAATTCTAAGTCAAAAATGGGGAATAACTCCACACAAAAAATGTCGGACAGACGTCATAATTGCAGGTGCACAGGTTCCCATGGTACTAAATATCAGTGCCAAGATTAAAAAACATTGACCGAAAAATGTAGGAATAAAAGCTCGGACAAAATTATGCATGTTGCAAAAAAAGTTTCTAAGTTGAAAAAGGGGGATAACTCCACCAAAAAATGTCCGACAGATGTCATAATCGCAGATGCACAAGTTCCAATGGTACTAAATATCTGTGCCACGTTTTAAAAAAATTGACCAAAAAATGTAGGAATAAAAGCTCGAACAAAAGTGTACATGCTGCGAAAATTCAAAAAAAAAAGTCAGACAGACGTCATAATCGCAGGTGCACAGGTTCCCATGGTGGTTGATGTCTGTGCCAAGTTTCATGGAAATTGATAAAAAAACGACTGAGAAAAACTCCGGACAAATTTGTGTCCACGGACGGACGGACGACGGACGGACGGACAAGCTGACTCCAGTATACCCCCCCCTAACTTCGTTGCGGGGGGTATAATAATTTTTTCATGTTTCTGACCAACCACGCCGGTGGCGGGCTAACCTGCTAGTCTACTATATATTTTGAGACTTCGGTATAAAAATATATGTGTTTGTCCTTTATAGAATCGAAAACGCCTGACAGATTGAGCTCAAACTTCCTATCTAAGGGTAAAAACCCACGGGAATGGTCGTCGCGGCGTTTTGGAGAAGCTCCAACCACCCGTTCTCCACTCCCAATCATCAGAATCACCGTCAACGGTGATGCGAGGGTTAAGGCAGTTACGATCTTTATATTGACCATATTTGGAGTTGTTAACCGAGTAACGCACTTTATTGTCATCGGTGTTGCTAAAAGCTCGCATATGCCTACGAAATTACGGATGCAAAACGCGAAATGTATTTATCTTGATTAAAAAGGCAGAATCAACTCATTGGAAAACAAAAAATGCGTGTTGTGTGATTCTTATGTCTGTCGTTCCTAGGAACGGGGGAATTTTTCATCGGGTCAGTTTTTCCACCCGATGTACCTTAAATGATACCTCTTTTAGGGACGGGTACCATAATTTCTCTTGATTAAAAAGGCAGAATTAACTCATTGAAAAACAAACAATGCATGTTGTGTGATTCTTATGTCTGTCGTTCCTAGGAAGGGGGGATTTCATCGGGTCAGTTATTCCACCCGAAAAAGGCAGAATTAACTCATTAAAAAACTAATTTTTTTTACTATATGTTTCCCCGTTGAATCGCAAAGTATGATGTATATCCGTCTCTCAATGTAAAATAAATAACTCTTACGACCATTGTTAAAGGTACTCAATCCGATAAAACTCCTCTCAATTACTATTTCATATGGCTTCGGGGGTCAAAAATATTTGATTCGAGTCGAGGAAGTCACCCATCAAAGCTCAGATTTGTTAGATATCGATTTTAGAAATATATTATTTTTCATTATCGGGAATATTATCTGGCCCAGAACTCAGTCAATATTGTGCTGTTATTACCACTTGATTTTAGAGTTATCCATCCTTGTCTGTTTGAATAGATTTTGGAGTACACATCCAGGGCAGGTACGACCTGTAGCCCGCGTCAAAGGAAATTGTTGACGGACACACGCACACACGGACGCCAAACCATGGCAATAGCTCAAACTTACAAAGTAAGTTGAGCTAATACAGGCTAATAAGGAATTTGCTGATTCTGAGAAATTTGGACTCCGAAATCAGATAAACTCCCTTTTTTGAAGATTTGTTGCACCATCTTTTAAAGGCCTATCACTCAGTATTTAAGACAAGCTTATTTTACTACTTCACACTTTACTATTCAGCATGCTGAATTTATCACTGATAAACAATTGGAATTGATTCTGCTACCACCCTATTATATTTAAAAGTGCTTTAGCACATTCTCCAACAGAGATTTGGAAAATATCAAAAACTACAAACCATGATAAAACCTGGGATGAGATTTCGATAAATGGATATAAACAAAGAATGAGAATTGTTATGTGACAATTTATGTTGATGACTTATTAAACACATTGATAGAGAACAAATGCATATTAGTTCGCTGGTCAGGTAAATGTGTGTTATAACATGAGTAAAATGATAAATATACAGATGACTAAAATGTGTGATTTGATAATGTGAGCTAGAGGTCACTGCGCCATAACTTTATTGTCTTATCATTCTCTAATGCAGCGGATGCAATAATGTTCTCTGGCACAGCAAAGCACAACATCTGAAAACAAAAATGAAAGTGTTCATCTATTGACAGCCATGGACAAATCCAGGATTAATTTAGATAGACCATTACCTTATGTTTTGGCATCCAAACAGCTGAAAATAAACCTTTGTGCTGTTTAGTCATACCAGGCCAAGGTTACCTGTAGATCACCAGGAGCAGTGCCTGGAGAGGGTAAAAATCACATGTCTGGCCATGCAGATATATTTTGGTAAATCATTATCCAGCTTGATTTAAAATGGGTATTGTACACTAAATCCGGCCATGTATGAGACCATCTCCTATTATACTCAACATAATATACACAACAAATGAATGAATTTGAGCCATCCATGAGTGCAAAATACACTCATGTGCTCTATGGATGATGTAAACATAATGGTAATTATAATGAAAATGAGTTAATGACTCAAGCCATAAACTCATTTTAATTATAATTTATACCATGTTGTTTTACATCGTTTATATAGTAAAATGAGTGTAATTTGCACTCATCCATGGCTCAAATTCATTCATTTGTTGCATATATTCTGTTGAGTATAATAGGAGATGGTCCCATAAATGGCTGGATTTAGTGCACAGTCCCCCTTTAAAGTATAATCTCAGTTTCCTAATGTAATTACACAGCCAGTATAATGAATAACATATTTAAAATTCGCAAAGCGAACTGTGTAATTATATTATATTATTATCCATCCCTTAAAGGGGTACTGTACCCCAATTTCAATATATTCCCGGTGACAATAGCGATCTAATATCAATATTATATTTTAAAATAACTAATTTGAGTCGACGATGTTTACTGAAAACGTTCCGGTTAACAGGCTATCATAAAAGTAAAATTGAATTATTTAATATAAATTAATTTATGGCTGGAGTCATAAAATGGAGAATTCTGCCATTACGAGTTACCGTTCTTGAAATCTTATCCGCTGCGTGTCTTTTATCGACGGCCGTTCGCGAACATTATTGAGTTGCAAACAAAACATGTTACCTGCAAAATGAAGGCCCGCTATAAACGATTCGGAAAAAAAGGAGAAAGAAACAAGTCATAAAGCATAAAGTATTTTTATAGGGAGTGAGATTGTTCGATGGAAGAGATTGAAGGCATTGAAGCTGTGAACAATGAACTTCCGGTTCTTCCTGCGACCTGCGTCTTCTCCGGTGAAGGTCAAAAACATGGCGCGTAGTTTGAAATAGTAATATTTTTGTTTCCAAGATCAATATTTTCTTCGCTAAATTAGATCTATACGAAACTCATATAACACGAACACTATCTAACTTGAAAGTTATTTCAATGGGAGTAAATAAAAAAAATTGCATATCTCTCTGTATCTCTGTGTTTAACTAATACTATTTCTGATTAGGCAAAAGCCGTCACATAATCCGGGAAAAAGTCATTAGACTCCCGAAATTCATATTGGACTCGAATCGTGTCCAATTTATGACTTTTATAAAAATTATCGGGACTCCAGGTGATGTCATTTGGATAAACATACAGATGGAAAATAACAAGACAGTCAATGACCCGACTGTAAAGACTGAGAAGACTGGGACTCTGAAGACTACAACAGTCAGTACATTGACAAAATCACTTAAGACAAATAGTTCTAAACATGGACATAGCTGAAGGTTCTCAGATGAGCAGGGGTCTTCATCTTGAAATTTATAAATGCACACCACTGACAAATCTCCAACCCCTTACCCTTTTTAAACAAGACAACCAGATCATAGTACTAAAGTTCACAAAATTTCTTTTACACATCCCTCTTTCTTTTACTCAGGCCTGGATATTTCCCCCCCCCCCACCCCAAATTCTTACTCTATTAAATTTTTCTCATATAAAGTTAATTTCTCGCCATTTCATGACAATATAAAGCAAATTAAACGATAAAATCGTAAGGTAATATTTTTACATATTTATGCTATTGGGTTGTGTGAGGGGTTAAAATATATTTTTTTTTTAATAGTTTTCTCGGCATTTCTTACCATAATAATATAAAATAAGTGAGGGGAAAAAAATATATGAGTGGGGGGGGGGGAAGATACCCAGGGCGGGGGGGGGAGATACCCCGGGATATCTTCCCCCGAACAAACTGGTTGGAAAATCAAACTATGAGAAAAATTCTAACCAATTTTTGTTGTGAAAATTAATCTACAACTAATGTTGTATCAGGCATGAAATTTCAACTGTTGAAAATTTTATCAAAAGTAAGGGGTCAAAACTCGACCCCCTCTACACTCCCTCCCCACTGCCTCAAACATTGCCCCCCACCCATGGAGCTTAGAAATAATTAGGAATCTATATATTATTATACCAGTACCAAACAGCATAGATACAGGTAGGGTTGGTGGGGAGAGTTAAATCTCTTATCGCTACCCCTATTTGAACAAATGTGAATCCCCATCTACGAGATCCATTCATCTAGTAATTTCAATGGGTTGATTTAAGAGTTGAAGTTAATTGATTTCCCTCTAAAGTTTCCTAAAAAATTACCACATTTGAACAAATATGAACTCCTGTCACCTAAGGACCCTCCACACCAAAATATAAGCTAAATAGGCCCATGGTTCTTGAGAAGAAATTGTTTTAAGAATTACTATAGAGGGAAAGAGTTATAGCCCTGGTTTCACACCTATTTGATGAACTTATTTGAACAAATCTGATTATGAGTCACCAAGGGAACATCCACTCCAAAATATATCAACCCATTCGGTCTTTAATATTGATCTGGAGAATAAAACAATTGTTGATGGATAAGCATCCCGACAGACAGACAGATGGAATGACAGCCCAACAGACAGACAAATTCAATTCAATATAACCCCAATTATTCTTTGAAAAATCAAGGTATGATTTCACCTGGATAAGAAAATATTATGGGAACAGCCAAGCCTGGATTTAGTGTAATAAAAGAATCGACTAAAAGTCCTTCTTGTTCATCCCCAGTGGTTGGAAGGTTCGTGTGAAAATCCACTGTGGTTAAGCTGTGTCACTGGTGACATCGGAGAGTGAAAAACTCGAGGCCATATCTGAGTGTTAAAGTTGGCAAGGAAGGCAAATGAAAGTGTCAATACACTGTAGCTCAACTTGGAAAGGGAATAATTTAATGTATTACAGTCAATGGAGTCATTAGGAATGTGGAAAGTTGAATATCTAATACATGTTTATAGAAATGAAGAGAAAAGTAAAATCCAAGATGGCTGCTGGCGGCCTTGTTTTCGGCCGAATGACCCCAAAATGACTCGTTCCCATCTACATGTCATTATTAACATTCATGACAAATTTCTTGATGATCAGACTAAAGGTACAACCTGTAGCCCGTGCTAAAGGATTTAGTCATACAAAGAGTAAATTCCAAGATGGCTGCTGGCGACCAGGTTTTTTTGGCCGAATGACCCCAAAATTACTCGTTCCCATCTACATGTCATTGTTAACATCCATGACACATTTTATGATGATCAGACTAAAGGTACGACCTGCAGCCCGTGCTAAAGAAGTTAGTCATGCAAAGAGTAAAATCCAAGATGGCTGCTGGCGGCCATGTTTTTTGGCCGAATGACACCAAAATTACTCGTTCCCATCTATATGTCAATATTATCATCCATGACAAATTTCATGATGATCAGACGAACAGTACGACCTGTGGCCCGTGCTAATGGATTAAATTTTGAAATCCAAGATGGCTGCTGGCGGCCATGTTTTTTGCCCGAATGACCCCAAAATGACTCGTTCCCATCTACATTCCAATTTCAACAGCCATGACAAATTTTATGATGATCAGACTAAAGGTACGACCTGTAGCCCGTGCTAAAGGATTTAGTCGTAGCCCGTGCTAAAGGATTTAGTCATACAAAGAGTAAAATACAAGATGGCTGCTGGCGGCCATGTTTTTTGGCCGAATGACCCCAAAATGACTCGTTCCCATCAACATGTCATTATTAACATTCTTGACAAAATTTATGATGATCAGACTAAAAGTACGATCTGTAGCCCGTGCTAAAGAATTTAGTCATACAAAGAGTAAAATCCAAGATGGCTGCTGGCGGCCATGTTTTGTGTCCGAATGAATCCAAAATTACTCGTTCCCATCTACATGTCAATATTAACATCCATGACAAATTTCATGAAGATCAGACAAACAGTACGGCCTGTAGCCCGTGCTAATGGATTGAATTTTGAAATCCAATATGGCCACTGGCGGCCATGTTTTTATCCGAATGACCCCAAAATTAATTATTCTGGTCTAAATGTTGATGTCAACAGCTATGACAAATTTCATAATGATCCGACGAAAGGTACGACCTGTAGCCTGCATTGTTGACGCCTTACGTACACACGTACACACGCACACACGTACACACGGACGACAAAGCCATGGCAATAGCTCAAACTTTACAAAGTAAAGTTGAGCTAAAAATCTAAGATGGCTGCCAGTGGCCATGTTTTTTGGCAGAATGACCCCAAAATTACTCGTTCCCATCTACATGTCAATTTTAACATCCACGACATATTTCATGATGATCAGACGAACAGTGCGACATGTAGCCCGTGCTAATGATTTTAATTTTGATATCCAAGATGGCCGCTGGCAGCCATGTTTTTTCCGAATGACCCCAAAATGAATTGTTCTGGTCTAAATGTTGATGTCACCAGCTATGACAAATTTCATAATGATCCATCCAAAGGTACAACCTGTAGCCTGTATTGTTGACTCATCGTGCACACACACACACATGGACGACAAAGCCATGGCAATAGCTCAAACTTTACAAAGTAAAGTTGAGCTAAAATTGGCCGTAACTCATATTATTACCCATCCCTTTACTAAAACTATTTCCGATTGGTCGAAAACCACCACGTGATAATCCGGGAAAAAGTCATATTGGACTCCCGAATGTCATATTGGACTCCCAAGTGTGCAATATCACTTTTGTATTGGGACTCTGTGATGTCACGAATTAACTATTGCAAAATGAATCGGTGAAATTCTGATACGTACTCAACACTGGTGGATTCAGAGACGTTTCGCTCCCGCATTGAGTTTTTGTTTTCATTTTCATGTTTACTGTTCCAAACCATGCTTTCTGATGCGCACGGTTTTTATAGAGAATTAAGTGCCGACAAATAACCAAAAAAAAACACAAAAGTTTTATTCCCAAAATTTGAATAAACATACAGATGGATAATAAAAATCTCATTATACAATGTTGTGTACAGTATGAGTTTTTCTTGTACTCGTCCAGGTTGTGGTGAAAAGTCATATTGGACTCGTGTCTCGTCCAATATGATTTTTCACCACAACCTGGACTCGTACAAGAAAAACACATACAGTAGACAACATTGTATAATAACTTTATAATACAATAATTGGACAGAACCCATATTTGAAATTTTTAGCTATGTTCATTGATACATCGCATCCCTGAATCGTGCAAATCCCTTAATTTATGAGCCCCAGCAATTCATAGGCTTGGGCTGAACTATTTATAGTCAGATTTCCGAAAGGGTCGCACATTGTAGGTATAGCAATATGTCAGCATTCTGGAATACGAGGGCGTGAATTGGGCCAAATTTCATGACTGTCAGATCAAATTTGGGTTGTCATGCAGTGAAAAACATTGTTTAGAATGAGGGTTTTCGTGTTCCATCATCCTATTTTGAAGCAGGGGTGGGGCCATCAACTTACATCAAATTAGCTAGCAAGTGTCAGCATTTCATATTGTAATAACAGCAATTTTATGTTTATCCTGATACTTACAATGTTTAGCATCTAAGTATATTGTTTTTCTATTTTTATGTTTGTTAATCCACTTTTGTATTTGCATAATTAGAACTTACCTCTCATATTATGAGGGTAAACATGTATCGTTATAGTACTACAGCATATGTTGTTTGTAGAAAATACTTGATTGTCCTTCAAATTTATAGTTTTTTGAAAATTTACAAATGGGGTGCCTCCTTGTGGAAATCAGTTACGGTAGTACCTGCACATGGATCGTCGTCGATTGCAGTTACTAGTAATCTGAATGTGACTGGTAAAATCAATGTTGTACACAAGGCACCTAATTCATGTACATATCCAGTGTGAATGTGGATAATATATCGCACAAGTTTGTTGTGCTTCAATGTTACAACGTGGGCTGTCAGAAATACAAATTGGAATAACAATTGGCTCTACACAGAACGTTCTTCATTGTTCTCAATGCTTCAATCAATTCAGATAAAGTAATTTCGCCTTCAATGGAGTTGGATTTGGGTCGGAGTAAGGGGAGAAACTCTAGTATAAGATAATTTCGAAATGAGGTTAATATTCGTGTTGTTCTTTCATAGAATGCTTTGTTTCTTCGATAATGTTCACCCATTCCATGATGTTCTTATTGTTACTGTCTCTTGTCTCATTTATAGATTTGGATAAGTGTTGTCGTTTTTTCAAAATTTAAGTTTTGTGTCGGTTTTTCGCTATCTTCCAATATATTTAGCTTTTGCTGTGTCATATTATACCTTCTGTGTTATCCTTTATTAGGCCATTCAAAAAAAGAGTTTTGGTTCTCGGGCAATTTTTATTTCAATTCAATGAGGGATTGAGGGTTTTATTTTTAATTTTTTATGTTTTTCTGACCATAGTAAGCATGGACAAAGATACATTCCTCTGTCTAGTAATAACCAGAAATGTAGAGGGAACTGTTATGCATATAAACTCATTTAGTCTTATATAAAAATGACATTGTACTACCTGTGTATGACTGGGATTACCTAACAATATATAATGCCCCTGACAAAAACTGATACCTCCCCATTCTAATATGAGATCCTGAATTTAATCATGTGCCTTTCAATTGCATGGAGTTACACTTAGTGTAAGTTAGTTCAAAATGACTAATTGCAAGAAGAGCATGAGTCCTCTACTTCATGTTGTAAGCCTGTAAGTCATTTTTAACACACTACAAGTTAGAGCTTAATGCACACTAATATTCAACACATATCTGCTATGGACATGTTTATAAAATCCAAAAAAAAAATGACATCAGGCATTGCAATAAAAAGGCCTAATGTGGCCCTTTTTAATTCAATGCGATGGGGCCTGAGAACCAAAACGATTTTTTTTGGCCATATAGCCTGAAGTTTAATTTCAATGTCTTTCATGTCGTCTAACATTATGTTCTAGATTGAGCATTCAATGTCACAAGCTCTTGTTCTAATTTACATTTTATTTGTATTCATTTATCTTCGTCGGTAGCATTTTTTCTTTGCAAGGGAGAAGATTATTGAATTGCTGTTCCTCTAAATCATGTAAAAGTCTAAGAATAAACAGCCTGACATGGAAACGTTATTAGGTGCCAGACCACCAATGTAGTCTATTTTTATATACGTGATTATTATCATTTATGGTATCTCTGACGATATCATACTCTTCTTTGAAAAGCAAGGAATTGTTGAACTTCTAGAACCTCGGAAATATGTCTAGTGCATCAGAAACGAGATGAAGGAGGTCCCAGGATATAAGAAAACAGTTAAGTCTTGCCATGTTATGAGGGGATGTTCTGCACCTCATGTAATGTTTAGTTGTGGGTTTACATTATTTGACGAGCCAAAGAAAAAATTGTGGTTCCCATGAGTTGGAATGCTCATGGGTAATGGTGTCCATCATTCACATTACACAGTTCTGCTAATTTCTTGTTGAAATATGACTAGAATCCGATTGTGATTTTTTGGTGAAATTGTACAGTGCACTCCAGGGTTTCTGCTAGCGGTTGGGGAATGCGGCCGTATTTGGGAAGCACATACCAGGCGCCCTGTCGGAAGAAAATTTGGATGTTTATCACTGAGATTTCCTTGCACTTGAGACAACAAGCAGGAACATTGAAGCTTCGTATAGAAACTAAGTTAACACAAACCGTCTTTCTTAGATCCGAAGTTAATGAACTAATGTAAGCACAACAGTATACAATGGATACAACGACTTTTATAACAGTAGCGTAATTAAAAGCCGTTATCAAAGACTACCATGGTTGGCAAAATACACATTGTCATACTGTCTAGCAGTAACAGGTGCTATGTTAGTTACCAGTACGTCATGAGCTCATTCGCACATGCTAACATTCTGCATTACTGGTTTCTTTGCATCTTGTTCACAGTACCGATCAAAACAAATTGTTGTAAAAATCAATAGCCATTTATCAGACGGAGATGACTTCATGGTGGATTCGTATAATGGATAATTTTATATTAATTGGATAGGGAATAAATACACTGATAATAACTATTAATATTTTAATTGATTTATTTTTAATTAAACATTTCCTTGTTCTTTGATAAGACCTTGTTTTGAGGAAAAAGGTCTGCACTGTTCGTCGCAGGGACTGCCAATTAAAACTCTCCTGTGTTCATGGTTGTAGCTCAGAATTGAGCCCCATAATGACTCACCGATGTATATTGCACATTTTGAGGGGAAATATTGGGTCAGAAAATTGGGACTTATAGACAGAAATCTACCATAAATTAAAATGCGAGAGGCTGATTACTATTAAACATTCGCCCGACAAGCGTTACCCAGGATGGTGTAGACAACTGAGCACATAGTCCGCGCTACTGAATATGTCTTATTCAGGCACCAAGTATAGGATTCCTTGCAATCTGTTAATCATCAGTGTCGGTGAACGCTTGTCCTGTGTAAAAAGCAGACTGACCAAGGTCTATGGCTATTTTGTGACTCATATTAAGTCAACGTTGGGGAGGTAATGAGGCCGCTGGACGACCGGCCTGCCGTAGTAGCGGAAACCCTGCATTCTGTAAACTTGAATTTTTGAGGGATCGGAAGGGACTAGCACCCAAATAATTGCATATTTCATTGATCCAATGATCAGTTAACACACAAAATGCTAAATAGAGTGACAGTTCTCAATTCTCAAACTGATCTAGAAGATATAAGTGAAAAAACGTCATAATTTCCACTTCTGGCGACAATTTCAATCGTATAGCAGATATTGAAATAAACCCAAACCTGATAGAATGTTGAGGCATCTTGGAGGCATGGTTCCAAACGTTCAGCATACAAAGTAGTGAACCCGTTCGATAAACTGAAAGAAAGAAGTGAGAATGTAAACATGCTGTTAAAAAACGTGATAACACAGGTTTAAATGTAATTCGTGAGGAATTTCAATGTATTCACTCTTAGAACTTCAGGTTCCCTGGCATACCTGCATAGGCAATATGAGTAACAAATATCCAGGTAGCTATGTGGGGTACCTACCCATGCACTCTGGAGTAACTGTCTGGTTATCTAATATCCAGGTACTCTGGAGTACATATCCAGGTACTCTGATGAACATGTCCAGGTAATATGGAGTGCCAAATATCCAGGTATTATGTCAAGTACTCTGGAGTACCTGGTCGGGTAACACGGATACCAAATATCCAGGTACTATGTGGAGGAACTACCTATGTACACCAGAGTAACTGTACAGGAACTGCAGAGTACCTGTCCCTTAATTATTATGTATAGAACCGTCACAGCCATGATTTGCTTGAAATAGAACGAGGCTACTGTTCCAAATTAGCTATCGGGATATTTTCTCAGCTATTTTACAGAAGAATAACACGTGTATACTGTTCACTCAGTGTTCGTATTCAGAATGTGTTTCACTTTTGATATTACCTGATGGTTCTGAGTGGTGGCTAATTTGGAACAGTAGCCTTATAATCAACACATGTGCATGTTACAGTTCTATACTATGTGACGGTTCTATACATAAGAATTATTCAAAAACGATTTTTTCACTTTATTGATGTGGCATGTTAATTCCAAAAGTTGCCACGGCGTTTCGCCGCGACATTGCTTATTGTCGTGGCCAATTTTGAGGATGGAGGAACCTGTAATATGGGGTACCCAATAGGGATAATATGGTTTTCCCCAGGTCAAAGGAATCTTGAAATTGAGGTACTAATAAACCTCAAATGACGTACAAAACAACAATCGAGGTTCCTCGATCTCATGTGACCTGTTACCCAGCTGGACTGCTTTGCATAGTGAAAGATGAAATACTCCACATTATATATCTTCATCAGTATATAACCTCGATAAGGTTTTGTATTTAATTTGATGTTTATAACACCTCAATTTAAGGATTTTCCTGAACTGTTCCTGCACCTGGAGCAATATCTGTCTGAATGTCAGAAATGTTGGACCAAATTTATTAATATGGAAGCCCATTAATGCCAATGCATATTAATATATCTGCGATTAATCACAAACCTTTGTGATAAATTGCAAACCACTTTGCAATAAATCGCAAACCTTCGCAAATTTCAGGTTATAAATGTCACATCCTCAGCTATGCCACAAGTATGACGCGATGATGTTGTGCGTTCTATTATTCCAGGATTAACATTGGATGGAAATGTTTATTTGTTGAATGTTTAGCAATTATCAGGAACTTAAATAATATTAATTGGCTAAATTACGGCATCAACAGCAGTCGGGCGATATATTTGTCAAATGAATAGAATAATTGTATATCGATCTCAAATGCGCATTTTGACTATTGTTGGACATATTTGATGTTATTGTGAGACGTCAAGTCAGTAAAACGTTGACAATATGGAGGCATCTGGTAGTAATAGAGGATGGGTTTTGTTCTACTCTAGTTCATTGAACTATATTGGTTACATTTGCCTTACTAAATGATTTAAAGCTGCTGATTCTTATCTTGTGATTTTTGTGCAGAAATTTATCATATTTTTCTGATTTTATGAAGTTTCGGTTGGAATATCCCATATAAAAATCCCCCCTTGGTGTCACCATGGTGATATCTTGGTGACACCATGGTGGTACCACAGTGAAAACACCACAGTGGTACCAAGGTGGTATCATAGTAAAGTTTTTATACCAAGGTGAAACCATGGTGGCACCAAGGTGGTACACAGTAAAGTTTTTGTACCAAGGTGAAACCATGGTGTCACCAAACCTGACCAAGGTATCACCATGATGGTAGCACAGTAAAGTTTTTCTACAAAGGTGACACCAAGGTATCATCACGGTGGTTGCACAGTAAAGTTTTTCTATCAAGGTAAAACCATGGTGGCACCAAGTGTAACCACGGTGGAAGCACAGCACTAAAGTTTTTCAATCAAGGTACCACCATCACATTTTACTCTGACCTTCAACCACAATGCTATTCACCATGTTGTGGGTCTCATCTACAACCACGGTACCGGTAAACCCTGGTGTTAGTACCGCGGTATACGGGCCCCGGGTTCTATAATTATCAGTGGGAAAACAAATTATTTAATTTTAACCAATTGAATTGTTAAACGTGATATATTTTGCATTAAACCATATTTGTTGTCGAACCAAATGACAGGATGTCAGTTCACGTTTCATACCTCCATAAACAACCTGGACTCAACCCAAATTCTTTCGGAACTTTCGGTCTCACATTCTGCGCTATTGTACCAGCTCTGTCAAAATTTGTGCAGGGCCGTTTTGCAACTGTGCATGTACATGCAAACTAAAAATTGCGCGTGATTTTAATTCCGATAATCCGTTTTGTGGTTGAATTGTCGTGACAACCCATGGACGTTTTAATGTTTTTTTTCCCTCGACAATTCTCAATTGAAGTTAATAGTATCAGGAACAATCGGTGGATCGCCACATAAGTTATGATGGAACTTCTGACATGGAAGTTCGTTCATAGAACGCTTCACAAATCGTCTAATAATTGATACTAAATGCCTAATTGAGAATGCAACACACAGGTATGATTCAATTCGATATTCGATTTGATTTCGTCGTCGTCAACTCGATTCGATATTCGATCAAAATCTCCAATTCGCAGTACCCTACTGAATACTAACTTTATAAAGTTTATATCAGTTTCACGCACCCGAACAAGTACATAATTGTCTAGCCGGTAATCACACAAAACGTCAAACGACAAGGATATGACTGAAAGACCTTGTTCACACCAAGTCTTGTTGGGGTTACTTATACATATCAGAAAAATATGGGGTCGATAGGTATACTTGGCTTGAATTTTTATTTTTTAATTAGTTATTTTCTTATGTTGACCTATTCTTAACCTTTTCATGACTGGAGCTTCCCGAAATTATGCGCCAACCCTGTGCCAATGCATTTTCTTATACAGGTATATGCGACTCACCCCTGGGCACCTCAAATATATGAGAGAATGCATTAGGCCAAAACAAAATGAATCCGTGTTTCCCGTAACGATCTTCTACAGAAGATGTATTTCACAGTAGGTGAACGTCCCATCTCAATATTGCATGATTTAGGTGACTTTGATGAATCGATTTTGCTTTGCGTTGCTTTCAATCATGGAATTTCTCCCAGGTAATTAATTCAATATTTATGGCGATATTGGCCCACAAGTCACAAAAATCATGTAATCTCGAGTGGGAACCAGTTTTGAACCACCTTTTTTGCATTTTTTTTTCATTGACATATTTTCAACTGTTTTAAAGATTTTTGTTTATATGTTGTGGCTTGTTGCAATATGAGAAGCACTAATACATTCAATATTGTTATAATTACCCCCATAAGTTGATATAAAATAAAAAAATAGTGAATATTGGGGGGGGGGGGGGGGTGGGTTCCCAAAATTTTCATTGATTTGTTTTGCGCTTAAATTTGTTTTTGTTGTGTCTGTTTCAGCTTGCTTGGCAGTTTTTATATTGAAACTTGTCTAGTTCAAGGTGTAGTTCAATAAACAAGACAGTCAAAGACTGTGGGGTCGCTCACCAGACTGCAAAGACTGATAAGACTGGGACTTTGGAGACCACAACAGTCAGAACTTTTCATAGTAACTTTAAAAGAAGTCGATCTAAACAGGATATGTGGCTAGAGAGGCTTCATGAATGTAGATCAGTGAATATCAAATTACAAAATAAACCTTGAAATTACCAAATCTAACTTGAAACTACCAACTGTACATTAGTGATCACCCCCTCCTCCAGCTCAAGAAGTCCCCTCTCGCCCGGGCTCCAGACTCCCAAGTCTTAGGTTGAAATTTCACAACCGACATCTCAAACTTTCTCAATTGTTGGAAATTTTCAATCTCACAAGTGCTTTATATAAAACCATTTAAAGCCCATTTATCCATGGACCCAAAAACACTATATGTATGTCAGATTAATCAGTGATGTAGTTCCAAGGCAGACGTTTTAATGAATTTTGTCCCCATAGTCCCGTCATTTCTTAACGGGTTGACCTCATGTTAACAGATCTGAATCTCAGTCACTAAAGGATCCTCCATACTATATGGTCCAACCTCTCTTGAGAAGGCATTATAAGTATTACTATAGAGACATACAGTTATGTCCCTGGTCCCACCCCATTTAACCTGGTGACCCTATCTGCATAAATTTGAATCCCAGACACCAAAGAACCCTTCATACTAAATATCAGTAAAATAAACCTGACGATCCGTGTAAAGGAAGCATATTAAGAGGAAAACTGTCCTTTGCTTGGCCCCTATTTGACCAGGTGACCCCATTTGAACAAATCTGAACTACAGTCACCAAAGGACCCTTCATACCAAATATGAACAATTCAACCTGATGCTACACGAGAAGTCGTTTTAAAGAATTACTATGGAGGGCAAGAGTTATGGCCTTGGCTTCACAACCATTCGACAGAGTGACCTCATTTGAACAAATCTGAATGTGAGTCACCTAGGGAACATCCACACCAACTATGAACCCATGCAGTCTTATGATCTAGAGAAGATGTTCAAAGAATTGTTGACAGATGGATGGACGGACAGACAGATGAAGAGGTGACAGGTGAGAAGTGGTGACTATAGCTACTTCTCATGTGAGCTTCAAATTTACATTTCATTGAACAAATCTGTCAGTCACCCCCCCCCCAACACGGTGGGGACATCCCTGTGAGAATATGACATACAACATTTATTTGAATGCCAGACTACATTGCTTAACAAAATTCCCATGACCTTGAGAGCAAGTGCATTCTGAGAATTATATTCCATTCATGAAACCATCAGCTACCAGTGTCTGAGAGGTGTTGACATAGATAATTAGGTTTAATGACTGCACACACAGCTTTGTGAAACTCCTACAGCTGTGATCAAAACAAGGATTTTAATGGGGTGAACAAGGAAGAGATAACATGTTATGATACAGTGTAGTGTGGCAGGGACAGGAGGTGGGGTGGGGCGGGTGGGATTGGGTAGCTGTGATATGTCTAAAAATATCAAAGGTCAAAATGCAAAAATGTTATTTTTTTTTAGAGTTATGTCCCTGGCTCTGCCCCTATTTGACCCAGTGACCCCATTTGAACAAATCTGAACCCCAGTCACCCAAGGTCTCTCTGTACCAAATATAAGCTAAATCGGCCAAATATATTTTTAGAAGAAGTCATTGTAAGAATTACTAGGAGTTATGGCCCTGGTTTCTCAACTAATTGAATGGGTGACCTCATTTGAACAAATCTGAACACCACTCACCCAAGGACCCTCCATACCAAATATTAGCTAAATCGGCCCAATGGGTCGTTGAAAGAATTACTTAATCAAGAATTATTTAGAGAGCAGGGTGTTAATGTAAAATATTAGATCGACGGGGTTAAATCAATGGGGCATATATGGGTGATTGGCGATATCTGGGTGATTGGCGATAGTAGTTCATGTGTGCTAAGCATTGATTGATAATTGACTTGATTCAGCACGAGTTTCTCGAATGTTCTAAAGTGTACTTGAACGTAAACAAGATTTTAGCGCTCATGCTATATTTAGCTTCTTATGTGCATGGCTGGGCCCACCCTCCCACCCACATTTAGTAACGTAGAACATTCAATTATATATTGGCTTTTGAAATTTTTTATCATCAATACATACGAGAATATAGGCTGCAAAATTTTGTTTCATTGCCTAATACATGTTTATAGTATGACATAATAGTATAGGTCTTTTGTGATTATTTAATGATAACACTATAATACAGTAAATTTCCCAGTTCCGGATATTTCATATGTCAAAATTGTCAATGTAGACCCTGTTAGTTCACTTTCTGCAAACATATTCCGATAATTTATCTTCGTGAAGACCAAATAGAAGCAAAACTAGCACAATAAAAAATTTTGTTAGGGGAGTTTTCAAAAGTCGGAATTTATTATGGAAACAAATATCTCGATAAATAAATTTTCAATGCTGTAACTAAAGATATGGGTAAGATAAGTTTAATTGGCAAAAAAAAAACCCCCAAAAAACATCCATATAACGACAGTTTGCATACATAATAACATATAATTGTACATGGTGTATTGAACAGTATATATTTTTATAATAAATGTGGCATCTTTTGGACGCTATCTGTCGCCGATTTCCCTCCACTTAGAACCAGATTGACTCAGACCACAAGACAGTATCTGTATCTGTATCTGTAGGATGTCCGTGCAGGGGCCAATGCTGGCCTTAGGCGCACGGGGAGGAAGGTGTCTCTGTTTTTAGAGTTGATCCTGGAGGCTGCGACGGATGGAATTCTCCAGGAACAGTGATCTTGCGGAGTGCCCTTAAGAAATCCTCTGGATCACTGGCGCCCACAACAGAGTCATCAAGTTTGTTCCATTCGATGGTCGTTTTAGCGAAAAAGGAGTGCTTGTATTGGTCGCAGCTAGTACGCCTGAGTTGAAACGGCCATTGGTTATTGCAAACCTCCTTTTCGACGATGTTGTTGGTTAGAAAGTCCGGGAAAGATGTTGCAGTGATTTTCCTGCTTTCTTTTTTTGGTGTCAGGAAGTCATCTACATTGAGAGCTGGCACCATCCCCTTCACAGACCTCGACAGCGAAAACAAATAGAATCATGAATATCGGAGAACATTCAAGATTGCCTGCAGGCACACAGATCAAAGACACTCAATAGTGAAGTATATCTGGCGATTAGCGGGCAAGTGTTGTAGCCAAGTTACTACAAATTGGTGCTGCAGAAAACCGAATTTGCACATGAAATTCTCGCGGTAAATTTGCGTTTTAACCGCAAGATGGCTGTCATGGTCGCTGGGATTATTAAGTCCCGTTTTTAAATCCAGGGACATCTGTCCCGTTTTGAATCGTTGGATGATTCCTATATAATTTTGGCTAATACCAAGATATTTTCTGCTAATAATAAGCAGTTTGGCGCATAAATACTTGCCCGATTATTCCCAGATTTACTTGCAAAATTTTGAGTTAGATTTTGTCATAAATCTCATTGTCGTGTCCACATCACGCCGTGTCCATAATACGTCTTAATCGTCTGCACATTTCATCATTTTCCACACGTCGTGATGGGATTTTCTGTTTGTGGCATTTTATTTTCCAAAATTCCGACATTTTTTTTTTGGAGGTATTTTTGGTAGCCACTTTTTCCAATATGGCAGCAAATCATACCATGAGTTCAGATTCTGAGGTTGACATTGAACCTGTGGAGCCCCGAGTTCAAATAAATACTTGCCATTACGAGGCTCTTTTGGTCTTGCCAGGAATTGATCGGTGTTGGGCAAGGTCTATTGTTTTACAATGGGCCCAGGTGGGTAATCTGTCAGAGGACACTTTACGAGCAGTTAGAGAGGTCAAGGTCACACAGGCTTTATTAGCCCTGATAGAATGGTTTCCGCATTCAAATGAGGATAACGATGCACGATCCCGCTGCACATATTCCTCCGATGCAGAAAGGGCTGCTGAAAATGACCAGCAGTGACTGACAAATTCCGATAGAGATCGGGAGCAGTTCAGTTTGCTTCCGCACCCAAATAACTCATTTGTTTTGCCGTCTCGGGGAAAATAACAGAGTTTCGAACCAGGATGTGCCAATAAGTCGAGCACTTTCATAAGATTCGGAGGGCGATTTGCCCCCACATTCTAGTAGTGATGTTCGCATCGTGCCGCCCTGGTTACATGCTACCGATTCTGTTCGCCATCGGAGTGAACAGATAGATGTTGGACGACCGCCATACCGAGCCAATTCTAGTGCCGAGGTTTCGGGGAGGGGGCGAATTGTTGTTGGGGCAAATAGGGCTACAAGCCCAGTTGATTTCGACTTAGAACAGGATTTTGGCAATCTTCGCGTGGATCGTAACTCTCGACCATCACGGGGTCGCAATAATAGAAATCGCAACCAAACAGAGCGACGCGTTAGATCAAATGTCCATCATTCTCGAAGTGGTCGGCAACATAGCCCAGTAAATAGGGCTGTGGAAAATCAAGGGAGACGACCGCAAGCAAATAAGGCCCAACCCAATCAACAGTGGCCAACAAACAGGATCCATATGATTTCAGGGATGAGCTAATACAAGATGTGAGAAATTAACAAAACTCGACCTGCTGTGCATTTTTGACGGCACAAAGCGTGTTTTGTGAATAATATCATTATGGTATACTATTAGTATATTCTTGAGAAAATTATCATTTTATAAATGTTACTTCTAAGTTATAACCTACATGTAACGTGTACACACTGAGGCATGTAACTTGGTCAACCATTAATGTCTGCACACGATCGGACAGTGTACTGCACCCATGACAACACAGGACAAATGTTGTGCCTTGGATGAGACTTTTCATCATGACAAATTTAACAATTTGATTTATCAAGTAATGATTTTATGAATAAATTATACCTACCTCATATAGCTCAGAATATATCACTTTAACGCTTTGCCTCAACTCGCATCGTTCCGTTTCCAGTGTGGCTTTTTAAAATTAGCCACGTATGTGACGTCCCACCGGGATACCTCTGCCTACATGATTCAGTTTAAAACTTGCCGTCAGAGAAGCCAAGAGAAACTCATCATATGGGAGGAGGGTGGGTTCGCCATATGAGGTAGGTATAATTTATTCATAAAATCATAACTTGATCAATCAAATTGTTAAATTTTATTTCATAAATTAACCTACCTCATATGGCTCAGAATATTTCCTGATTCCAGAGCTTTGTCATGCTGTGGTATGATGAGGTTTTCCAATCTGGTGGTTATCTGGTGGTTTTGAGTTCATTGTACAGTACAAGGCACGTGTTTTTTTTTAATACACAAAAAACACGGTTGATCTCGCCATGTTCTTAGCGTGGTCAAATGGGCAGCGTGTTCAAAAACGGTCTGAACATGGCGTGTACATGCCGTGGTCATCCGAGTTCACGCCGTGGTCATCCGTGTTGAAGGCGTGTTCTTAGCATGGTCAATTTCGACAAAATGGCCAGCGTGTTCATAAACGATCTGAACACGGCGTGTACATGCCGTGGTCATCTGAGTGCGCGCCAAGGTCATCCGTGTTGAAGTCGTGTTTATCCGTGATAATGGCGCGGTCATCCATGTTAATGGCGTGGTCATCCGTGTTTACGCCATGGTATGCATCCCCGTGCAGAGCGGCACCTACTTTTTCGGGGACAGTGCGGGAGGTGTGAATAATCCGCGACATCAAACAGTTGCTGCAGTATTACTGGATGTATTTGTGTAAGTCTTTAATCATTCACCATTGTACATACATAAGTGATAATTACATGTAATGGTATTAGAATATATATAATCATAAGTATAACAGTCATTGTAATTCAATTGAGTATTTGTCACTAAAAACAAGCATTCTGATTGGCCGAGAGCGGATAACTTTAGTTTTCGATTCACCGACATCGGCTGCTTCAACGTGCACCAAATATGAATGTAGCACAGTCAAATTTCATTGGCACATAATGACTAGCGAAACGAGCACACCTGCGCGTTGTTGTCTATAGATACCGCTCATCGGCCGCTTCAGCGTGCATCAAATCTGAATGTGGCACGGTACAATTTCATCGGCGCAGAACGGAGTAGCGAAAAGAGCCACCCCGCCCACAGGAAATGGTTATGGAGCAGTGTTCGGAGTAACGCAATGAACAAACCCAACGATTTGTGCACGGTGACAACAGCAAAATGAAAGTCTCGATTCGTGTCATGAAAACGACTAAATGATACTTTTTATACAGTTTTTTTGCAAATTCCTTGCTAGATTGAATTACAATGGAGATAAACGTACCCTGTTTCGTTGTACATTCTGGGATTCGAGCATGAAAACAGTTTGTGAACTCGCCGGCTCGTTCACAAACTGTTTTCATGCTCGAATCCCAGAATGTACAACTCAACAGGGTATGTTTATCTCCTAAGTACGCAACAATAATTTTGAAATAGAAAAGGAAAGTGACATGGAGTGCAATGAATAAGTTATCCAGGAGAGCACATTGCAGTTTCATTAATAAGTCGGATAAACTTACATAACTTTCTCCTAATATGTGTCTTACTATTAGCTAACATAATTTTGAATTTCTTTTCATTATGATTTCTAACATATGATTTTGGTAAATAAAGATGTCTTTCACTGGGCAAAAAACTTGCATTCAACAATAACATGGTATTCATTCCCAAATACTTTCTTCGTACAAAATGTGCATTTCCGATTAATATACGATGTGTTATTCAAACGACCAATTTCCACTGGCAGGAAATGATTCGCGCTTCTAAACATTGCTAATCTTTGTGGTTCAATGAGCCTAGATAAAATTCATGTATTTTTTCATCTAAAAGTGAATACATTAAATCGTATAATTGACTGCTCCATTGCAGTATAGCACACACAATATAACATATGTGTTCGTGCCTTATGAATCATTGTCCGCACATTATGCTACATTCTACGGCAGTTTTAAGTTATAATAAATCTGAATAATTATTATTAATTATTAATATATTGGAAACAAACAGTTTCATCCGAGTGTTTATATAAAACTTACTGATAATATTTGCTTGTGATACTGTAAAACAAAAACTGTTTTGTAAATAAAACGAGAAAAAAAAAAACAACGAACTAAACCAGAAACAATAATTTGTTGGTATTCGCATGTCCCACACCAACACCCATGTTAACTAAATTGAGAACGAAACAAAGTTTCTGTGGAAATATTTTCGATCTGAAAACAAACTTTTGAAATTGACAAAATATTTACATATTTCTGTCAAAATATTCGGATAAAAATCGACTTTTCATTGTACGCATGGGTGGATTTTGTTGCCACATACCCAATGCACTGGCGGGGAACATTCCACTTCTTGGTACGACCGAACCTGACTTTAATGCAAATGTCCATATCTCATAAAAAAAATGGGAGGTTTCCTGTCCAGAGAATTAACTCATCGCCGCTTTTTTATCACGCATAGCAGGAAATGGCACCCTTTTGATAATCTCTACACAATGTTTTGATTAGCCCATTGTCCCATTTGTGTCCATCCGGTATTAATTTCCGGGTGCCTGCGAAATTGTAGTTACAGTGATAACTGAACAGGGCTACATGCATTGCATTATTTGTACACAACTTGGACTACATGTCCTACGCCCATGCATGCATGATGCATTGCTCCTTGGAGAGACAATTTCACACAGAGTTTACGGATATGGGGCATCGGTTGCAGAGTACAGTTTCTAATCGTGGGATACGGACGATTGCATCACGGACATCTGCCCCACCAAGATTGCCCAATATTTCTTCTTTTCTTTTTTAGATTAGATACTTTATTCGCACAAAACATATTTATATAAAACAGTGAGAAGTGGAGAATTTGTTTTCTACAGGGGCAGTATGACCAGGTTTGGACATATTCCTATTACCTTTTTTTTTAACTGCCGTTATATTTGTATTGATGGACATAACTTACAGAAAAAAATATTTTAATTTAATTTTTAATTTTTTTAATTCACCAGAACTATTTCAGTTGCATTGGTGAACAAGAGCATGCCGTCGGGGCGTGGGCACAATACGCCCTTTCTGGAGTAAAGTGGGGCAATGTTTAATTCATTCATTTGAAACTTGGTTCAGTTCACTCGATTCAATCTAAAGTTATCATCTGGAAACCCCATATCAGGTAAAATCTTAGTCGAAAAATGGGCATAACTCAGTAAAAATCATGCGGACAAAACCTATATTCGAATTTGATCTGTATTTTGGTGTGGTAAACTAACATACCAAATTTGGTTCGGTTCACTCGATTCAATCTAAAGTTATCATCCGGAAAGCGCAAATCAGGTAAAATCTAAGTCGAATAAAAGGTCGGTAGACCTAATGTCCGCCTCTAAGTGTCGGCTTGATACGACCGTTGTTTGCGCATAAAAACCTGTCTCTAGTGCTAGTAAACCTACATACCAAATTTAATTTCATTCAGTACACATTTACTAAAGTTATCATCCGGAAACCTCAAATTGGCAAAAATTCTAAGTAAAAAAGGGACATAACTCTGGTGAAAATTGGCGGGCGGAACCCGAATTTGAACTTGACCTGTGTTTTGCTGGGAGAAAGACAAATACCAACTTTGGTTCAGATCAAATAATCCAAACTGGAGTTATCGGTCGGAAACCAAAAATGTTAACAGACGGTAAAATTCTAAGTCGAAAAAGGGGCATAATTCTGGTGAAAATTGGCGGATGGAACCAGAATTCGAACTTGACCTGTCTTTTCTGCTAGTAAACCCACATACCAAATTTAATTTAATTTGGTTCACTGTAACTAAAGTTATCATCCGGAAACCTCGGATGGACGGACCGGCTGATTATAATAGTCCTCTGAACCCGTTGGGTCGGCAGACAATAAGTCAAAATCATGCGGACGAAACCCATATTCGAACTTGATCTGTATTTTGGTGTGGTAAACTAAATTTGGTTCTGCTCACTTGATTCAATCTAAAGTTATCATCCGGAAACCACATACGGCGCGACAGACAGACGACGGACGGACGGACGGACAACCCATTTCCATAATACGACCTTTTTTTCAAAAGGGCGTATAAAAATCATTTTCAAAAATTTTACTTTAAATTTATATTTTTTTTGCAATTTCACACTATAATAAGCCCCAAAACGAATGTTAACCTCACTATTTGTCTAACTGTACTTAATTTAGCTGACACCTTTGTCATGGTGTTTGCCCGGTGTTATATCATAATGCTACGAAGAAGTCAATGTGTTTTCAAAACACTAATATTTTGATCATCAGCTGACCATCTAATCACTGACCACAGTGTTTTAAAAGTTGAAACTTGAAATGACCCATACCTTAATTAATTTAAATAAAGTATACAAATAAATAATATTGTAAAAAGTTATGGGAGGGCACTTGACATGAGGGGGGCAATCATCCGAGGGAGAAAACATCCGGGTAGAGGTAATTGTCCTACAACCCCTAATGTCACCAATGTAATTAACATGTAATGACTCAAATCAGTCAGGAATATTCTATTATTTGAAAGGCATTCATTGCAGAATATTCCTATTTGTTCAAATCGCCACCAGCAGAAGGAATATTAAAATATGGATAAGACACTTGTGCATTGTCTCATTACTGTCATGCATACAAATAACCAAATCTTAAAAAAACTCTTAAAGTCAAAATATAACCTCAAATTGGCACAAAATGAAGAAAATTACAAGAAAAATTGAATTTTCTAAGTCGAAAAGCCCATAACTCTGAGCATAAATCATCGGTTCAAACTCAAATTCGTTGAACTTGATCTGTCTTTTGTGCTAGTTAACCTACATATACCAAATTTAATTTAATTCAGTACACATTTACTAAAGTTTTCATCCAGAAACCTCAAATTGGCAAAAATTCTAAGTAAAAAAGGGACATAACTCTGGTGAAAATTGGCGGGCGGAACCCAAATTCGAACTTGACCTGTGTTTTGCTGGGAGAAAGAGACACATACCATATTTGATTTAAATCTGATTAACTCTACTAAAGTTATCATCCGGACACCAACTTTTGGGGTTTTATATGTCCGGTCCACGGACAAAAAAAAAGGCCATAACTCTCGCAAAAATTATCGGATTAAACCAAAATTCGAACTTGAGCTGTATTTTGATATAAGTAATCCACAAAAAAACGGGTTTTGCATATAACCAATCCAAAATCAAGTTATCATCCGGAAACCAAAAAAAAGAGAGGAAAATTGAATTTTCCAAGTCAAAAAAGGGCCATAACTCTCGCAAAAATGGGCGGAGCACACCCATATTCGAACTTGACCTTTATTTTGATCTGATAAACTCACCTATGAAATTTGCTTTTGGTCTAATAACCGAAACTAAAGTTATCATCCGGAAACCATTTCCGGACAGACGGACTTACGGACGGACACCGGCTATTTTAATAGTCCCCCAAATTTTTTTCTTGGGGGGACAAAATATATGTAGTTTCGTTCGTATGCCAAACATAATCATGTGTACGTAAACAAGAGCCTGCTCGTGTTGCAAGAGTTTTGCTTCTGTTTCCATAACACAGCACAATTATATTGGTTAAGCACACACAAATGATATAAATGTTCTCTATTATTTCCATATCAGGAAACAGTAACAAATAACGCTCTTTATGTTTATCATATCCGGATCTAAAGAAAAGCCAGTTTCTGTAACATTTTTGCTTTATTTCACAATTACATACTGTTTGTCATATTTCTGATTTGTGTAAGAACAAAGTCTGTCTATATTTTACTATTTTACTATTTTACTATTTACTATTTTACTGTTTATGGCGGTTTTTGATGGAGGTGAAAATTTTAACAGCATATCCACCGCCAACACCACTGGTATATTTAATAAATATAAAAATAGCCATGTTCGTGTCAATATATAATGCAGTAAAATTATCTTATAGTTGGGAGACAAATTTGAGCCCACATATACACGCACGCAGGTTATTATTATCAATGACAGTAAATACCCTAACACCATGTAGGTTAACAACAAAACTGACGATAAATAAGTTTCCGTGCGCATAATTGCCATGCTTGTGTCTGATAGTACAGAAGATATCGGTTGTTATATATGTTCCCAGTGATTGTAATGCTCTAACGTATTGTATGGTAAACACAGCACATCGAAACATACCAAGAAAGATTTTTTTTTGTTTAAACATATTTTATTGTAATATAATATTACAAGAGGGATCGGGGCACAAGTTTAAACAACTTAAATCTGCCCCTCTCCCATTAACATTTTAACAAATACAACGTAGATGACGAATTTAACATATATACAGGATGATGTATGGTGTGGTTGTGATTGCTGTCAGTCCTATCCTGCTTTTGAAATTTCATCTGAGGTAGTCAACATTTGTAACGCAAAGGAGGATCTCGCCTATATTTGTTAGCGGAGGGGGCCTAATTAAAGCGTTTCGTTGATGAAATGTATGAATAAACAAAATGGAAAAGAATTTCATTGCGTTGATTCGATTCTGATGATATCCCTGTGAGTAAGGAGGAAATGTTAGATATTATAAATTGGTGGGCTGCAATCTTATTGAAGAGTTCGCATCTTTGGGTAGCATACAGGGGGCACTCAAAGAAATAATGAAAGGCATCTTCGACTTCGTATCCACATGTGCATTTAGAGGCATCAGAGATAAAATTGTTGAACATATCTGATTTTAATTCACTACAATAGTTGCGAATTCTGCAGTGTAAAATGCTTAGTTTTCTTGGACCATTAATAAAGAATTGGGGAGGTTTCGTGGGCGGGTCAATTAATTTGAAATTCATCTTTAATTCAGGAAGAGTACTTACATTTGTAATAGGCTTTGGTAGTTTATTCCAAGATAACGTACTTTTAGGTAAATAAGAGTTTCTGAAATGTTCTGTATGCGAACGGTATGAATAGAATTTGTCAGGTTTGCGCATATCATATCGATTACTGGCAAGTTGTCTTGATCGGGGTGGCAACATGAGCGTGAGGTAATTGGGGACTTGGTTGTTTATTATGTTAAACATGGTGTGCAACTCGTGGAGTTCTCGTCGAATTTCAAGCCTTGACCATCCTACTTCGTCAAACAGGCGATTTATATCTACGGAACGCGTTAATCCTGTTACTATTCTTGCAGCATCCTTGTGTATATATGTCATCGAACTTTTTTAATAAGTAATCTGTTGCTGTGCCCACACTACATCGGCATAGTCTATAATTGGTAATATATATGCTGTGTATATTTTTTCAAGCGACTTTCGGTCTAGGTCGTACTTCAGTCTTCTTAATTGTGAGAGACAAGATGTTGCTTTGTTTGCTATTGTATTTATATGAGTGTTCCAGTTTAGATTCGATTGTATTTCAAGTCCAAGATGTTTGTGTGAGTTTGTAAATAATACATTTTGTTGTTCGAATTTTAAATTCGGGGTCACATTGTTATTTGTAAGGGAAAAGGAAATTGCCCTAGTTTTCGTTGGGTTAAATTTAACTAGCCATTTATTTGCCCAGTCTGCGACTCTTTCAAGGTCATCGTTCATGTTCTTGGTTAGGATATCGATGTCATAATGGGTAGTCATAAGGCAAGTATCATCCGCGTACATTCTTGTGGTTGCATTAATGTGATCAGGGAGGTCGTTATGTAAACTAAAAATAGGAAAGTGCCAATAATTGAGCCTTGAGGTACACCCACTGAGATAACTTCAAAATTTGAGAAGGAGTTGTTCACTAAGACCCTTTGTTTGCGATTGAACAGATAATCTTTTAGCCATTCTAAGAGATTTCCAGAGATTCCATATTGTTCCAATTTATATAGCAGCCCCCTGTGCCATTCTCTCGAATGCCTTTGATATATCAAAAAATACTGCACATGTATAGAGGCTGTTGTCGAGACTGTGGCACAGGTTGTGATATAGTTCTATTAACTGGTATGTTGTACTATGGCCAGGGAGGAAGCCAGACTGGTGATTATATAACAAATTATTTTCCATAAAGTATGTCATAATATGTTGTATGACCACTTTTTCGAAGATTTTGCCTAATGTCGGAAGGAGAGATATTGGACGGTAATTTGCGGAATCGGCTGGGTCGCCTTTTTTGAAAATAGGGATGACGTTTGCCTTTTTCCAGGTCATTGGAAACTTACCAAGATCCAATGATTTTTTATAAATTATTAATAGGGGGATTGCGATATTTTCGGCAGTACTATGCAACATTTTTGGGCTGATGCTATCGTGACCATACGCCTTATTTAAATTTAATGATTTTATAGCGCACACGATACTTTGATATGTGATTGGGATTTCGGATAGTATGTTATTGGATCTACGAGGGAAATAAGGGAGATTTTTGGCATCGTCTTGTATAGTGGCATTAGAAATGAATCTTGCGTTGAGACACCTAGCTTTTTCGTAATCATCGGTTGCATATGATTTCCCTTCCATTGATACGTTGCCATTGGGGCTATACAGAGGTGGGGTATTCGTAGATTTCTTTTTGTTAAGTAGATCATTCATAATATGCCAGAAATCGCGGGGAGTGTGTGTGGGGGTTTCATTTATTTTCTCCTCAAATTTAGTTTCGAATTGCGATTTTGTATACTTTTTCATGTTGTTAACTTTATTTCTAATATCCTTGTATTTTCTCCAAGTGTACTCTGAATTTCGTTTGAGTGCTATTGATCTGAGTCTATCGCAACATCGTATTTTTCTCCGTATGTCGGAATTAAACCAGAATTTGTCCTTTGTCCTTATCATCACTGTCATTTTGGGGATTGATTGTTCCATTATTTTAATAAATCTCTCGGTAAATAAGCTTACTGCATCGTTTATGTCATTTACTGGTTGCAGCAATTCATGCCATTTGCTCTCATTTATTAAGATATTCACTTTTTGAAAATCTGCATTTTTATAGTTCCAGAAAGAGGTCGCATGCAATTGATCATATGAAATTGTCACGTAAACAGCGTAATGATCAGACAATTCAAGATTTAGAACGTCAGCATCCCGGACACTCAAGTTATTACTCACGATTATAGGATCGAGTAGGGTGCTGGTTCTAGTGGTAACTCTAGTTGGGGTTTTTATTACGTCCTTAAGTGTATAGAAATCAATAATATTTTGAGTTTGGAAGTGGGGCATAGTAGATTGGAGTTAAAATCTCCAAGTAGAATTATATTTTGGGAGACATCTAGTGCCTGAGATATGGACAAATCTAGCAGATCCCAATAGTTCGATCGGCAATATTGATCTGATCGATTATCAAGTCGGATAGGGGGACTGAAATTATCAATCTCTAGTCTATCGGAGGGGTAAGAGGGGTCAAGGTGAGTTTCGGTGAAACATAGGATATCGAAGTCATTTATCATATCGGCTATCTTTTCCAGTTTATGTCTTATGCTCCGTACATTATAATGGAATACTGTTAATGTGTTGCCTTCGTGTACAGTTTTATGGCTTGGGCTGGGCCCTGGGTTGCTGTGTACCGATCCGGAGCATAACAAAAGCATTATATGACCAGAAGAATTAGAGGGAGATTTATTTTTAATCCTTGAGGTATCTTATAAATTCTATGGGTTTTCGTACTTAATGGTGAGTGGCGAGTAGATAGCCTCCTTGAATTGAATACGCCAGTCGCGATGCGGTGCTACAAATATTTAAATATGTCGTGTTGGAGCGGATAGGAGGATGACAGTGCAAAGTGGAAAATGTGATTGTCGGATATCAGTATCGGCCTATTGTTGAGAGAAAACATGATGAAAACATGAACAAACATGAGAGAAACATGAGAATAATAACTGTACATAATAATGGTGTGAAATAGGTGAAGATGTATCAATAACATGTGAAGTATGCATAGACTGGGTCGAGTATTTCGTTTTGGAACGGGAAGGAGAAAGTTATTGTGTCGCTTTGGGTCTCGTATTTTGAAAGATCAAGGCCTACTTGTGCTTCATATGCGGAGCCATTGATATATAAAATGCGATGTACAGAGGCAGCCGAGTATGGCAGAATACATTATTATGCATAGGCCTACCCGGGCTTGTCCGCAAAGCATACGTTAGTTCAGACCGCGAAGATAATTTTTCATGCGCATTCCATTTTGACGAGGCTAGTGTTTGTTTGTGCTTCTGGGCTCCCGTAGTTTTGTCTACTCGGCTGTTAAATTGGCTGAAAGATTGATCATGACACACCACTGTGCCAACAACCTTGGCCTTGATATAGAGTGCCGAATTACACTCACATATTAGATTTAATGTTTTGCAAAAAGTATTACTAGGTATTCCAGCATATGCCATGCTTCAAACACATAGACAAACACTGAAGACAAACTTGTCGATCAGTACTAATTGATGTGCTGATCTTTCGATCCAAGCTCACGTGGCGAGGGGACTGAACTCTGTTTTGCAGCTTGCTTTCGATCACTATACCGTACCAAGGGGAAAAACTCTATCTTACATGTCGGAAAGTTGGTAGTGTGGCAAGATCCTACTGTCAGCGTTAATTTGTTGTGGTTTTTACCACGTGATTTCAAAGTTCACGAGTGCTGGACCATTGTTGGATTTCTTTGAAATGTTAAAAAAGCTCTGGTCGAGTAAGTAATTCAGGCCTGGATATTAAGTAATGTTTATTGCTGACCTCACACGTATTACATGTGACGCAAGTGTGTGCATCTGTAGCAATTATATGTTAGAGAGTCCAAAGCGACTTAAAATTTGTAGGTTTCTGTGCGATAGAAAATGCATGAATACAGTATGCAGTGGAAATTGTTGGCGTGGTGACTTTGTCGCGGGGGTGTTGTGACTTGTAGTCAGCTGCAGGTCAATCAATCTTTGCCAATCAGCTGATGTCAGTATTGATTTTGTGATTGATTGAGGAGTGAAAGATAGGATAACATATTATCCTGATGCTTGCTGTGTTTACCAAGATAGACTTATATACATATAAAGTTATCAAAAGTTACGGACAGTTTCTTTTTATCAATGTTCCCGACGCCGCGACGCGGCCAACAACATCAACACCCTAGACGTATCGAGACACTTGTAACGACCGATTATCAGTTTGAATATTTGATTCGTTTAATATATATATAAAGCATAATCACATATTTCTGAAAAAAAAAACATTGCAGTAAAATCAAATTTAAAATAGGGACATTCTGAGTTGATGACCTGTACGCTGGTTACAGATATGGAATATGCATGTATGAAATAATTCACAAAACGAAGCCACCAATCCATCGAAATAGTTTCCATGTAACGAATTATATCAGATCAGAATAAATTTTTCTTTTAACACATATTAAATATTCATATGTTCGTGTAAATATATTGGAGTAAAATCGTTGGAAGGTTCTGATCCGACACAACGTTCAAATGTTGGTTTAAAAATAAACGGATATTGATACCCGATAAATTTGAAATTGAAATTAAATTGAACATTTATCAAAGGTCCCGTCAAAATATTTGCGATCTAAAAACAGTATAATGTAAATCTATAAAATTCAATAAATATATATAGGCATATGTTCCTGTCAAAATATTCGAGTTATTTAGTATTAAGTTAGCACCCTGATTGAAATAATGTATGTGTATCGGCACCATTCCGGCTTCCATATATAAGTTATTTTTATGAAAAATCGGGGCATGGTGGTATATTTTAACTTTTTCTGGGCAAATTTTCACAATCGACTGGTTGAATTTCAATGAAATATCCGTTAAATAAAATGGTGCTGCTCATTTGCCAATTTGAGCAGCAATTTTGAGAATATAGTGTGGACTAGGGAGGTGATAATTAATAAAATAACGCACACTACGATCTCAGACTCCAATATAAATATATATTTCATTGTACGCGTGGGTGGTTTAGATGCTACATACCCAATGCACATGCGGGGAACATTCCCCTTCTTGGTACTACCGATCCTTTTATTAATTTGTTTAATTTCAATAAAAACCGTACATATTATACAGTATTTTAGATAACATATCAAAACATGTATACATGTGAAAAGCAAATTACATATCATACAAGAAACAGCCAATTCTCGTCATTATCACCATTACCAACGCTTTTAAAACGCATAGCAGGAAATGGGCACCGTTTTGATAATCTCTAAACAATGGCTTGATTAGCCCATTGTCTCATTTTTGTTTGTCCGTTATTAATTACCGGGGGCCTTCGGAATATATGGTCACAGTGATAACCAAACATGACTACGGGCATTGCATGATTTTTACACAACATAGACTCTACGCCAATACATACATGATGTATTGCACATCGGAGAGACAATTTCACATGGAGTTTACGGATATGGGAGATCGATTACAGAGTACAGTTTCTAATCGCGCGATACGGATGATTGCATCCCGGACAATTGCCCATCAAAGATTGTCTACAAGTTTAAAAAAAAAATTAGATACTTTATTCGCACGAAACATATTTCAACAGATTTCTTTTCTACAGGGGCAGTATTGCCAGGATTTCGTATTCCTACTGCCCTTTAAAAAAAAAATACAGTTATAGTTTTATTGATGGACATATAACTTTAAGAAAAATAGAATTTTAATTTTGTTTCTTTTTTCAATTTACCAGAACTGTTTCAGTCGCATTGGTGAAAATCGTTTTAAAAAATTTAAGTTTAAATTTAAAGAACTAGATTTTGCAATACCACACTAAGACTCAAAACTGAACATTATCTACACAATTTGTCCAATTGTACTTAATTTAGCTGACATCTTTGTGTTATATTATAATGATATGAAGAAGCCAATGTGTTTTCAAAACACTAATGTTTCATAATCAACAGACCAAATAATCACTGACCACTGTGTTTTAAAAGTTGAGATTTGCATTGACCCATACGATAATTAATTTCGATAAAGTACATGTAAATAAAGATGAATATTATCGTAAAACTTATGGGAGGGCACTTGAGATGATGGTGGGAGGCAATCGTCTTGGGGAGAACGTTCGGGAGGGGTGGTGTAAATGTCCTACAACCCCTAGTGTCACCAAACCCAATTTAACAGATCTGACAATAAACTAAAGGGTCCGTCTCAAATCAGACTGGAATATTCGATCATTTTAATAAATATAAAAATAACCATGTTCGTGTCAGAAATAATGCAGTTAAATCATTTTATTGTTGGAGCCATTTGAGCCGAATATACACGCACGCAGCTTATGTGGTCAATGAATTTCTGGGTCAATTTTCAAATCGACGGGTTGAATTGCGATGAAATTTCCATTTAATAAAATGGTGCTGCTCATTTGCCAATTTGAGCAAGCAGTTTCGAGAATATATTTTGGACTGGGGAGGTGATAATTAATTACGTAACGCAAACCGTGAGCTCCGCCATGCATGGCGGCATGCAAAGCTCCGGTCGCCAGCTATGGCTCAGTGTTCAGCCATTTTCCTCCGTGTTCTACCATGTTCATGTCGCGGTCACCCGCGTTATGACCATGGTCATCCGTTCGTCGTACTGTGATCATAGGGTGGATGTTCCGTGTTCAAACGTGATCATTTGGCCATGGTCACCCATTCGTCATACCGTGTTCATAGCGTGGTCGTTCCGTGTTCAAACATGATCAGAGCATGTTCAAATGTGATCAGAGGGTGTTAAAAATCTGAACACGATTGAACATGGTAAAGCAGACTGTGTTTTTGGCATGTTTAGATTTTGAACACGGGAAAACCATGGAAAAATCGCGCGTGTTTTACCGTGGACATGTAAAAAACTCGGGTCCTATACTGTATATATATTATACAACCCATAGTTATATATACTATATATAATTATGTACACAGCATCATCGGCTCACATTTGTTAGAATGCATCAAACTTGTTTGAAACATCTTCAATGTCTGATGCCTCTAACTGCAGAAAAAAGAAATCCATCTATAATGTGAACTCGCAAGGTCAATAAACATTTACACACTCATAATGTCTACAACACTTCAGTTGTAGCAGATTCAACCTCACGTAATTATAACTTTCTGAATGTATTTGGATGCGACAAATCAGCAGCAAAATATTTGTTAACGAAACACCTTTGAACAAAGACAACGGAAGGGCCTCAAGAAAGAATAATCATTTTGAAATTGTCTGTCGAGCTCTGTGAAGTTCACGTTATTGTCAGAAAAATATTATTATTCTCCTGATGACCATTACAGATTTTCTGTAAATAAATGACAATATGTCTGTAGAATGTTCAAGTAATTGATCATCTAAACTATCCAGGAAAATAGTATACCCGTATATATATTGCTGGATCAGTTATCGCTGGGATTACATGGCACAATATTTCCTGTTTTTTTTACACGACTTGTCTGATATCCTTATACCACTTTGTATTTTAGCCAAGATACATGTATCTGATCTATGGATGAAGATTGAAAATCTTCACATCAACGAAAAAATGAGAAAAGCTGTCAGAAGGAATTGTTTTTCATGTGACATGTTCAAATGAGTGTTGTTCAACTTGTTCTAACAATCTCAATAATGTTGGCAAATTCCTTGCTGGAATAAGCTTTAATTGAATACACCTTAAATCATTTTGAGTATGACTGGCTGTTGCCACACAGGTTTGCCCACTACTGATGGCAGAGTAGAGGTATATATATATATGTATATGAAGCCTGCTATGATTTAATACTGAAGATTGTAATGGTATAAATATTAAAGAGAGAACATGAGTGCTGTCTTGAGACATATTAAGACATATGTGCAGTACCATGTCTCCTTGTCAGATGCTGCCAATAATATTCTAAATTTATTTGGTACGCTTCTTTCTTGCCATGTTTAGTGAAGAAGTCATGTAATTGGAATGTATACTAGTCTATGTCTATATGTTGCTACATATTTATTTTACATATGCATGTGTTTGTATATACATATCCATTATTGTCAATATCCTGTAAATGTATTTCATATGAGAAATAAAACATACAAGAGTTCCAGTTTCGGCCCAAACCCGTGGCTATTCGGATAAGTTGACATTGAATTATTATTAGTTTGCATTTGTGTCAGAACTTGTAATGCTATGGGAGGAAATGCATAAATATGCAAACATGTTCTCCCAGTCCAAGGTCAGAGCCTCTGCTGGGGGACGATCTTGTTGGCGATCCCAACTGGAGTTTTCATGTGAAGTGTCATGTTGATATACTGGACCACTAGGTAGACCACAGTCAGACCGTATTAATATCTTGTGACCCGTTGGTACTATGTATTTGTTTATGTTTTTGTCTTATTTCCAAATTGTTTACATGTATGCATTTTTTGCTTTTCTCCATGACCCATAGACCCAGAGAATGTAGATCATTGAAATGTGCACCATAATCTGACTGGCTTGAATATTAATAACACCTTATCATCTTAGGGAACAGAGGAGAAAATATGCGGCATTTTTCGGTCTTGTCTCGCTGAATGAAGACACAATTCTTACCATTCTTTATAGAACTGGCATGAAATGTGTTAAGTATGAACAATTGAGACTCATTATTTACTACCATTGTTCTGGTAAAGGGAAAATAATCATTAGCCTTTATAGAGAATTGTCTTCGTGTAAGGCACCAAACTGTCTATTGTTGAAATATCCTGCAATGCCGTAGGCCTACTATAGTTAAGATTTCAGTTTCACCTTGATGTTATGGAAAAAGGCATTCTATTAATTCATCAGTTGGAACTGCTATGCATGCCTATTTCTGGCCGAATTTGGGTTGTCAATATAAGCTATTGCTCCATGCAAGTCATCGGGAGATTTTAAATTTCCAATCCATGATGAAAACATAGAATTGTTTAATGTTTGAATCAAAATATTTATATCACGATAACAATTGTGTGCAAGACTGGTTCACTACAACTTATAAGCCATCGCCCACGTAAACGCATAGTCCTAGACATCACCTCTGCATGTGTTTTGGGGAAAATGGTACAGCTGATACTATACAGATAAACTGGAATTTATCTCTTAACACATGTCTGCCATTCCAAAAATGGCAACTGTTAAATATTCGATGTCATGGAGACAATAATTAACTCCCTGAACTATATATAATGTACATACAGCTATGCTCACAGTAAGCGACCTGTTTTAACGAGGTGTACATGCGTTCATACCGCGGTGCAATACCGCGACATACCGCCGATTCGCGGTTGAACTACCACGCGGGTACCGCGGTACCACTGCGATGTTCGCGGTACCACCACACTTCAAACGGTAACGGATGTTGGTACCGCGGTGGCATGCGGTAATGCACCGCACAAACGCGGTGACATTACCGCCAAGCGGTACCGTTTTTAGAACGCGGTTAATGATGGGATTCGATGGCTGACCGTTAATCTTCCAAAATAGGACGCCCGCTCTCACGATCTCCGTCCATGGTTGTGTACCGTAAAGTGTATTATTAAAATATTGAAACAGATGAAAGCCGAATATCGGGAAATATGCCCATTATAACGGGCTTCCAGATTAAGTAAAGGTAAGTATAAGGTACTTTGAGAAAGTCATTTTTCAATTAATGTGAATATTAAAAAATTACAACAACATTTCTAGTCTCGTTTTATCGCCTACAATTCGCATAAATGACACTATTTGTAATCAGTGTTGGTTATCGGGAAGGGAACAAATGATTTCTGCCATTTTAGACAGCTCGATAAATCCGGTATCTACAGTTTATATCAATGTTCAGATGTACGTGATCCCTAAATTGAATGATAACGACCACTATTTAAATAGTCCCCAGAATGAATATCGTTATTAACTTTATTGACATTCATTAACTGCAAATCACAAACACCATTTGTTCGTATGACGGGAATTATTGTCTTAGTATAAAAGACACAAAATGGAACTCCTGTATATCCAGGAAAAAAACACATTATGCGCAAAAGCACGTGTCACTGATTATGTCATACTGCAGCTGGCAGACTTTGTTAATATAGGTCACAGGGAACTTAAATTAAGATGTCGTCATGTCTTTTTATAACTGGGCTCAATGGGTGAAATAAATATGTGTTTTGTTGATGGTGCTATTATATAGTAAAACTATACACATGACGCGCGAATGGCTGTTTTGTGTTTTGGACACTTGTATGTCCATTACTTCAAATGCGTCCGTTTGGCTTGCATAATGCTCGCAGAAGGTAGTTCAGATATTTATCGATCTATTTTGGTATTGCGAATAATATTATGTGCGAAGCACCACGTGGCTTTAAAAAACAGACAAGTCTCATTCGATCTTTAAATTGTTGTGCACGTAATAGCTATTTATAAATATTTGTCGCACAAAAGTGAGACAAACGCTCTTTATTGCTACCGTATCGGGAATAAACTAACAAGGACTAAAACACACCGGATTCGATCACTTGAAATAATTATGTTACAATGTTAACCTCTGTAATACTGTATATAACCAAACAAACGTATTTAGAGTTAAATTTCCAACACCATGCATGTTTTTTTCCGAATAACGATTAGATAGGAATACCGGTATGTGCTATAATTTATACTGCGACCCACCGAGAACTACAAGTGCACGCCCTCGCCAAAAGTTGCAATTTCACATCAAACGATGCCGCCCGACACGCACTCGATAGCTGAATGAATGTTCACGTAACAAAAGCAGACTGATTTGACAACGTTGTGTCTTTCAATGTTTGGTGTTTTGCGTGTGTCTTTTGTCGCGCACATTGGTGATGATAACAACTTTACTTTGACATGACATGTGCCACGCTTTCTAAGTTATACATTTTATTCCCACCGACAAGAAATCTTCAGCCGCAAATGTTTGTAAATTGCTTTACTGTTTCACGCATGCGTACAATCATACGTCTTGGCGATAATATACTATTTACGCGCCGATTGTGTTTGGGTTATGAACAAAACTATAGATTTGAACGAATATGAATATTTCTGCAATGATCGCCGCCCTGGCCTCTAGGACTAAAATCGGACTCAAGTGTTACTAATGCACCGTCCCCGCTGGTTTCGACCAAATTCAGAGAATTGGAGGATTTACTTTTCCCATTTTATGAGAAATTTAGATTTCGGAAACACAAAAAAAACAACAAATTCCGCATGAGTGGAAACCGATATAGGAATCGGGTGCGTAAATCATTTGACGATATGTAAGATAGTTGCATGCTAACAACAAAACTATTACTCCACGGTGTGTTGCGTAATCCAGTCGCCGTAAGCAACTATAGTTGAGTTCAAAAACCGCCGACGTGATTAAACGTGATGTACGTGTACATTTGTAATTTGTTACATGTAAACCTGACATGTGTTCATATGTAATCCGATTGCATTATTATTAATTTATATTCATTACGCATATATAATTACGTGCAGCTTACTGTATTCATTCAAAACAAAAGTTCATAAATATTTACCTACCGTGTGACACCTTGTTTCAGTCGCGTTCTCTCCGCGGTGGAGGGCCGTTAGCGGTAATTTGAACGCGGTTACGAAAAAAATACCGCGGTGTACGGCGGTAACGAACACCAATAACGCGGTGACATGCGGTAATCAACAGTAAGAATACCGTACCAGTACCGCGGGTCAACCGTTCTACGTTCCTGCTCTTGGATACGATTTAGAGTCGGTCATTGACCCTGTCCGCGCATTTATATTGCGCCTTGTAAACAGTTACTGCTTACTGGGATTGTGTCTTGTAAGTAAACATGTTCTGATAATGTTGTACCGGTACCAATATATTTCATTGTCATTTGGGTGATGCCCGGTCTTGCTAATGATATCCCTATTGTTTTTTTACTAACGGGAATCTGAATAACCGGCACTAAGTCTTGCCGAAGTTTTTTTGTTCAACGCATCTCAGGTCCGAAGACGTCACCGAGGATTGGTTACGGCCAATGGTAACATTGGTATTCGGATAATGCAGACATGCAAGTGTCTGTTAAGGTCAATAATTACTAACGTCTCACAAAAACTATGGCGAAATGCAGACCCCCCCCCCTCATAATTAAGAGTTTTCGCCATAGATTCAAGACTCTATAAGTAAGCAGCGTATAGGTACATGCTCCGTAGCTAGCTCATATATACTGGTCATATACTGCTGTCTAGCAACAAAAATAGCAGACTTTTATACGGCTGTGAATGTACATTTGAACCTTGAAGTTGAAAACGTCATTTTTTAATATACTAAGATAGTTGCCCAATAATCAAAACTGGCCTTCGTCAGCGAAGATACACTGAGTGTATATTTTCTTATGTTTCTCTCTGCAAGTATAATTGCTTCGAAGCATGTTATTGGCATTTCACTTTCAAGAACATTATCTCAGCTAATAAAGGAATATTTAAGAACTCTTCTGCGTCCTTTGACACAGGAAAAGACAGCTGGTAAAAATATAAAACTGTGGGACCAGTTCGCTCAAAACGTACATGTAAGTAGCGACTGACTGTCCTCAGTAATGATAAGCCAAGATTAGCTATCTCTAGAGGTCTATATGTTCGTAATTCAGTTCAGTTCATTCTCTCATATTATATTTATGAGGAATATATAGATCGATTGTATAGTATCGCTCTTCTTTTGGCTGTGATGGAGTGTTCTGATCAGGAAATCAGGAGCTGATACAGATTTTGTTGGAGTTTGAATACGAATAGTCATTGTATTGTTTCGTTCTTATCCGGCCTTTTCATCAGTACACTTATCAAAATCTCTGTCAAGAGTTTTCAGGGATACTATTGCATCATAAACGTCTCGCTGAGACTCGCTCTAACATCGGCTTTTCGCCACGATTTGAGCGTTCTGATTCTACATCAGACACAATTACCATCAGAGTGTAAACTCCAAGAAGTCCTATATGTCTTGGCCCAGAGGCACTAACAAAGTGGACTGTCCCATTTCTCTGTTAAGAGATTTCAAGGGAATGATTCGGTAGAATATAAACTTTATGGTGATCAATTCTTGGATAACAGAGGTTTTGATTGTTCTGTGATATATTTGATTCTATGAAGGAACTATTAACTCATTATAATGGATGTTGAAAATCACGACGCATGTTTAGATCTGCTGATGGACACACAGAACGGGAAGCCAGAACCATTCATAAATATGTGGTGTTGAATTAAAACGATAATTAAAAACTCACAAAGTGTGTTAGATTTTGTTGTTGAATAATTTGTTCAGGGACCACTGTTGATATTAAGACGTACTTGTGCAGTTCAGTCCCATAGTGTATGCACTTTTATTGCTAACTGCGCAGTTAGGTGGCGAAAGGAAGTACGCTGCATTTCTGCTTCCACTGTATAGCCTGTGTTGACATTTACTGCGTGACTAATTTATGGTAGGACAGGCACTCCACTTCCTTTTGCCACCTAACCATAAAGGCAGCATGCTGCCTTTCTGTTTTCAATGTATACCCTGTGTTGGCATTTTACTGTGTGATTAACCTATGGTAGGAAAGGAATTACCACTGCGTCATCGTCACTGGCTCTCCGGGACACTGTAGTTTTTTTAGCTCACCTGAGACGAAGTCTCCGGTGGAGCTATAGTCATCACTCCTCGTCCGTCGTCCGTCCGTCCGTCTGTCCGTCCATCCGTCAACATTTTTTTAAACATCTTCTCCTCTGAAACCATCATACCGAATTGGTTCATATTTGGTGTGGATGTTCCCTAGGTGACTTTCATTCAGATTTGTTCAAATGAGGTCACTGGGTCAAATAGTTGCGAAACCAGGGCCATAACTCTATTCCTCCACAGTAATTCTTACAACAACTTCTTGTCCATAACCATTGTGCCAATTTAGCTAATATTTGGTATGGAGGGTCCTTGGGTGACTGGTATTCAGATTTGTTCAAATGAGGTCACGTGGTCAATTAGTTGAGAAACCAGGGCCATAACTCATAGCAATTCTTACAATGACTTCTTCTAAAACAATATTTGGCCGATTTAGCTTATATTTGGTACATAGATACCTTGGATGACTGGGGTTCAGATTTGTTCAAATGGGGTCACTGGGTCAAATAGGGGCAGAGCCAGGGACATAACTTTAAAAACAAAAAATTTAATTTTTGCATTTTGACCTTTAATTTTTGTTTAGGACACATCACAGCCTCATATTTCTTACCTAGATTTTTCTTAGCATGTTCTTCATCTGTATGGATTTTTGTATTGTTTATTTAACCCCTTCCACTCTTGTTTTGATATAGAATTCATCCAAGACAGGATTACTCAAACATTTTTCATCTGATCAACACCAAATTTGGCATATGAATTTTTGACACTCATAGACAGATCAAGTTAAAATATGGGTTTGATCCGATATATTTTAACAGAGTTATGGCCCTTTATAATTCACACCTCTTGCTATGCACTATTAATTTTTAAGAGAACACTGAAGCCTGTATAATTGAAAAAGCCAATTTATCATAGTGTGGTCACCCGATATTCTTCTTCAGACTGCTTGCTTCAGACCAGTTTGCCATCTGTCATGACATTAGCTAAACAAATATTCTACCAGAGTCAACAATGAATAGTCCATTGTTCATTTCTCCAAGCCTGGACATAGTGTGTCTGACATTTGCAGAATGAAGTCCCCAGATGGTGAATTTAGTGTTGCTACCCCATACAGCAGGCTAGCATCACCAAACACACCCTCAATTACCTTATTCTGCTTAGGCCTCATCTTCTGGGACAATTTTTTTTAAACATGTTTTAAAATTTGAAAAAAAAGTGACACCATTATATATAACATCTGCAGAGTTGTGAAACTTTACTCTTTAATGGAATTATGAAAACATTCCACCCTCCCCCACCCACCCCCTCCCACATGGCCCAGGCCCAACCCTGCCATCAACCAACATCCCTTCCAAGCCATATCACCTCTCAATTTAATACCTCTTCTCATGCACCACAGAGGCATATATATCTGTAAAGGTACAGGTCATTAATTATATAAACTGGCCAGATGAAATGTATTATTCTAATCTAAACATATCTGTAGCAATTTAACAATAAACTGGTGCTTCCATTCAATGTTTATAGGTGATGACTGACATTCAATGATACTGTGAATGGCTTTGATTTCTTCAAGTCTGGAAATAGTGTGTCTGACATTTACTAAGTGAGGTCCCCAGATGGTGAATTTAGTGTTGCTACCCCATACAGCATGCTAGCATCACCAAATACACCCGCCAGGGACCTAATTCTGCTTAGTCCTCATATTCTGGGAAGTATCAAATTGACAGTTTGATTTAGTCACTTTTTCCACCTGTTCAGTTTCAATGTCCCCCTAATTTGCAGAAGATAAAATGCATAATTGAGGTGCTCAATGGGTGTGTATCACCAACTTCAACTGTAGGACTTCAATCTGTTCCTTGGTTTTATTGGCCATTGAGGCCTAATCAGATTGAGGATGAATTTGGTGATGCTAGCCTGCCTTACAGAATATTGTCATTAAATCCACATTTTTGGGACCTAATTCTGCAAATGTCAGACATACTAAATTCAGGTTTGGCCATTTCATATTATTGTTTTAATCACCACTTATCCAGATGAAATCATACGACTAATATTCAAAGAAAAATGGGGGGGGCGGGGTATATATTGGATTAAATTTGTCTTCTATCTGGCATTTGCAGAATGAGGTCCCCAGAGGGTGAATTTAGTTATGCTACCCTGCACAGCAGTCTAGCATCACCAAATACACTAGCCATGGTCCTCATTCTGCTTAGGCCTCATCTTCTGGGAAGTATATAGGCACTTAAATTGACATTTTTACTTACTTTAGCCCTTCTGTTTAGTTTCTATATCCCCTAATTTGTGAATATAAAATGCATAATTGAGGTGCCCAATGGGTGCACATCACCAACTTCAACTGGAGAACTTCAATCTAATGCTATGTCTCCCATAGCAGTTGAGGCCTACACAGAATGAGGTCCCCAGAGGGTGAATTTGGTGATGCTATCCCGCATTGCAGGATTGTGTCATTAAATTCACCCTTTGGGGACCTCATTCTGCAAATGTCAGACAATTTGTTCAGGCTTGTCTGTTCGAATATTATGTTCTTAACCACCAGTATCCAGTTGAACTCATTATACCCTGATTTTGCAAAGAAAACTTGGGGGGGGGGGGGGGGGTATATTGGATTGAATTTGTCAGTCTCTATGTCAGACTGTATTCCCATCCATCCATCTGTCATTATGTCTCTATCCGTCCATCAATTGTTTTCTTCTCCAGATACATATTAAAGACCAAATGGGTTTATATTATTTAGGTGTGGATGTCCTCCAGGTGACTCACATTCAGATTTGTTCAAATGAGTTCATCAGGTCAAATAGGTGAGAAGTCAGGGCCATAACTCTTTCCTTCCATAGTAATTCTTAAAACAATTTCTTCTCAAGAACCATCTGGACTATTTAGATTATGTTTGGTATGGATGGTCCTTCGGTGACTGGGGTTTAGATTTTTTCAGATTTGGGGTCATTTTTACCAAATGAATGGATCTCATAGATGGGGATTCACGTTTGTTCAAATAGGGGCGGAGATAAGAGATTTAATTACCAACCAGCCACCCTACCCGTGCTCCAGTGGAGCTATAGTCATCACTCCTCGTCCGTCCATCGTCTGTCCGTCCATCCGTCCGACAACAATTATTTGAACATCTCCTCTGGAACCATAAGACTAAATGGGTTCATATTTGGTGTGGATGTTCCCTAGGTGATTCTCATTCAGATTTGTTCAAATGCGGTCACTGGGTCAAATAGTTGCGAAGCCAGGGCCATAACTCTTTCCCACCATAGTAATTCTTTTAAACATCTTCAGAACAATAAGACCGAATGGTTTCATATTTGGTGTGGATGTTCCCTAAGTGACTCACATTCAGATTTGTTCAAATGAGTTCACTTGAAATAGTTGCGAAGCCAGGGCCATAACTCTTTCCCTCCATAGTATTCTTAAAGTGACTTCTTCTCAAATACCATCAGGCTATATGGGTTCATATTTGGTATGAAGGATCCTTGGGTGACTGGGGTTCAGATTTGTTCAAATCAGGTCACTGGGTCAAATGTGTTGGCGGGGCCAGGGACATAACTCCAAATTTTTTGTTTTAGATTTAACTCTTTAGATATCTACTTCTTTTAAAGTGATTATGAAAAGTTCTGACTGTTGTGGTCTCCAGAGTCCCAGTCTTATCAGTCTTTGCAGTCTGGTGAGCGACCCCACAGTCATTGACTGTCTTGTTTGTTTTGTTAATGTACTCTGGGAAAAGGGGCTGGGGGGTTTTTGGTGCTATGTGGGGGGGGGGGGGGGGGTATGTGATGTTTTAGGCTTGGAGGCTTTTTGTTGTGAACTAGGGGTTCTATAAAACTATGCTGACCTCCCCTGCTGCTGTATTATATTTTGCTCAGTTCTAAATTTGCACACCCTTAAAGACATTGTGGAGCATTCAGAGCATTCTACTACATCGTCGAAAATCTCAAGCAAATCGATGGTACCACTCCATAGAAAACATCATCTGAACTACACTCAATTGTAAATATTTACTTCTCAATTCTGGACGCAACTATCGGCGATAAATTAATGAAAACGATTTCGCTATCGAGAGTCATTGAATTTGATTAATGTATAATAATGACGGTATGTGTTGTCAGTTTGGATTCAATTTGTAAAAAAATCTACTTTGAGCAAGATTATCCTCCATTTCTATTTGATTACCCTACCGGGGTGCTTCACATCACTTTGAGCAGAAATTCAAATCTGACAAAACTATTTCCATAAAACCTAAAAAATATTTTATCCGTCGGTATTCAGTTACAGTTCTTAATTGCTTCTGAATGTGGATTTAAAGACCACAATGATATAAATGCACAGAAGATAACGAATAAATACTTAGTTGTGAAGATATATAAGTAACTCTACAATTGTACAGTTGGCCCAATAATAATTATCTTACTTCAGTAGTTATGTGCATCACTGACATGAAATCCAACTAACTAAAGTGGCATCAATGACCTTCATCAAGCATCAATAGGCTGATGATTACATAAATGACACTTCATAGTCCATATGTATACACTAATAAATACACCCTTTATTTTTCCTGTTTGTTTGGTAAACTCGTAAAGTTGTTCAATTTTTCATTCAGTTTAAAGGTACTCAATCTGATCAGATGGTCCCCATACCATCAAGATAAAACAACAACATTTCTTCAAAAGATGCTTTAGTTTTCAGAATCTAAATATATTTTACACAATGTGAATTGGGGGTTTGAAAATTAAGTTGGTGTTTAACTAGTGATTACCTGTTGATTGCAATAATTGCAACAGTCTATACTCGTTCCTTTGACCTTATCGTCCTTAAAAGGAGGCTGAAAGAAAAAACAGGGATTAACCATTCCACACCTTCTTTACTAAATACTCATTGATAAATAGTTCCTTTGGGAAATGTTAAAAAAATCAGCAAATTATAAGTGGAAACTGGGCATTACTTAGACAGAAATGGGCCTGCCAGACCCAAATTCGAACTTGATCAGTACTTTCTCATATGAAGTTCACATACAAAGTTTCATAACATTTTGTCAACTACTATTCAAGTTAGCATCCTTACAACAAAAGAATCAACAAGTCGAAAGGGGATTGTGTATATGTTTACCGGATATCGGTTCTTTACCGGATATGCGTTGTCCGGGTTTTTGTATATTCCATGTTTTTGGATAAGTTGGAAAAATAGATTTCGATTCAATCACGTTTTCTCCCTCTCTCCCCCGATTATAAACCCTACAAAGTTGAAAGGGGGCATAACTTTGTTAGAAATGGTTAGGACTGAACACGAATTGCAACTGGAACTTCATGTGTTTACAAACTCAACAAACAAACAAATAAATATTCAAACTTTAATCAATCATACAATTCATGAAGAAATGAGGAAATGTACAGGAAATGTGTGTGTTTTATGGTTTATGGCAATTATGCCAAAGGGGATGTCAGGAATGATAACTTATTGGCAAGGTCCGCAAGCACCACACCGACACACCGAGCAGGCAGATAAAAACCCGCGTGATGCATCGACTGGTAACCGGAAGGCGTGAACCCACGGCTATCTAAAAGTCAACAAAAACAGTTAGGATAGTAGAACGGTTGATTATTCATCGGTTATGTGAAGTTTTAATTGTGCGATAATAGTATAAGGCATATACATGTATATATTGAGTATACAGAGAAGTTACACACCCATAGTTACACAAATATAGATAAAGGTCATCGTAGCATGCATTGGATGAGTATATATACCTGTAGTTCCCGATAAATATAGTTAAAGGTCATCGTAGTGTGCATTGGATGAGAATATATACATGTAGCTCCCGATAAATATAGTTAAAGGTCATCGTAGTATATTAGATATGGATATTGTTTGCAAATTCCCAAATATATGTTTATGACGTATATTACCACATTTCCATCCATAGTTATGATGCATAGTAACCCTCCCCATGTATGTATGATGTATACGACGCACATCTTACAGTTATAATGTATATCACTCCTTTCCCATTTCATAGTTAAGTTCTATGCCAACATGTTAACGTGTATGTCAGATATGATAATTTGGGCAAACTATATATAGTTGAAGGTTATCGTCTCTTATTGGACGAGCAGTTACTCATAATATCGTTAAGGGTTATCGTTGCCCATAGGATGAAAATTGTTAGTAAATTCATAAATATATGGATAGAGTTAAATGGTTTCCATAGATGCATACATACAGCAACAGTTTATCGCTGTCAGATATTATATATTTTGATTTTATAAACCTTATTATAAATGGCACACCTTTTCTGGTGGTATGTTTATGTATATGTTTATTGTTATGCAGTGTTTGACTATCAGTATATCCTGATGGTTTTGGAGGAAAAATAATTAACCAATTTTGGAAAATGTTTACTAAGACCATGTCCAAAAGATAGCATTTAAAAAGTTGGGATCGAAAAAACTATACCAGCAAAGAGTTCTCAAGAGCATAACTCTGGTATAACAGACATCAAATACAGCCTGTTTGTGTGATAGGTTTCGGCCCTTAATGCTCGACCTAATTGGTCACCAGAGAGGGGCCGTATAGAACAAATTACCATTCTATACCTCCAGCTGGAAAAATGTGGCCAAATTTCCCTCTCCATCAAAATACATGACGTCAAACTAGATAAAAAATCCGCGCGAACGAGAGTCTCTCATACCGGTAAACACGAGTCCGTTAATTGTTTAGATTTTACACGATATATTAACACGAGATTCGTGTGATGAACGAGGCGCGTTCACGTGGTTGTAGGGAAATCATACATGGGGGGAGTTGTGTTTATATTTTATAACAAATCAATTTCATGCGATAATGTACGCTATAACTGAAAAGCTATGTTACCTTTTTATAAGAATATAGGTCAGAGTCCTCATATGTGGTCCCTCACGTAATATATGATTGTCCGTGCGGCATATATGCCTGATTTTAGAAAACACTACATATGTCATGGTACTGAATACAAATGTGTAGTCTACCCCAAGATGGCTGCCACAGCTCTGAAGTACCAGACGTTACAGAAACACGTCACAACCACGCGCTCCGGTATGACGTACTTACCAGTGACGTCACAAGTCAGGTGCGTGCAAAAATTATTTAAAGGGATATATATCGGATGCGTTTTATTTACAAACTAAGTTGTAGATTTCAGAAAATAATTTCGTTGTATGTAACCAACTGTACTGTTGGTGTGTGCATAATATATATTAATTCCAAGATAGATTATGGTGAATGGTTCCGAGCTGCGAGCATTACATTAAGTTGGTGTGAGCTCTTTTGAAGAGCGTAGTTGCATGAGCATGTACTAGTACTAGTAAGTGGCTAATAACCATACCTTTGAAGAGTATTCATACTATTGTAAAAAATATCGTAAATGGGTATCTAAAATGGACGTGTCCATCGCGAAATTAATGATTATAACAACGAGGCGCGTTCACGTGGTGTTAGCGAAATCCTGAGGTGGAGTTGCGTTTATATTATTATAAAAATTCAATATCATGCATCAATATATGCTATCCCCTAAAAGTCACGGAAACAAATTCGTTTTATATAACCAACTGTAATGTTGGGGTGTGGATATTATATCTTAATTCCAAGATAGATTATGTTGAATGGTTCTGAGCTGGGCCATACCATTAAGTTAGCGTGAGCTCTGTTAAAGAGCGTTGTTGTTTGAATGTGTAAGTGACTCAACATAAAATTTTATAAATTATCGTAAATGGGTATCAAAAATGGACATGCCTACCGCGAAATTAGTGATTATAACAAAGAGGCGCGTTCGCGTGGTGGTAGGAAAATCCTAAGGGGTGTGATTATATCATTATAAAAATTTAATTTCATCGCCAATGTGTTCTATAACCTAAAAGCTACGGAAACAAATTCGTGCTATATGACCAACTGCATGTACTGCTGGGATGTGGATGCTACATATTAATTCCAAGATTGATTATGGTGAATGCTTCCGAGCTGCGGCCATTATTTATGTTAGTATGGGCTCTTATAAAGAGCGTTGTTACTTGAGCATATAAGTGATTAAAACCATATCATTAAAGAGTATTCATAAAATTGTAAAATATTGTAAACAGGTATCAAAATGGACGTGATCATTCCGAAATTAATGATTATAACATACCGCTATTACCATTTATAATTGTTATATATGCTAGGAATCAAATTACCTAATATAACCAACTATACTGTTGGAAGTAATGTTAGTCTATGTGTCAATTAGCAAAAGTGTAATAATAATGAACTCAGTGCCACCATCTGTGATATATGTAGGTATACATGTATATATACATATTTAACATGTGCAATCAATAAGTTTTGTAACTAGTAATTTTTTGCAACCATGTACATGCCATCGGTACCTGTATCGCACTAATGCCAATATGGCCGATCTGAAATAAATAACGTCATGAAGATCAACAAATGAACGGGTACTTAAAATAAGAACGAGTCTGTCTATTAACTAAAGGTATAATAAACTGAATATAACAAGAGTGTGAAATTAAGTCGTCAAACGTTTAAAAACGAATGTTGCGTGTTGCCAAAAGCCTCACCGACGGATAGTATATGTTTTATGGTTTATGGCAATTATGCCAAAGGGGATGTCAGGAATGATAACTTATTGGCAAGGTCCGCAAGCACCACACCGACACACCGAGCAGGCAGATAAAAACCCGCGTGATGCATCGACTGGTAACCGGAAGGCGTGAACCCACGGCTATCTAAAAGTCAACAAAAACAGTTAGGATAGTAGAACGGTTGATTATTCATCGGTTATGTGAAGTTTTAATTGTGCGATAATAGTATAAGGCATATACATGTATATATTGAGTATACAGAGAAGTTACACACCCATAGTTACACAAATATAGATAAAGGTCATCGTAGCATGCATTGGATGAGTATATATACCTGTAGTTCCCGATAAATATAGTTAAAGGTCATCGTAGTGTGCATTGGATGAGAATATATACATGTAGCTCCCGATAAATATAGTTAAAGGTCATCGTAGTATATTAGATATGGATATTGTTTGCAAATTCCCAAATATATGTTTATGACGTATATTACCACATTTCCATCCATAGTTATGATGCATAGTAACCCTCCCCATGTATGTATGATGTATACGACGCACATCTTACAGTTATAATGTATATCACTCCTTTCCCATTTCATAGTTAAGTTCTATGCCAACATGTTAACGTGTATGTCAGATATGATAATTTGGGCAAACTATATATAGTTGAAGGTTATCGTCTCTTATTGGACGAGCAGTTACTCATAATATCGTTAAGGGTTATCGTTGCCCATAGGATGAAAATTGTTAGTAAATTCATAAATATATGGATAGAGTTAAATGGTTTCCATAGATGCATACATACAGCAACAGTTTATCGCTGTCAGATATTATATATTTTGATTTTATAAACCTTATTATAAATGGCACACCTTTTCTGGTGGTATGTTTATGTATATGTTTATTGTTATGCAGTGTTTGACTATCAGTATATCCTGATGGTTTTGGAGGAAAAATAATTAACCAATTTTGGAAAATGTTTACTAAGACCATGTCCAAAAGATAGCATTTAAAAAGTTGGGATCGAAAAAACTATACCAGCAAAGAGTTCTCAAGAGCATAACTCTGGTATAACAGACATCAAATACAGCCTGTTTGTGTGATAGGTTTCGGCCCTTAATGCTCGACCTAATTGGTCACCAGAGAGGGGCCGTATAGAACAAATTACCATTCTATACCTCCAGCTGGAAAAATGTGGCCAAATTTCCCTCTCCATCAAAATACATGACGTCAAACTAGATAAAAAATCCGCGCGAACGAGAGTCTCTCATACCGGTAAACACGAGTCCGTTAATTGTTTAGATTTTACACGATATATTAACACGAGATTCGTGTGATGAACGAGGCGCGTTCACGTGGTTGTAGGGAAATCATACATGGGGGGAGTTGTGTTTATATTTTATAACAAATCAATTTCATGCGATAATGTACGCTATAACTGAAAAGCTATGTTACCTTTTTATAAGAATATAGGTCAGAGTCCTCATATGTGGTCCCTCACGTAATATATGATTGTCCGTGCGGCATATATGCCTGATTTTAGAAAACACTACATATGTCATGGTACTGAATACAAATGTGTAGTCTACCCCAAGATGGCTGCCACAGCTCTGAAGTACCAGACGTTACAGAAACACGTCACAACCACGCGCTCCGGTATGACGTACTTACCAGTGACGTCACAAGTCAGGTGCGTGCAAAAATTATTTAAAGGGATATATATCGGATGCGTTTTATTTACAAACTAAGTTGTAGATTTCAGAAAATAATTTCGTTGTATGTAACCAACTGTACTGTTGGTGTGTGCATAATATATATTAATTCCAAGATAGATTATGGTGAATGGTTCCGAGCTGCGAGCATTACATTAAGTTGGTGTGAGCTCTTTTGAAGAGCGTAGTTGCATGAGCATGTACTAGTACTAGTAAGTGGCTAATAACCATACCTTTGAAGAGTATTCATACTATTGTAAAAAATATCGTAAATGGGTATCTAAAATGGACGTGTCCATCGCGAAATTAATGATTATAACAACGAGGCGCGTTCACGTGGTGTTAGCGAAATCCTGAGGTGGAGTTGCGTTTATATTATTATAAAAATTCAATATCATGCATCAATATATGCTATCCCCTAAAAGTCACGGAAACAAATTCGTTTTATATAACCAACTGTAATGTTGGGGTGTGGATATTATATCTTAATTCCAAGATAGATTATGTTGAATGGTTCTGAGCTGGGCCATACCATTAAGTTAGCGTGAGCTCTGTTAAAGAGCGTTGTTGTTTGAATGTGTAAGTGACTCAACATAAAATTTTATAAATTATCGTAAATGGGTATCAAAAATGGACATGCCTACCGCGAAATTAGTGATTATAACAAAGAGGCGCGTTCGCGTGGTGGTAGGAAAATCCTAAGGGGTGTGATTATATCATTATAAAAATTTAATTTCATCGCCAATGTGTTCTATAACCTAAAAGCTACGGAAACAAATTCGTGCTATATGACCAACTGCATGTACTGCTGGGATGTGGATGCTACATATTAATTCCAAGATTGATTATGGTGAATGCTTCCGAGCTGCGGCCATTATTTATGTTAGTATGGGCTCTTATAAAGAGCGTTGTTACTTGAGCATATAAGTGATTAAAACCATATCATTAAAGAGTATTCATAAAATTGTAAAATATTGTAAACAGGTATCAAAATGGACGTGATCATTCCGAAATTAATGATTATAACATACCGCTATTACCATTTATAATTGTTATATATGCTAGGAATCAAATTACCTAATATAACCAACTATACTGTTGGAAGTAATGTTAGTCTATGTGTCAATTAGCAAAAGTGTAATAATAATGAACTCAGTGCCACCATCTGTGATATATGTAGGTATACATGTATATATACATATTTAACATGTGCAATCAATAAGTTTTGTAACTAGTAATTTTTTGCAACCATGTACATGCCATCGGTACCTGTATCGCACTAATGCCAATATGGCCGATCTGAAATAAATAACGTCATGAAGATCAACAAATGAACGGGTACTTAAAATAAGAACGAGTCTGTCTATTAACTAAAGGTATAATAAACTGAATATAACAAGAGTGTGAAATTAAGTCGTCAAACGTTTAAAAACGAATGTTGCGTGTTGCCAAAAGCCTCACCGACGGATAGTATATGTTTTATGGTTTATGGCAATTATGCCAAAGGGGATGTCAGGAATGATAACTTATTGGCAAGGTCCGCAAGCACCACACCGACACACCGAGCAGGCAGATAAAAACCCGCGTGATGCATCGACTGGTAACCGGAAGGCGTGAACCCACGGCTATCTAAAAGTCAACAAAAACAGTTAGGATAGTAGAACGGTTGATTATTCATCGGTTATGTGAAGTTTTAATTGTGCGATAATAGTATAAGGCATATACATGTATATATTGAGTATACAGAGAAGTTACACACCCATAGTTACACAAATATAGATAAAGGTCATCGTAGCATGCATTGGATGAGTATATATACCTGTAGTTCCCGATAAATATAGTTAAAGGTCATCGTAGTGTGCATTGGATGAGAATATATACATGTAGCTCCCGATAAATATAGTTAAAGGTCATCGTAGTATATTAGATATGGATATTGTTTGCAAATTCCCAAATATATGTTTATGACGTATATTACCACATTTCCATCCATAGTTATGATGCATAGTAACCCTCCCCATGTATGTATGATGTATACGACGCACATCTTACAGTTATAATGTATATCACTCCTTTCCCATTTCATAGTTAAGTTCTATGCCAACATGTTAACGTGTATGTCAGATATGATAATTTGGGCAAACTATATATAGTTGAAGGTTATCGTCTCTTATTGGACGAGCAGTTACTCATAATATCGTTAAGGGTTATCGTTGCCCATAGGATGAAAATTGTTAGTAAATTCATAAATATATGGATAGAGTTAAATGGTTTCCATAGATGCATACATACAGCAACAGTTTATCGCTGTCAGATATTATATATTTTGATTTTATAAACCTTATTATAAATGGCACACCTTTTCTGGTGGTATGTTTATGTATATGTTTATTGTTATGCAGTGTTTGACTATCAGTATATCCTGATGGTTTTGGAGGAAAAATAATTAACCAATTTTGGAAAATGTTTACTAAGACCATGTCCAAAAGATAGCATTTAAAAAGTTGGGATCGAAAAAACTATACCAGCAAAGAGTTCTCAAGAGCATAACTCTGGTATAACAGACATCAAATACAGCCTGTTTGTGTGATAGGTTTCGGCCCTTAATGCTCGACCTAATTGGTCACCAGAGAGGGGCCGTATAGAACAATTTACCATTCTATACCTCCAGCTGGAAAAATGTGGCCAAATTTCCCTCTCCATCAAAATACATGACGTCAAACTAGATAAAAAATCCGCGCGAACGAGAGTCTCTCATACCGGTAAACACGAGTCCGTTAATTGTTTAGATTTTACACGATATATTAACACGAGATTCGTGTGATGAACGAGGCGCGTTCACGTGGTTGTAGGGAAATCATACATGGGGGGAGTTGTGTTTATATTTTATAACAAATCAATTTCATGCGATAATGTACGCTATAACTGAAAAGCTATGTTACCTTTTTATAAGAATATAGGTCAGAGTCCTCATATGTGGTCCCTCACGTAATATATGATTGTCCGTGCGGCATATATGCCTGATTTTAGAAAACACTACATATGTCATGGTACTGAATACAAATGTGTAGTCTACCCCAAGATGGCTGCCACAGCTCTGAAGTACCAGACGTTACAGAAACACGTCACAACCACGCGCTCCGGTATGACGTACTTACCAGTGACGTCACAAGTCAGGTGCGTGCAAAAATTATTTAAAGGGATATATATCGGATGCGTTTTATTTACAAACTAAGTTGTAGATTTCAGAAAATAATTTCGTTGTATGTAACCAACTGTACTGTTGGTGTGTGCATAATATATATTAATTCCAAGATAGATTATGGTGAATGGTTCCGAGCTGCGAGCATTACATTAAGTTGGTGTGAGCTCTTTTGAAGAGCGTAGTTGCATGAGCATGTACTAGTACTAGTAAGTGGCTAATAACCATACCTTTGAAGAGTATTCATACTATTGTAAAAAATATCGTAAATGGGTATCTAAAATGGACGTGTCCATCGCGAAATTAATGATTATAACAACGAGGCGCGTTCACGTGGTGTTAGCGAAATCCTGAGGTGGAGTTGCGTTTATATTATTATAAAAATTCAATATCATGCATCAATATATGCTATCCCCTAAAAGTCACGGAAACAAATTCGTTTTATATAACCAACTGTAATGTTGGGGTGTGGATATTATATCTTAATTCCAAGATAGATTATGTTGAATGGTTCTGAGCTGGGCCATACCATTAAGTTAGCGTGAGCTCTGTTAAAGAGCGTTGTTGTTTGAATGTGTAAGTGACTCAACATAAAATTTTATAAATTATCGTAAATGGGTATCAAAAATGGACATGCCTACCGCGAAATTAGTGATTATAACAAAGAGGCGCGTTCGCGTGGTGGTAGGAAAATCCTAAGGGGTGTGATTATATCATTATAAAAATTTAATTTCATCGCCAATGTGTTCTATAACCTAAAAGCTACGGAAACAAATTCGTGCTATATGACCAACTGCATGTACTGCTGGGATGTGGATGCTACATATTAATTCCAAGATTGATTATGGTGAATGCTTCCGAGCTGCGGCCATTATTTATGTTAGTATGGGCTCTTATAAAGAGCGTTGTTACTTGAGCATATAAGTGATTAAAACCATATCATTAAAGAGTATTCATAAAATTGTAAAATATTGTAAACAGGTATCAAAATGGACGTGATCATTCCGAAATTAATGATTATAACATACCGCTATTACCATTTATAATTGTTATATATGCTAGGAATCAAATTACCTAATATAACCAACTATACTGTTGGAAGTAATGTTAGTCTATGTGTCAATTAGCAAAAGTGTAATAATAATGAACTCAGTGCCACCATCTGTGATATATGTAGGTATACATGTATATATACATATTTAACATGTGCAATCAATAAGTTTTGTAACTAGTAATTTTTTGCAACCATGTACATGCCATCGGTACCTGTATCGCACTAATGCCAATATGGCCGATCTGAAATAAATAACGTCATGAAGATCAACAAATGAACGGGTACTTAAAATAAGAACGAGTCTGTCTATTAACTAAAGGTATAATAAACTGAATATAACAAGAGTGTGAAATTAAGTCGTCAAACGTTTAAAAACGAATGTTGCGTGTTGCCAAAAGCCTCACCGACGGATAGTATATGTTTTATGGTTTATGGCAATTATGCCAAAGGGGATGTCAGGAATGATAACTTATTGGCAAGGTCCGCAAGCACCACACCGACACACCGAGCAGGCAGATAAAAACCCGCGTGATGCATCGACTGGTAACCGGAAGGCGTGAACCCACGGCTATCTAAAAGTCAACAAAAACAGTTAGGATAGTAGAACGGTTGATTATTCATCGGTTATGTGAAGTTTTAATTGTGCGATAATAGTATAAGGCATATACATGTATATATTGAGTATACAGAGAAGTTACACACCCATAGTTACACAAATATAGATAAAGGTCATCGTAGCATGCATTGGATGAGTATATATACCTGTAGTTCCCGATAAATATAGTTAAAGGTCATCGTAGTGTGCATTGGATGAGAATATATACATGTAGCTCCCGATAAATATAGTTAAAGGTCATCGTAGTATATTAGATATGGATATTGTTTGCAAATTCCCAAATATATGTTTATGACGTATATTACCACATTTCCATCCATAGTTATGATGCATAGTAACCCTCCCCATGTATGTATGATGTATACGACGCACATCTTACAGTTATAATGTATATCACTCCTTTCCCATTTCATAGTTAAGTTCTATGCCAACATGTTAACGTGTATGTCAGATATGATAATTTGGGCAAACTATATATAGTTGAAGGTTATCGTCTCTTATTGGACGAGCAGTTACTCATAATATCGTTAAGGGTTATCGTTGCCCATAGGATGAAAATTGTTAGTAAATTCATAAATATATGGATAGAGTTAAATGGTTTCCATAGATGCATACATACAGCAACAGTTTATCGCTGTCAGATATTATATATTTTGATTTTATAAACCTTATTATAAATGGCACACCTTTTCTGGTGGTATGTTTATGTATATGTTTATTGTTATGCAGTGTTTGACTATCAGTATATCCTGATGGTTTTGGAGGAAAAATAATTAACCAATTTTGGAAAATGTTTACTAAGACCATGTCCAAAAGATAGCATTTAAAAAGTTGGGATCGAAAAAACTATACCAGCAAAGAGTTCTCAAGAGCATAACTCTGGTATAACAGACATCAAATACAGCCTGTTTGTGTGATAGGTTTCGGCCCTTAATGCTCGACCTAATTGGTCACCAGAGAGGGGCCGTATAGAACAAATTACCATTCTATACCTCCAGCTGGAAAAATGTGGCCAAATTTCCCTCTCCATCAAAATACATGACGTCAAACTAGATAAAAAATCCGCGCGAACGAGAGTCTCTCATACCGGTAAACACGAGTCCGTTAATTGTTTAGATTTTACACGATATATTAACACGAGATTCGTGTGATGAACGAGGCGCGTTCACGTGGTTGTAGGGAAATCATACATGGGGGGAGTTGTGTTTATATTTTATAACAAATCAATTTCATGCGATAATGTACGCTATAACTGAAAAGCTATGTTACCTTTTTATAAGAATATAGGTCAGAGTCCTCATATGTGGTCCCTCACGTAATATATGATTGTCCGTGCGGCATATATGCCTGATTTTAGAAAACACTACATATGTCATGGTACTGAATACAAATGTGTAGTCTACCCCAAGATGGCTGCCACAGCTCTGAAGTACCAGACGTTACAGAAACACGTCACAACCACGCGCTCCGGTATGACGTACTTACCAGTGACGTCACAAGTCAGGTGCGTGCAAAAATTATTTAAAGGGATATATATCGGATGCGTTTTATTTACAAACTAAGTTGTAGATTTCAGAAAATAATTTCGTTGTATGTAACCAACTGTACTGTTGGTGTGTGCATAATATATATTAATTCCAAGATAGATTATGGTGAATGGTTCCGAGCTGCGAGCATTACATTAAGTTGGTGTGAGCTCTTTTGAAGAGGGGTGGTGTAAATGTCCTACAACCCCTAGTGTCACCAAACCCAATTTAACAGATCTGACAATAAACTAAAGGGTCCGTCTCAAATCAGACTGGAATATTCGATCATTTTAATAAATATAAAAATAACCATGTTCGTGTCAGAAATAATGCAGTTAAATCATTTTATTGTTGGAGCCATTTGAGCCGAATATACACGCACGCAGCTTATGTGGTCAATGAATTTCTGGGTCAATTTTCAAATCGACGGGTTGAATTGCGATGAAATTTCCATTTAATAAAATGGTGCTGCTCATTTGCCAATTTGAGCAAGCAGTTTCGAGAATATATTTTGGACTGGGGAGGTGATAATTAATTACGTAACGCAAACCGTGAGCTCCGCCATGCATGGCGGCATGCAAAGCTCCGGTCGCCAGCTATGGCTCAGTGTTCAGCCATTTTCCTCCGTGTTCTACCATGTTCATGTCGCGGTCACCCGCGTTATGACCATGGTCATCCGTTCGTCGTACTGTGATCATAGGGTGGATGTTCCGTGTTCAAACGTGATCATTTGGCCATGGTCACCCATTCGTCATACCGTGTTCATAGCGTGGTCGTTCCGTGTTCAAACATGATCAGAGCATGTTCAAATGTGATCAGAGGGTGTTAAAAATCTGAACACGATTGAACATGGTAAAGCAGACTGTGTTTTTGGCATGTTTAGATTTTGAACACGGGAAAACCATGGAAAAATCGCGCGTGTTTTACCGTGGACATGTAAAAAACTCGGGTCCTATACTGTATATATATTATACAACCCATAGTTATATATACTATATATAATTATGTACACAGCATCATCGGCTCACATTTGTTAGAATGCATCAAACTTGTTTGAAACATCTTCAATGTCTGATGCCTCTAACTGCAGAAAAAAGAAATCCATCTATAATGTGAACTCGCAAGGTCAATAAACATTTACACACTCATAATGTCTACAACACTTCAGTTGTAGCAGATTCAACCTCACGTAATTATAACTTTCTGAATGTATTTGGATGCGACAAATCAGCAGCAAAATATTTGTTAACGAAACACCTTTGAACAAAGACAACGGAAGGGCCTCAAGAAAGAATAATCATTTTGAAATTGTCTGTCGAGCTCTGTGAAGTTCACGTTATTGTCAGAAAAATATTATTATTCTCCTGATGACCATTACAGATTTTCTGTAAATAAATGACAATATGTCTGTAGAATGTTCAAGTAATTGATCATCTAAACTATCCAGGAAAATAGTATACCCGTATATATATTGCTGGATCAGTTATCGCTGGGATTACATGGCACAATATTTCCTGTTTTTTTTACACGACTTGTCTGATATCCTTATACCACTTTGTATTTTAGCCAAGATACATGTATCTGATCTATGGATGAAGATTGAAAATCTTCACATCAACGAAAAAATGAGAAAAGCTGTCAGAAGGAATTGTTTTTCATGTGACATGTTCAAATGAGTGTTGTTCAACTTGTTCTAACAATCTCAATAATGTTGGCAAATTCCTTGCTGGAATAAGCTTTAATTGAATACACCTTAAATCATTTTGAGTATGACTGGCTGTTGCCACACAGGTTTGCCCACTACTGATGGCAGAGTAGAGGTATATATATATATGTATATGAAGCCTGCTATGATTTAATACTGAAGATTGTAATGGTATAAATATTAAAGAGAGAACATGAGTGCTGTCTTGAGACATATTAAGACATATGTGCAGTACCATGTCTCCTTGTCAGATGCTGCCAATAATATTCTAAATTTATTTGGTACGCTTCTTTCTTGCCATGTTTAGTGAAGAAGTCATGTAATTGGAATGTATACTAGTCTATGTCTATATGTTGCTACATATTTATTTTACATATGCATGTGTTTGTATATACATATCCATTATTGTCAATATCCTGTAAATGTATTTCATATGAGAAATAAAACATACAAGAGTTCCAGTTTCGGCCCAAACCCGTGGCTATTCGGATAAGTTGACATTGAATTATTATTAGTTTGCATTTGTGTCAGAACTTGTAATGCTATGGGAGGAAATGCATAAATATGCAAACATGTTCTCCCAGTCCAAGGTCAGAGCCTCTGCTGGGGGACGATCTTGTTGGCGATCCCAACTGGAGTTTTCATGTGAAGTGTCATGTTGATATACTGGACCACTAGGTAGACCACAGTCAGACCGTATTAATATCTTGTGACCCGTTGGTACTATGTATTTGTTTATGTTTTTGTCTTATTTCCAAATTGTTTACATGTATGCATTTTTTGCTTTTCTCCATGACCCATAGACCCAGAGAATGTAGATCATTGAAATGTGCACCATAATCTGACTGGCTTGAATATTAATAACACCTTATCATCTTAGGGAACAGAGGAGAAAATATGCGGCATTTTTCGGTCTTGTCTCGCTGAATGAAGACACAATTCTTACCATTCTTTATAGAACTGGCATGAAATGTGTTAAGTATGAACAATTGAGACTCATTATTTACTACCATTGTTCTGGTAAAGGGAAAATAATCATTAGCCTTTATAGAGAATTGTCTTCGTGTAAGGCACCAAACTGTCTATTGTTGAAATATCCTGCAATGCCGTAGGCCTACTATAGTTAAGATTTCAGTTTCACCTTGATGTTATGGAAAAAGGCATTCTATTAATTCATCAGTTGGAACTGCTATGCATGCCTATTTCTGGCCGAATTTGGGTTGTCAATATAAGCTATTGCTCCATGCAAGTCATCGGGAGATTTTAAATTTCCAATCCATGATGAAAACATAGAATTGTTTAATGTTTGAATCAAAATATTTATATCACGATAACAATTGTGTGCAAGACTGGTTCACTACAACTTATAAGCCATCGCCCACGTAAACGCATAGTCCTAGACATCACCTCTGCATGTGTTTTGGGGAAAATGGTACAGCTGATACTATACAGATAAACTGGAATTTATCTCTTAACACATGTCTGCCATTCCAAAAATGGCAACTGTTAAATATTCGATGTCATGGAGACAATAATTAACTCCCTGAACTATATATAATGTACATACAGCTATGCTCACAGTAAGCGACCTGTTTTAACGAGGTGTACATGCGTTCATACCGCGGTGCAATACCGCGACATACCGCCGATTCGCGGTTGAACTACCACGCGGGTACCGCGGTACCACTGCGATGTTCGCGGTACCACCACACTTCAAACGGTAACGGATGTTGGTACCGCGGTGGCATGCGGTAATGCACCGCACAAACGCGGTGACATTACCGCCAAGCGGTACCGTTTTTAGAACGCGGTTAATGATGGGATTCGATGGCTGACCGTTAATCTTCCAAAATAGGACGCCCGCTCTCACGATCTCCGTCCATGGTTGTGTACCGTAAAGTGTATTATTAAAATATTGAAACAGATGAAAGCCGAATATCGGGAAATATGCCCATTATAACGGGCTTCCAGATTAAGTAAAGGTAAGTATAAGGTACTTTGAGAAAGTCATTTTTCAATTAATGTGAATATTAAAAAATTACAACAACATTTCTAGTCTCGTTTTATCGCCTACAATTCGCATAAATGACACTATTTGTAATCAGTGTTGGTTATCGGGAAGGGAACAAATGATTTCTGCCATTTTAGACAGCTCGATAAATCCGGTATCTACAGTTTATATCAATGTTCAGATGTACGTGATCCCTAAATTGAATGATAACGACCACTATTTAAATAGTCCCCAGAATGAATATCGTTATTAACTTTATTGACATTCATTAACTGCAAATCACAAACACCATTTGTTCGTATGACGGGAATTATTGTCTTAGTATAAAAGACACAAAATGGAACTCCTGTATATCCAGGAAAAAAACACATTATGCGCAAAAGCACGTGTCACTGATTATGTCATACTGCAGCTGGCAGACTTTGTTAATATAGGTCACAGGGAACTTAAATTAAGATGTCGTCATGTCTTTTTATAACTGGGCTCAATGGGTGAAATAAATATGTGTTTTGTTGATGGTGCTATTATATAGTAAAACTATACACATGACGCGCGAATGGCTGTTTTGTGTTTTGGACACTTGTATGTCCATTACTTCAAATGCGTCCGTTTGGCTTGCATAATGCTCGCAGAAGGTAGTTCAGATATTTATCGATCTATTTTGGTATTGCGAATAATATTATGTGCGAAGCACCACGTGGCTTTAAAAAACAGACAAGTCTCATTCGATCTTTAAATTGTTGTGCACGTAATAGCTATTTATAAATATTTGTCGCACAAAAGTGAGACAAACGCTCTTTATTGCTACCGTATCGGGAATAAACTAACAAGGACTAAAACACACCGGATTCGATCACTTGAAATAATTATGTTACAATGTTAACCTCTGTAATACTGTATATAACCAAACAAACGTATTTAGAGTTAAATTTCCAACACCATGCATGTTTTTTTCCGAATAACGATTAGATAGGAATACCGGTATGTGCTATAATTTATACTGCGACCCACCGAGAACTACAAGTGCACGCCCTCGCCAAAAGTTGCAATTTCACATCAAACGATGCCGCCCGACACGCACTCGATAGCTGAATGAATGTTCACGTAACAAAAGCAGACTGATTTGACAACGTTGTGTCTTTCAATGTTTGGTGTTTTGCGTGTGTCTTTTGTCGCGCACATTGGTGATGATAACAACTTTACTTTGACATGACATGTGCCACGCTTTCTAAGTTATACATTTTATTCCCACCGACAAGAAATCTTCAGCCGCAAATGTTTGTAAATTGCTTTACTGTTTCACGCATGCGTACAATCATACGTCTTGGCGATAATATACTATTTACGCGCCGATTGTGTTTGGGTTATGAACAAAACTATAGATTTGAACGAATATGAATATTTCTGCAATGATCGCCGCCCTGGCCTCTAGGACTAAAATCGGACTCAAGTGTTACTAATGCACCGTCCCCGCTGGTTTCGACCAAATTCAGAGAATTGGAGGATTTACTTTTCCCATTTTATGAGAAATTTAGATTTCGGAAACACAAAAAAAACAACAAATTCCGCATGAGTGGAAACCGATATAGGAATCGGGTGCGTAAATCATTTGACGATATGTAAGATAGTTGCATGCTAACAACAAAACTATTACTCCACGGTGTGTTGCGTAATCCAGTCGCCGTAAGCAACTATAGTTGAGTTCAAAAACCGCCGACGTGATTAAACGTGATGTACGTGTACATTTGTAATTTGTTACATGTAAACCTGACATGTGTTCATATGTAATCCGATTGCATTATTATTAATTTATATTCATTACGCATATATAATTACGTGCAGCTTACTGTATTCATTCAAAACAAAAGTTCATAAATATTTACCTACCGTGTGACACCTTGTTTCAGTCGCGTTCTCTCCGCGGTGGAGGGCCGTTAGCGGTAATTTGAACGCGGTTACGAAAAAAATACCGCGGTGTACGGCGGTAACGAACACCAATAACGCGGTGACATGCGGTAATCAACAGTAAGAATACCGTACCAGTACCGCGGGTCAACCGTTCTACGTTCCTGCTCTTGGATACGATTTAGAGTCGGTCATTGACCCTGTCCGCGCATTTATATTGCGCCTTGTAAACAGTTACTGCTTACTGGGATTGTGTCTTGTAAGTAAACATGTTCTGATAATGTTGTACCGGTACCAATATATTTCATTGTCATTTGGGTGATGCCCGGTCTTGCTAATGATATCCCTATTGTTTTTTTACTAACGGGAATCTGAATAACCGGCACTAAGTCTTGCCGAAGTTTTTTTGTTCAACGCATCTCAGGTCCGAAGACGTCACCGAGGATTGGTTACGGCCAATGGTAACATTGGTATTCGGATAATGCAGACATGCAAGTGTCTGTTAAGGTCAATAATTACTAACGTCTCACAAAAACTATGGCGAAATGCAGACCCCCCCCCCTCATAATTAAGAGTTTTCGCCATAGATTCAAGACTCTATAAGTAAGCAGCGTATAGGTACATGCTCCGTAGCTAGCTCATATATACTGGTCATATACTGCTGTCTAGCAACAAAAATAGCAGACTTTTATACGGCTGTGAATGTACATTTGAACCTTGAAGTTGAAAACGTCATTTTTTAATATACTAAGATAGTTGCCCAATAATCAAAACTGGCCTTCGTCAGCGAAGATACACTGAGTGTATATTTTCTTATGTTTCTCTCTGCAAGTATAATTGCTTCGAAGCATGTTATTGGCATTTCACTTTCAAGAACATTATCTCAGCTAATAAAGGAATATTTAAGAACTCTTCTGCGTCCTTTGACACAGGAAAAGACAGCTGGTAAAAATATAAAACTGTGGGACCAGTTCGCTCAAAACGTACATGTAAGTAGCGACTGACTGTCCTCAGTAATGATAAGCCAAGATTAGCTATCTCTAGAGGTCTATATGTTCGTAATTCAGTTCAGTTCATTCTCTCATATTATATTTATGAGGAATATATAGATCGATTGTATAGTATCGCTCTTCTTTTGGCTGTGATGGAGTGTTCTGATCAGGAAATCAGGAGCTGATACAGATTTTGTTGGAGTTTGAATACGAATAGTCATTGTATTGTTTCGTTCTTATCCGGCCTTTTCATCAGTACACTTATCAAAATCTCTGTCAAGAGTTTTCAGGGATACTATTGCATCATAAACGTCTCGCTGAGACTCGCTCTAACATCGGCTTTTCGCCACGATTTGAGCGTTCTGATTCTACATCAGACACAATTACCATCAGAGTGTAAACTCCAAGAAGTCCTATATGTCTTGGCCCAGAGGCACTAACAAAGTGGACTGTCCCATTTCTCTGTTAAGAGATTTCAAGGGAATGATTCGGTAGAATATAAACTTTATGGTGATCAATTCTTGGATAACAGAGGTTTTGATTGTTCTGTGATATATTTGATTCTATGAAGGAACTATTAACTCATTATAATGGATGTTGAAAATCACGACGCATGTTTAGATCTGCTGATGGACACACAGAACGGGAAGCCAGAACCATTCATAAATATGTGGTGTTGAATTAAAACGATAATTAAAAACTCACAAAGTGTGTTAGATTTTGTTGTTGAATAATTTGTTCAGGGACCACTGTTGATATTAAGACGTACTTGTGCAGTTCAGTCCCATAGTGTATGCACTTTTATTGCTAACTGCGCAGTTAGGTGGCGAAAGGAAGTACGCTGCATTTCTGCTTCCACTGTATAGCCTGTGTTGACATTTACTGCGTGACTAATTTATGGTAGGACAGGCACTCCACTTCCTTTTGCCACCTAACCATAAAGGCAGCATGCTGCCTTTCTGTTTTCAATGTATACCCTGTGTTGGCATTTTACTGTGTGATTAACCTATGGTAGGAAAGGAATTACCACTGCGTCATCGTCACTGGCTCTCCGGGACACTGTAGTTTTTTTAGCTCACCTGAGACGAAGTCTCCGGTGGAGCTATAGTCATCACTCCTCGTCCGTCGTCCGTCCGTCCGTCTGTCCGTCCATCCGTCAACATTTTTTTAAACATCTTCTCCTCTGAAACCATCATACCGAATTGGTTCATATTTGGTGTGGATGTTCCCTAGGTGACTTTCATTCAGATTTGTTCAAATGAGGTCACTGGGTCAAATAGTTGCGAAACCAGGGCCATAACTCTATTCCTCCACAGTAATTCTTACAACAACTTCTTGTCCATAACCATTGTGCCAATTTAGCTAATATTTGGTATGGAGGGTCCTTGGGTGACTGGTATTCAGATTTGTTCAAATGAGGTCACGTGGTCAATTAGTTGAGAAACCAGGGCCATAACTCATAGCAATTCTTACAATGACTTCTTCTAAAACAATATTTGGCCGATTTAGCTTATATTTGGTACATAGATACCTTGGATGACTGGGGTTCAGATTTGTTCAAATGGGGTCACTGGGTCAAATAGGGGCAGAGCCAGGGACATAACTTTAAAAACAAAAAATTTAATTTTTGCATTTTGACCTTTAATTTTTGTTTAGGACACATCACAGCCTCATATTTCTTACCTAGATTTTTCTTAGCATGTTCTTCATCTGTATGGATTTTTGTATTGTTTATTTAACCCCTTCCACTCTTGTTTTGATATAGAATTCATCCAAGACAGGATTACTCAAACATTTTTCATCTGATCAACACCAAATTTGGCATATGAATTTTTGACACTCATAGACAGATCAAGTTAAAATATGGGTTTGATCCGATATATTTTAACAGAGTTATGGCCCTTTATAATTCACACCTCTTGCTATGCACTATTAATTTTTAAGAGAACACTGAAGCCTGTATAATTGAAAAAGCCAATTTATCATAGTGTGGTCACCCGATATTCTTCTTCAGACTGCTTGCTTCAGACCAGTTTGCCATCTGTCATGACATTAGCTAAACAAATATTCTACCAGAGTCAACAATGAATAGTCCATTGTTCATTTCTCCAAGCCTGGACATAGTGTGTCTGACATTTGCAGAATGAAGTCCCCAGATGGTGAATTTAGTGTTGCTACCCCATACAGCAGGCTAGCATCACCAAACACACCCTCAATTACCTTATTCTGCTTAGGCCTCATCTTCTGGGACAATTTTTTTTAAACATGTTTTAAAATTTGAAAAAAAAGTGACACCATTATATATAACATCTGCAGAGTTGTGAAACTTTACTCTTTAATGGAATTATGAAAACATTCCACCCTCCCCCACCCACCCCCTCCCACATGGCCCAGGCCCAACCCTGCCATCAACCAACATCCCTTCCAAGCCATATCACCTCTCAATTTAATACCTCTTCTCATGCACCACAGAGGCATATATATCTGTAAAGGTACAGGTCATTAATTATATAAACTGGCCAGATGAAATGTATTATTCTAATCTAAACATATCTGTAGCAATTTAACAATAAACTGGTGCTTCCATTCAATGTTTATAGGTGATGACTGACATTCAATGATACTGTGAATGGCTTTGATTTCTTCAAGTCTGGAAATAGTGTGTCTGACATTTACTAAGTGAGGTCCCCAGATGGTGAATTTAGTGTTGCTACCCCATACAGCATGCTAGCATCACCAAATACACCCGCCAGGGACCTAATTCTGCTTAGTCCTCATATTCTGGGAAGTATCAAATTGACAGTTTGATTTAGTCACTTTTTCCACCTGTTCAGTTTCAATGTCCCCCTAATTTGCAGAAGATAAAATGCATAATTGAGGTGCTCAATGGGTGTGTATCACCAACTTCAACTGTAGGACTTCAATCTGTTCCTTGGTTTTATTGGCCATTGAGGCCTAATCAGATTGAGGATGAATTTGGTGATGCTAGCCTGCCTTACAGAATATTGTCATTAAATCCACATTTTTGGGACCTAATTCTGCAAATGTCAGACATACTAAATTCAGGTTTGGCCATTTCATATTATTGTTTTAATCACCACTTATCCAGATGAAATCATACGACTAATATTCAAAGAAAAATGGGGGGGGCGGGGTATATATTGGATTAAATTTGTCTTCTATCTGGCATTTGCAGAATGAGGTCCCCAGAGGGTGAATTTAGTTATGCTACCCTGCACAGCAGTCTAGCATCACCAAATACACTAGCCATGGTCCTCATTCTGCTTAGGCCTCATCTTCTGGGAAGTATATAGGCACTTAAATTGACATTTTTACTTACTTTAGCCCTTCTGTTTAGTTTCTATATCCCCTAATTTGTGAATATAAAATGCATAATTGAGGTGCCCAATGGGTGCACATCACCAACTTCAACTGGAGAACTTCAATCTAATGCTATGTCTCCCATAGCAGTTGAGGCCTACACAGAATGAGGTCCCCAGAGGGTGAATTTGGTGATGCTATCCCGCATTGCAGGATTGTGTCATTAAATTCACCCTTTGGGGACCTCATTCTGCAAATGTCAGACAATTTGTTCAGGCTTGTCTGTTCGAATATTATGTTCTTAACCACCAGTATCCAGTTGAACTCATTATACCCTGATTTTGCAAAGAAAACTTGGGGGGGGGGGGGGGGGGTATATTGGATTGAATTTGTCAGTCTCTATGTCAGACTGTATTCCCATCCATCCATCTGTCATTATGTCTCTATCCGTCCATCAATTGTTTTCTTCTCCAGATACATATTAAAGACCAAATGGGTTTATATTATTTAGGTGTGGATGTCCTCCAGGTGACTCACATTCAGATTTGTTCAAATGAGTTCATCAGGTCAAATAGGTGAGAAGTCAGGGCCATAACTCTTTCCTTCCATAGTAATTCTTAAAACAATTTCTTCTCAAGAACCATCTGGACTATTTAGATTATGTTTGGTATGGATGGTCCTTCGGTGACTGGGGTTTAGATTTTTTCAGATTTGGGGTCATTTTTACCAAATGAATGGATCTCATAGATGGGGATTCACGTTTGTTCAAATAGGGGCGGAGATAAGAGATTTAATTACCAACCAGCCACCCTACCCGTGCTCCAGTGGAGCTATAGTCATCACTCCTCGTCCGTCCATCGTCTGTCCGTCCATCCGTCCGACAACAATTATTTGAACATCTCCTCTGGAACCATAAGACTAAATGGGTTCATATTTGGTGTGGATGTTCCCTAGGTGATTCTCATTCAGATTTGTTCAAATGCGGTCACTGGGTCAAATAGTTGCGAAGCCAGGGCCATAACTCTTTCCCACCATAGTAATTCTTTTAAACATCTTCAGAACAATAAGACCGAATGGTTTCATATTTGGTGTGGATGTTCCCTAAGTGACTCACATTCAGATTTGTTCAAATGAGTTCACTTGAAATAGTTGCGAAGCCAGGGCCATAACTCTTTCCCTCCATAGTATTCTTAAAGTGACTTCTTCTCAAATACCATCAGGCTATATGGGTTCATATTTGGTATGAAGGATCCTTGGGTGACTGGGGTTCAGATTTGTTCAAATCAGGTCACTGGGTCAAATGTGTTGGCGGGGCCAGGGACATAACTCCAAATTTTTTGTTTTAGATTTAACTCTTTAGATATCTACTTCTTTTAAAGTGATTATGAAAAGTTCTGACTGTTGTGGTCTCCAGAGTCCCAGTCTTATCAGTCTTTGCAGTCTGGTGAGCGACCCCACAGTCATTGACTGTCTTGTTTGTTTTGTTAATGTACTCTGGGAAAAGGGGCTGGGGGGTTTTTGGTGCTATGTGGGGGGGGGGGGGGGGGTATGTGATGTTTTAGGCTTGGAGGCTTTTTGTTGTGAACTAGGGGTTCTATAAAACTATGCTGACCTCCCCTGCTGCTGTATTATATTTTGCTCAGTTCTAAATTTGCACACCCTTAAAGACATTGTGGAGCATTCAGAGCATTCTACTACATCGTCGAAAATCTCAAGCAAATCGATGGTACCACTCCATAGAAAACATCATCTGAACTACACTCAATTGTAAATATTTACTTCTCAATTCTGGACGCAACTATCGGCGATAAATTAATGAAAACGATTTCGCTATCGAGAGTCATTGAATTTGATTAATGTATAATAATGACGGTATGTGTTGTCAGTTTGGATTCAATTTGTAAAAAAATCTACTTTGAGCAAGATTATCCTCCATTTCTATTTGATTACCCTACCGGGGTGCTTCACATCACTTTGAGCAGAAATTCAAATCTGACAAAACTATTTCCATAAAACCTAAAAAATATTTTATCCGTCGGTATTCAGTTACAGTTCTTAATTGCTTCTGAATGTGGATTTAAAGACCACAATGATATAAATGCACAGAAGATAACGAATAAATACTTAGTTGTGAAGATATATAAGTAACTCTACAATTGTACAGTTGGCCCAATAATAATTATCTTACTTCAGTAGTTATGTGCATCACTGACATGAAATCCAACTAACTAAAGTGGCATCAATGACCTTCATCAAGCATCAATAGGCTGATGATTACATAAATGACACTTCATAGTCCATATGTATACACTAATAAATACACCCTTTATTTTTCCTGTTTGTTTGGTAAACTCGTAAAGTTGTTCAATTTTTCATTCAGTTTAAAGGTACTCAATCTGATCAGATGGTCCCCATACCATCAAGATAAAACAACAACATTTCTTCAAAAGATGCTTTAGTTTTCAGAATCTAAATATATTTTACACAATGTGAATTGGGGGTTTGAAAATTAAGTTGGTGTTTAACTAGTGATTACCTGTTGATTGCAATAATTGCAACAGTCTATACTCGTTCCTTTGACCTTATCGTCCTTAAAAGGAGGCTGAAAGAAAAAACAGGGATTAACCATTCCACACCTTCTTTACTAAATACTCATTGATAAATAGTTCCTTTGGGAAATGTTAAAAAAATCAGCAAATTATAAGTGGAAACTGGGCATTACTTAGACAGAAATGGGCCTGCCAGACCCAAATTCGAACTTGATCAGTACTTTCTCATATGAAGTTCACATACAAAGTTTCATAACATTTTGTCAACTACTATTCAAGTTAGCATCCTTACAACAAAAGAATCAACAAGTCGAAAGGGGATTGTGTATATGTTTACCGGATATCGGTTCTTTACCGGATATGCGTTGTCCGGGTTTTTGTATATTCCATGTTTTTGGATAAGTTGGAAAAATAGATTTCGATTCAATCACGTTTTCTCCCTCTCTCCCCCGATTATAAACCCTACAAAGTTGAAAGGGGGCATAACTTTGTTAGAAATGGTTAGGACTGAACACGAATTGCAACTGGAACTTCATGTGTTTACAAACTCAACAAACAAACAAATAAATATTCAAACTTTAATCAATCATACAATTCATGAAGAAATGAGGAAATGTACAGGAAATGTGTGTGAACAGAAGCATGTTCCAGGAACTTACTGTTACTCGCCGTAATATACAGGTATTAACTTAATCCAGTGCCATTTATTTTCATCTTGCAACTTGATGACCATGCACATGTAAATGTGTTATATCTAGATTTGTATTCTGTGTTTCTCCATTTTGTGCTTTGTTTTGTTTTATTTCTTTTTTGTAATCAATTATATTTATTTCTAGTAGTTTTTTCTTTTCTTAATTCTGTTTTTTTTTATGTCTATTTGTTTTTTTAAACATACCATTTATTTTATTTATTACTTCTTTGAGATTTAATAATTTATTTTGTCTCACTCCTTCATGTTTGATTAGAGATAGTTTGCATATTTTCATGTAATTATGTTAGTTCCTTTTGTTCGATTCTGTAACTCTTCATGTATGGAGGATTGAAATAAATATATAATATTGTTTACATACTCTGTGGCAGTAACTGTTTATAACTGGAAATTATATTTGGTTATATTCACTAAAGCTACATATACATGAAAAGTACTACAATTTCTGCAGCCGCATCACCGAGTGTACCCCATATCCCTCATGTTACATATATGTGTACACAAAACCATAAATATCAACATTTCGTGAATGTTCAACGCTGAAATAACAACTTTAAACGATGATCACCTGACCTTTAGCACAATTAGGTGGGTGGTATTTGTCAGATATTTTCTAACAAAACGGTACTGAAAACTAATATTGTGCAATGCGTGGTAGTATATTCCAGTTGTAAAGTAGCGACTTGAGTAATTTGAACAAGATTTTCTACTAACAAACCGGTTTGGTGGAAGCGTGAAAATTAGTCTTACATAAACTGTACAGTCTCTTTGATCTGGTGAGATATGTTGCTAATATATTGAAGAGATGAGTGTTTCTTTGCAGTATGATAAGCATTGGGACATATGTGTATGGTATATTATCACAGAGAATGTAGAAAATTCCAGAAGTGTAACTACTCTTTATACCACTAGAGTATGCACTTCAGTTTCTGCATTACATTCAATACAGGTAATTAATCACAATGCCGAATGACACTACCAGGCACTGTGTGGTGAAACGTTTGTGTGTTGCCCAAAAGTATAAAAAAAATTGCTGGACAATTGGATGTTGGATAAGCAGAAAACACAAACTTTAAGGCGTAAATCATTGGGTTTGAATTGCGTTGCAGTGACCGATAAGTCCTTCAGACGGATCTGTGTGTATTTAAAGATACTTAACAGACTTGTATATCACCAACACGTATTTTCACTCTTATATGGTTAACCAATATGCTGCTTTCGTCGTGACATAATTCCTATGCCACTACATAACCTAATAAAACAAATCAGTTCCCACCCCCATTCAGGGCCTTACAGAACATTTTCCCAAAACGTACTGTTAGCGGATTTTGGTTATGTTATACACGAAGGACACCTCTTTCCAACCATACAGAATTTTCCTGTGTAGACCCTATATTTCAGCCACTACAGGGAGAGCATCGTACTCCGCGTACAAAGCAGGCTACAAACAAAAGATGCAGAAGGATTTTCTCCACTGCTATACAGTACTGTAAAATGGTGAACGAAGATGGCCATTTTGTTCACTTCAATTTGATAATTTATAGTTCACCACATCATGGCACATGATCGACACACGTGATCGCTGCATCCAATCAGCTTGGAGCCAACTAGTTGTCACTCTGTGATGAAGCTAACTTGTGGTTCTACAGCCATGCGATACCATTGTATGGCTGTATAACATTTGTATTAGGTATTCTAGAGTGCCTATTTTTAAATCTAAGAGTGTATACACTACACTGACTGCGTAAATTGATGATCTTCTACAAACGCGTTCGTGGTGCTGCAGATTGTATGTTTCCGCGCGCGTTTGTGGCCGCGTCGAAACACGGCCGAATAAATGTTCCAATGATTCAAACACACTTGAGCGATTTTGTTATCGATAGTCTCAAAGTAAATCTTGGCGAACCGCAGTTTATATGAACTCTATTCATGTGTGTAACTCATCATCCAGATGAATATTAGACCATTCTTATGTATATTTGTTTTTAATTAGGTGTAGTGTTGAAACGACTAATGAATTTCAAAGTTGACTAGTCGAGGCCCAACAGTCGCGTTGCGTCGACTAGTCGGTACCCGATGTCAAAACTTTCAAACATAACATGGTACGGAAAATTCAGCGTACATGTCATACACTGATGACTGATGCAATGAGTCAATGACTCTCTAATGCGTAGACACCAAATTATTTGGGAAATAATACGATAAAACATCTTGATATTTATCCAACACACTGAATGTAATTATATAATTAGACATGTGGTGGATAATGATGTAAAAATTGCCAGAGTGTCGATCAAGCGCTGTCAGTATCATTTATGCCGGAATTGATCTTGAAAACGTTATACATGTAACTAATACACTATGTTCTGACTAGTCGACAGCAAAATTCAGAGTCGACGTACCGACATTTCAGCGTCGACTACAGCTAGTCGATTAATCGTTTCAACCCTAATTGGGTGCATAGTAAAGAAAGGGTTAACCAGACAACTGATCACTACTTTGTTAAAACAAGTGCAAATGCTTTTCATTGTCCCACATACCATTGGTTGTCATGATTTAATCACGATGTGTATATCAGACAATGTAGGTCGACTATTAGCGAAATGTTATCAAGTTGAATACAATTATCCCCCAAAAAAATTCACATGAAAATGTAGTGGTCAATTTGTATCCCATCGACATTTTGTTAATGGTGTGGATGATATTCTTTATGTGGTCATACTCACGGAGGTCAGACTTTGACATTCGAGAGCCTCAATTGTTTTCTTCATCCTCTTCATACCAGAGAAATGCTCTTCCGCTTTCCTCTTCAATCTCTTAGTATCAGAGACCAGGTCTTCACAAAGACTTTTTGTTGTCTCTGCATCTATCAAAATACATAAGCGCTTATTGTCAGTATCAGTATGAATACATCTCAGACATGTCAATCAATCTACAGCGACGACATTTATGCATTCTCATTCCATGCTCCCCAACATATGATAGCTTGAGTTCGTTTGTCTTGTCATCAATTTGTTTAACAACATATCCTTGTGCAAATACACATATAATCAACATTTGATGTGAAATAGGTTCATAATGTGATGACGATTTGATTTTGAAATAAGCAGATAATGGACTCATGTCCGTTATTCCGTTTTATGGCGCAGACCACAATGAAAACACATGTTAAAGAGCGTGCACCTGATAAGTAAATAGTGATTTCGCCGATTTGCGCTATTTGCCATCAGATAGTATTTGATATAAAACAATAAGTTAAATACGCTTTCAATGATAGGATGCCCAAATGACTCTTGGCTGACTACATTTTTGACATCCTTTTGGGGATGGCAAATAAGAATTCAAGTAAATTTTACACAAAATAACGGCGAGTAGATCAATCTTATCAATGCTAGTGCATCCCCTCTCAACACCACCACCACCAATGGCCCAAACGGCACCAAATGTGATTTAATTCATTGTATCTTTAGAGGAGAACGTGTATGAATTTGGTGGAAATTAGTGCTAAAGATATTTGTATCAGCTTTGGTGCAACCCCCGATCTTCATGCATAACTTGAATGGCACCACTTTTGACATATTTAAACCACACCCATTAGACTCATGCATGCATGATATAATAGAGATGATCATATACTCTCGGGATCCAAATAAGCGTACGGGTGCGGTATCTTGCACAGTTTATTTTCAGAAAAAAATCCCCCCTGTACGAGCTTATTAGGGACCCCTTCGTTTATTAATTTTCCACACAAAAAAAATAAAAGTCCCTTGCAAAAACTAGATTTAAAAATGCGCAGATAATAATAAGTTTCCGATTTCGTGATACTGCTCATTTGTTGGCCGATATTATTAACTGTGGCGATTACGTGACGCAATACAGGTCCTCATTGGTCGATATTATTAGCTGCCTATTTTTAATGATGACGCTTGATTCCTCTTCGGTGTTCCGACTGTCCCATTGGTCAATATCATTAGGTGCCCGGATTGAATGACGCGTTGTCAAGACGGTGGCCATTTGTTTTCATTCATCGAGTAATAATGCGATCTATTTTTAACGGCCACCAGGGTATACTGGGGCCACATATGTCAATTATTTAGGGAACCACTGCAACTTTAAAGTGTAGGTCGCGACTATTTCGGTTATATGCACGCATTTATGTAATTCAACTCCAAATAGTGACCCACTGCAGAGTAAAAGTCGCTTCTGCAAAACGCCGGCTTTGTTTTGATACAGCGCGTCATCAAAGATGACGTCACGGAAAAATATTTTTGAATCGGCGAAATCATGAAAAGCGACGTTCCGTACTTGTGACGTCACAAGTTGAAGACTGCATTGTTTGTGTAATGTTGATTAAAATTGGCGGACGCAGCATGCATTTCGATGTTAAGCTGTTCTTTTTTTGTTGTTGTCTGCGACATTGTGATTTCGGATTTGCGACAGACTTTCTACCGTATATATCGACAATTCACCATCGGAGTTTGAACTGTCATAATTGTTGATCAAATGTCACAGAACCACCAAATGCCGGCAACAATGTAACATTCTAGAAATAATTTGGACGGTGCAGAGAGATTGTATAGCACTACTCTCGATCGGGATCCAAATAATAGCATGGGTGGATAAAAGTACAGGGGGGGTCCATATAAATAAGAGTACGGGGCGCAATATTAATAGTACAGGGGGATTGTGTGTGTTTCTGATAGACTGATACCCAGTTGCCCACATAATTCAGAGAAATAAATTGATACCATAACTAATTGATACCTTAACCACTGTAGAATATTGGGTACGGTACTTTTTCGTGATTTAGTCCACATTTGTTGGCCATTATAAATAATAGCCCTATAAGTATAAAATTTCTGAACATTATTTTTGCTGTTTGTAGGGCTTTCTGAACAATCACCCTCCCTCTGTTGTTGAACTAATTTCTCATAGGACCAGCTTTTATCATCAAGTTGGCATCACTAGATTTGGCGTTTTTCAGTGATTTTTGCGATATATCCCTCTGAGGTTGGGGGCTTCACAATTGTTTTTCATTCCGTATCATTTTCGCTTCAGACAATTCATTTTCATATATTATTTTGTTCATATTTATCTGCTATCTTTAATTTTTTTTCAATGAGTATTTTTGTATGCCTATCGCGGAAAACATCTTCCATTTTTATTTTGAGCCATGTGATTTTAAAAGCACCAGCTACCGATCGAAATACCTAGATTTGAAAAGTCCGTGCATGAAATTTACAAGTCCGGCTGGCGAGGATCACGAAGCAATCACTATTATTTCCACCCAGCATTGCTGCAGCATTATTGATGCACATTCGGCCAACCCAAAGCGATTCATTTTTATTTAAATATGTATAAAGAACAAAATACGCTTCATTCTAGTTAATTAGCACCTCTATGTGGCCCCAATGTATGGAACACGTGTATTTGGTAGACCTGTTCGAGTTCGCAACGATAACCATGCTATATCATATGAATATAGGCCTAGGCCTACCCCTCGTTGGTTAAAAAATGAAATCGACCACTCAAGTAAATAGCCAACCATTTGCCCAAAAGTTCGGACGCGTCCATGTATGTTTACTTCTTCTTCTCTTTATCTATCCATTCATATAGGATAACCTCTTTCGAGTAAAAATATTGTGGTATGTACATATGTACAGTAGCTAAATTGATAAAAAATTTAGATAAAAGAACCGGAGAAGTGCAGGTCTGACTATCAGTCTATACATAGTTTCGAGTGTGAACATCTTCAGCCAAGAGAGAGAGAACGGTATCTTGCACAGTGTAGATGGTAGCACAATATGGTTAAGTAGTGATAGGCATCACAGATCAGTCGATGCCACAGATGAGGAGAAGTCGTCGAACATCAATGGATCTAGAATGTACTGTAGCTTGACTTCCGTTGGTTTTGAGAAGAAATCAGTGTCAAATATACATTTGTAGCTTTCGGCTAACTTTGGCATAACACGATCACGAACTGGTTGTAGGTATGAACAGGTAAACAGAATATGTTGAATAGACTCTTCACCATAATTACATAGCTGGAACACAGGAGATGAGTTTGAGTATCGATGTCGATTTACTTCCAAAGAATATGTGTTGGTCAGAAGACGAAGCTTAGTGGAAAGTTTAAATATACAGCGATGTTGATCAGGATTTACAGTCAGTATTTTGTTGATGACACCAGGTGTGTATGCTCGAGCATTAAGATACTTGAGAGTGCTGTACAGAGAGGCTTCTTCACAAATGCAATTTTTCCAATATGAAAAAACTGCTTCTTTGACACAGGTTTTCCATGCACTTTTCGTTTGTGGTGAAGAAAGTTCATTAAATATACATGGTAGATTATATTTGTGGAAGAGTGACTTTACTACTACAAACCAGCTGTGACTGGTTTTGTCCTTCATTAGCAGTTGATGAGATGCGAGCTGTTTTTCAACTGAGGAAGCATCTTGGCGACAGACATTGTTGAATAATATAATGATCTTAGGGCCCGACGAAGCTTCGAGATTCGATTCGATTTCGAATCTTACGTTCCGATTCGAAAGCGGTCGGGTGATTCGGGATATTTCGAATCGTTATATACAAGTTCTTTATCACTGGGAATAGACTGCATTATCTATAAAATTTATTCATATTATCCCCAATACTTAACACAAGTCTCCTTCCACGACCATATGTGACCTCCATGGTCCAATGTGTATAGGGTAAGTTGCCCAAAAGCTCACTGCTCGTATATATTGCCCCACCAGTCCCAGTGCTGGTTACTCGTGGAAGGTCAGTGCAACTCGTGCAACATGCAGGATTGCAGGTATAGGTCTGTGATGGTTTGCGTGTTCATCGCGGTTGTACCATAATCGTAGCGCACACGGTTTCCTCCACCACATAAAACCAGAAATGTCGCGATACTGAAGTTAGTTAATTTCTTGTGGGACATATTTGTATGTCGGTATCTGACATTCTTACCAGAAAAGCCTATATTGCGTTACTCAGATCAATCAAATAATATCATATTTTTTTTAATTCAAAATTAAAACGATATAAATATATTAAATAAACATTTTGGGCTCCATCATGCCATCTCCAAATCCGACTAACATATTTATCTGGGAAATGGAATATAATTTGTCAACCATTCAGCTTTCCGACAGACAGGCCCAAGTTGGGATACATGTACTATATATAGTTCTCTGTAATCCCGTTTGCGTATGCGCTATTCCCAATTAAGTCATGATGCGCAATTTTGACAGGGTGAAGCGTACATGCGCAGAAGAGTTCCCGTTTGCAATGACTCGAATCAGAATCCATTGACTCCAAAGTTCCAAACTGCTTTCTTTCACGAACTTCACGCATAGTGGCAGTGGCACAAAATATGAAATGGTGTCGTGCCATTCTCATATATTAAACTGTTTTAAACTGTGATTAAATATTGTATTTATATATATCATGTCATAGAAATTATGTTCAATGAACCTTCTTCGTAATCTGAGTTATCTCACTGACGTTATAAAATCATCTGACATTTGCACCCATTTTTGCTCGTACCTTCCACTGATCGGTACCGCGAATCTCCTAAAGTGTTTGAAAAAGATTCGATTCGAGATTCGATTCGATTTCGAATCATTATCCTGATTCGATTCGAGATTCAATTCGATGTTGAAATTGCCGATTCGTCGGGCCCTAAATGATCTTATTGTCGATTTGTCCTTCAACTGCTAAAAGTCCAGAAAGAATATACACCATTGGATCAGCTGCAGAATGAGATAAAGAGAGAACCTGTTTAATAAACTTCTTCTGGTATAGTTCTAGCTTGAGAACAGCTTTCTGGTCCACACTTAATAATTTCACATCCATATGTGAGAACAGGAGCCACATATATCTTGTACAGATGAATGCAAGTTCGGGGGTCAAGACCGTTGTCACCATGAAGCCCCATAGGCATCAAGCTGTATGCTGTACGTCTCACTTTCTTTATATTATTATCGATTGTTTCAGTAACAGTTCTGTTCGAATTTGTGGAACGAATTATACCAAGATGAGAGGATGATTGTACATTTGGCATCTGCACTCCATCCATTAGAAATTTCATATCACCGGTCAGTCGTTTGCCACACTGAGAAACTTTAATAATCACACTTTTCTGTGGTTGCAGCATATATCGATGTTCACGACTATATTGGTGCGCAATGTTAATGAGAATTTGCAGATCACCTGGATTTGAGCTGACCAATGCAATGTCGTCGGCACATGCAGTGGCACTAACGTTGATGTTTCCAATCTTAACGCCGAGGTCATTGGTGGATAGTCTAAGTAGGAGTTCATTTATATAAAGTTTATACAGATCAGCGCTGAGAATTCCACCCTGTCGAACTCCTTGCAGTATTTCAAAGACTTCAGATTTACATGAGTCCCATTTCACAAAAAATAAGGTTGATTGATGTTAGAAAAGTTTTTCGAAGAAGTATTTCCTTGTTAACAACATTGAAGGCAGATTTAGCATCCAAGAGACCAATGTACACATCACTTTTCAGATCTTGCTGTTCTCGGAGAGCTTCCTCAAGCATGAGGGCACTGTTCAGAGGAGAAGCATTGGCAGTGAAGCAGCGTTGAATTGGCGCTTGTTCAGGCAAGGTACATTTTCTGAATTCATCACGAATAATTACTTCAATTATTTTCAGCATGACGGGCAAGACAGTTATTCCTCTATAACTAGAAGCATATACTTTATCACCTTTGTTTTTATATACTGGATTCAGAAGACCGGTTTTAAGTGAAGTTGGAATCTGTCCATCAGACAGAATCACATTGATAATTTAAGTCAGAATTTTAATAAAATTGTCACTTGAATAAACAAAATGTTCCGCAGAGAGTCCAAAATATCACTTAGAATAATTATTTGGAGTAATGGAGCATATAAACACACATCCTCACAAGGCATTCATGGTGCAGTCATGTTTTACATGCATGCAAGGTGTAAATCCGTCGTTATCTATCTTCAGGAACGATTATAAGAACTGAAACTGTCATCAGATCCAAAACTTTTAGGAAAATATTATTGTCAGTTTTGAATTCGCACAGCTAGGTGCGCGAATTCAAAGTGCGCGAATTCAAAACTGAGCGAAATATGGTACTGCACGAATTTAAATACGAGTAAGGTAAGCGTATCGGCACGGTATGTTTATTTCGATCGCGAGAGTATGATTACATATACACGGATAATTATGTCTGACTGACAGCTTCACGAGAACTTGGAGAAATAAATACCTGTAGAGGTAAGTGGTAGACAATGGATTTTCCATTTCTTTTTGTTTTGTTTAGTTTAAATTCAGGATTTTATTTGCCCCACAAAAGGCAACACAATTAATTTACATCACTGTGTCACTTCAGATACTATCAAGTCTGAAACATATTCAGTGTTACAAGCCAAAGAAAAACAAAATGTTAAATTTACGGTCTGTAGGTATTTTAAAATTATTTTGTTATTATACTTTGACATTTTCATATGGCTTTTAGATCAGCCTAATTTAGATTTTCTTGGTATAAACTGTGAGCACAATGCTTTGACAGAAAATCCCATTCAGATTGAGACATTGATGACATTGTTTTGTTTTTTATATACAAAATTGAGAACAAATTTCTTGATAAGCATGACAAAACTTTAGAGTGGGGGGGGGTAATATTTAGGGTATAGGTAAGGATAACCTTAACCACAAATATATTTGTCTTTGGCCTTGAGATAGGGACAAATCAATTAACATTTGATACATGATTCTTCCAACATTTTATGCGTATATATATACAATTATACACCATATATGGCTATGTAACTAACATATTGGTATTTGGTGCATGTACTGACCAGTACTCAATTTAGCACTGTGATGTCCCATCCCCATTGTAAGATTTTCGAATCTGTTAATTGCAGGGGGTCTTAATGTCTGGAAACTGGAGACCGAACCACGGTATATGATATTCTAATACAGAATGCTGAAAATGGTTGTTGCATGACCGTGATAAATAGCTGATGAGATTGAGCCAGATATTCCTAGATATATACATATATAAAGGTTTTTGAATTTAAATGAGTCTTATTTTAGTGACCAGCATGCAGAGAGGGTGAAACAGGAAAATGGCTACATGCACTTACAGTGCTTTGCTGTGGATGCCTCACTCTTTGTTTAAACGGACATGGCTCATTCGAACCTCCAAATTTCTTTCTACGTAATTTGGAGCGACGGATACAATAGGTCGACAAATAAACAAACTTTTGATATACCGGTTTCATATGGTCTGAAAAACACTTGCGAAAGTCCCAGCCATTTTTCAGCCGTTTTCAACTTTTCGCCAGAAGTCAGATAAACGCTCTTTATTGTTACCATATCTGGAATGGATTACCATGGCACGGATCGCTCTTTTCTATTCCATGTCGTGCAAATGGCTGCTTTGTGTTTGGGATCAATGCGTCTTTTTTGGTTACAGAATGCTCGTAGAAAAGTTGATAAGATATTTATCGACATATTTCGTTCGATACTGGGAAAATTTCAAAAGCGTATAATATTATTTGCATTTTGGAGCGCAAACCGCCATGTGGCTTCAACTTAATTATTGACCCCAGAATTTGATATACATGTAAATTAAGTGCTGTCCCTTTTGATTTGAAATATTTATTTACCTGAGGACATAAACATTTCAGAAAAATGAATTCAACAAGACAGTCAATGACTGTGGGGTCGCTCACCAGACTGCAAAGACTGATAAGACTGGGACTCTGGAGACCAAAACAGTGAGCACTTTTCATAATCACTTTAAAAGAAGTAGATTTAAACAGGATATGTGGCTAGAGAGACTTCAAGTATGTAGCTTGGTAAAAAACCACCTTGAAATTGCCAACTGTACACTACTGATCACCCCCCTCCTCCAGCTCAACAAGTCCCCTCCCGACCGGGATCCAGACTCCCAAGTCTTAGGTTGGAATTTCACAACCGACACCTCAAACTTTCTCAATTGTTGGAAATTTCCAATCTCACAAGCGCCTTTTTCTAAAACCATTTAAACATGTTTGAAGCCCAATTATCCATGGACCCAAAACACAATACATGTATGTCAGACCAATCAGTCAGGTGGTTCCAAGGTAGATGTTTTAATGAATTTGGTATTTCTATGATTTTATTGGACACAAAAGTGTTAACTCCCCATAGACTGCCATTTCTTGACAGGTTGAGCTCATTTTAACAAATCTGTATCTCAGTCACTAAAGGATCTTCCTGATTCCTCCATACTATATGTAAGCTTCCCTTGAGAAGACATTTTAAGAATTACTATAGAGACATATAGTTATGTCCCTGGTCCCACCCTTTTAACCTGGTGACCCCATCTGAATAAATTTGAATCCCAGACACCAAAGAACCCTTCATACATATCATAAATATCAGTCAAATAGACCTGATGGTCCTTGTGAAGGAAGCATATTAAGAGGGAAACTGTCTTTCGCTTGGCCCCTATTTGACCCCATTAAAAAAATCTGAATTGCAGTCAAGGAAGAACATTCCATTCTATATAAGCCAACTAGTTCTTGCAAACATATTTTAAGAATTACTATGTAGTGAAATAGTTAAGTCTCTTGCTCTGCCCTTATTTGACTTTGTGATCCCATTTTCACAAATCTGATAAGGATAAAAATTAAGTTCCCCAGTTGAAGTTGGTGATATTCACCCATTGGGCACCTCATTTATGAATTTTATCTTCTGCAAATTAGGGGATATAGAAACTTCCTAGAAGGGAAATTTAACTAACAACAATGTAAATTTGATACTATAGATACTTCCCAGAAGATGAGGCCTAAGCAGAATGAGGTCGTCAGAGGGTGAATTTGGTGATGCTAGCCTGCCTTGCCGGATAGCATCACAAAAAGCGTGTCTGTTCCTACATTGTGTATGCCTGGCCTCAAGCAACACAATGTATTATACAACAAGCCTTGAAATAGTGTGATAGTGTGTCTGTCATTTGCAGAGTGAGGTCCCCACAGGGTGAATTTAGTGACACTAAATTCACCCTCTGGGGACCTCATTCTGATAAAGTCCTCAACTGCTATGGAAGACCTAGAATAAAATTGAATTTCCCCAGTTGAAGTTGGTGATGTTCACCCATTGGGCCCCTCAATTATGAATTTTATCATCTGCAAATTAGGGGATATAGAAACTTCCTAGAAGGGAAATTTAACTAACAACAATGTAAATTTGATACTATAGATACTTCCCAGAAGATGAGGCCTAAGCAGAATGAGGTCCCCAAATGGTGAATTTGGTGATGCTAGCCTTGAATCAAGCTTTGAAATAGTCTGTCTGTTATTTGCAGAATGAGGTACCCAGAGGGTGAATTTAGTGAGGCTATCCTTCACAGCGGGCTAGTATCACTAAATTCACCCTCTGGGGACCTCATTCTGATAAGGCCCTCAACTGCTATGGAAGACCTAGAATAAGATTGAAGTTCCCCAGTTGAAATTGGTGATGTTCACCCATTGGGCACCTCAATCATGAATTTTATCTTCTGCAAATTAAGGGATACAGAAACTTCCTAGAAGGGAAATTTAACTAACAACAATGTAAATTTGATACTATAGATACTTCCCAGAAGATGAGGCCTAAGCAGAATGAGATCTTGAGACTCTAGATACTTCCCAGAAGATGAGGCCTAAGCGGAATAAGGTTCTCAGAGGGTGTATTTGGTTATGCTAGCCTGCTGTGTAGGATAGCGTCACTAAATTCACCCTCTGGGAACCTCATTCTGGCTCTGCCAGGCACTCTTTGAGAAAATGAAATTAATCTGATTTTAATGACCACTGAGTGATAATATAAACAACAAGGGTGCTTCATTGATAACACCATTAATCTCATTTAAATTATGGATGACATGAATACACTCCTTGGGGACTCTGTCTAAGGCTGCAGAATCTTTATCTCTCTATCTGCCTTGCCATGTCTATCAGTTCATAGGAGAGTTGCCTTGTAATGGGAATTTAAATAAATATACTTTATTTACCTGTGAGTTAGGATATGAGATAGGTGGAATGCTGTTGGTTGGGGGTGGGGTTCTGGGTCATGTGGGGGGGGGTGATATATATTTTTTGTATGTTAAATTGATCAAGGAGTTCCTGAATTTTTTATTATTTTTTGGGGAATTATGGCCCTGGCTCCACCACTATTTGACCCAGTGACCCCATTTGAACAAATCTGAACCCCAGTCATTCAATGACCCCACATACCAAATATAAACTAAATCGGCTTAATGGTTATTGACAAGAAGTCGTTATAAGAATTACCAAGGAGGAATATAGTTATGGCCCTGGTTTCGCAACTGTTTGACACAGTGACCTCATTTGAACAAATATTAATGACAGTCACCTAGGGAACATCCACCCCAAATATGATCAAAATGCAAAAATGTAATTTTTTGGTTTTTAGAGTTATGTCCCTGGCTCTGCCCCTAATTGACCCAGTGACCCAATTTGAACAAATCTGATTCCCAGTCACCCAAGGTCCCTCAGTACCAAATATAAGCTAATTCGGCCCAACATTTTTGTAGAAGAAGTCATTGTAAGAATTACTATGAGTTATGGCCCTGGTTTCTCAACTAATTGACCGGGTGACCTCATTTGAACAAATCTGAACACCAGTCACCAAAGGACCCTCCATACCAAATATTAGCTAAATCGGCACAATGGTTATGGACAAGAAGTTGTTGTAAGAATTACTGTGGAGGAATAGAATTATGGCCCTGGTTTCGCAACTATTTGACCCAGTGACCTCATTTGAACAAATCTGAATGAGAGTCACCTAGGGAACATACACACCAAATATGAACCAATTCGGTATGATGGTTTAAGAGGAGAAGATGTTTTTTAAAAAGTTGACGGACGGACAGACGGACAGACAGACGGACAGACGGACGAGGAGTGATGACTATAGCTCCACCGGAGACTTTGTCTCAGGTGAGCTAAAAACTGAGAATACCATCATTTTAACATATACCCACAACTACTGACCCTCAATCCCGAATCCCAAACACTAGTTACTACATGTAGTAACTTGATTTTAAGAGAGAGGGGGTGAAATTCTGCATACCAGTTAAGAAAATATTGACTACATGGCATGGCAATTGATATAGTTGACAAAGATTTATACCTAACTTCAATATCCAAGAGCAATAAGGGTAAATTACATCAACAACATTATATTTGTAATTTGAGCCAAACACAATCTAAAGTTTGGAGAATTTTGTGGTATAAAGCTACTTACAATTAATGCAGGCTATTTGCAGAATCAGTTTAATAAATGGAGCGGGTCTAGTGCGATAATTAGTCCGAGGCAACCTTGGCCGCAATCCTTGGATCCTCTTCAGAGACAACCCCCCCACAACCTGTCGAATCTGCGGCCCATTCTATGATATACCGGTACCCCCCTTCACCCACACCCTGCTAAGAAGATGCATAGGGTATGATATTAGAGGGTGTGGTCAGAAATAGGGCTATGGTCGGGTCACTGTTGAAGATCCAACTCATGTAGTCATGTGCTTGAAGTTGTACAATTGTGTGGTTTAAGAACACTATATATTGTATTTCATTTCATTTTTAATATAATTTTTTGGCATCACCTGGATTTAAATTCAAATAGCCATCAAGTGAAAACTCACTCACGATGCTTTTGGTAGCAACTGAACACACCAAAAACAAACTTCTAGTACTGTGAATAGGCCTGTACAGTCGTTGGAAGTTTGATTTTTTTTGTATTTCGGAAGAAACAACAAGCCTTCTAAACAGTGACTGAGATCTTAATAAATACAAATTTGAATACATCTATTCTCTATATTACGGTAAGAGGGCTAATTAATTCAAAAATATATAATATCACTCAATTAATCAATGAATTATCACTGTGACTCAGTGTGAAAGAAACTAACACGTTTTACCCACATTGATGTCAGTATTTCGTCATTTGGTTGCGATCTGACGAATGCAATAGCTGCGACTCACAAGAAAAGCACTGCGCGTATAAAACTTTAATCATATTCTGGCTACAAATTACATGCAAAGTACGCGAAAACGTGAGTGTTTCATCGAAACATATCTTTAAAACTTGCGTTGTTTACACTCGCGAACTGGGGGAAATACGTCTTCAACTTGTGACGTCATTTCCGAAGTTCTCCGAAAGAGGCCGACTATTCTTAGCAAAGAGGAGGGCTTACGCTCTGATTGACGTCGGGAGCAAAATTAGCTCCCCGCTTCGTCTGCGGTGTTATTTCTTCGAACACTCAAGACCACATTGACCAGATTAAGCGTGGTTAATTAACATATATCGGGTGTTATTAATTATTACTACCTGCATTTTAATATTCGGGGGTGGTGGGATGGATTAGAATTTACATTACCTACATTAACTTACCATGAGGCATAAATCACGAGGCATAAATATACTAGGTACTACAGAGAACCTTGATGAAATTAATTTATGATATGTTAGTATTAATATATCCTAATTATCAAAAAAAAACTGAACTAATTATACATAATTATATTAAGGTCTATGGGAAGTACTAGTAGTGAAACGAGGTGACAAGAATTTATTGTTCAAGTGCCATATCATCAGAAAATGGGAATTACTATGACCAATTTCACATTAGTATCAGCTCTACAGCAGGTGGGAAAATTAATATAATAAATAATATCACTGTCAAGACCTAATGGGGGAAGTTTGAAGAAAAATAAGATCTGAGAAACTGTGAGCACATCGTTGACACAGTGACACCAGAACCTCAACTCTTGGATATTTCGAGAAAATGAGATAATTTTTGAGACGTAATTGTGTCCAGATGCCTCATACCTTGAATAGAAATTTTGAAAACGAATTTATTTGTAATGATTTAGGATGAAAATTTCTTGTCACCAATTTTCACTACTTCCAATCAACCTTAATTATATTACTTGTACATGTAGTAGATAATTTTTTTACATTATAACCCCTACTATTATTTGGATCCCGAGAGTATAATTTTGGTGGTAATCGGCAACTAAACACATTTTTATCATAGTTATTACCCCCATCTCTCATCCAAACGGTACCAATTTAGCGTCTTTAAATCACACGAGTCAACTCCTCTTATCAAATGAGAGCTTCGTGATATTATCTTATCCATGCAACTGTAATAAAACGCTAACTGATAGTCCATCGTTGCCCATGATTCGAAATTTTCAAATACCCAACTGTTCATTGGAATCGTTCAATGCTTAGTCACTATTTTGAATTTGACCAAATACTCGAAGCTTCGTGTTGACATACTCTAGATGTATTTGTAGGTGTCTCATTGTTAGCGATGGCAGGCGTGAATTTTGGCTCAAATTCGACAGACCGCATTTATAAAATCAAGCTGACGTTCTTGGACAAACATACCTTTTTTGTTTTCGACAGACTGTTGCATTATTGTACTGCAAATTTGCATCAACTGCTTCATCTCCGTTTTAATCTCATTCATGTCACCTTTCGTTGCAGTCAAACTGTCAGTATTTGTTATCGTTGATTGATCGGAAGATCTCTCTTGCTCTAACTGACCTGAAACAATTGAATGTTTTCACAGTTACATAGGAAGATCTTTAAAACGGTTGTCTCAACATTATTGAAAGATTGTGCAACTTTCTGTAGATGTGTGAATGTTCCAGTGGGATTCAATGAAATTAGAAGTACCGCAATATGTAGGAATACAACATCGGACAAAATTGTGAATGTTGGGAAAGCATTTCTAAGTCAAACAGGGGGATAACTCCACTTACACCAGTCGGACGGACCTCAGTCGCAGTTGCTGTGTCCCTTGGTACTAACTATATGTGCAAAGTTTCAAAATACAAGCTCTACAGTCGTACAGAGTTATAATAAGTTTGTTTTATGTTTTATGACAATATGGCAAAGGGGATTTCAGACCTAATAACTTAGGACATGGTACACAAGCACCACACCGACACACCGAGCAGGCAGATAAAAACCAGCGTGATAAGTCGAGTGGTAACCGGAAAGCGTAAACCCACGGCTATCTAGAAGTCAACAAATATGGTCAGGATAGTACAACAGTTAATGAATAGAGAATCGACCAAGTGCGTATGGGTTAATATATCCACTTCCGGTATAGCTAGCAATTTACCCGATCGGTCATGAATGCAGATGTGTATTCGCTGCATGATAAGATTCTCTGTCTGTGGTCAGACAGCTAGGATAGGTGCGGTCGGTGCCTTTTTTGATTTTGCGTACATGGCGGAATTGGCCTAACTTAGGGGTTAACAGTGACATATCCGCTTGAGATATCGACTTGGGGGTTGGAAGTTTGGTACATACAGGTCTATTCTGCACGATAGTGCAGGAACCATCCAGATTGGACCCCTCGGACTGGTGTGGTCAGGTGCGGTGGGGTATGGTCGTGTGCGGTCAGGTTTTAGTAGCACTGGCGGCCATGTTTTCCTTGAAATCGCTAACATTCGATAGCCCTCATCTAGAGGTGATGTCTGTCAATTTAAAAAAACATTTTTTCCAATTAATGCGAGCTGCAGGTTGTACCGATGGATTAAAATTTGAAATCCAAAATGGCTGCTGGTGGCCTCCGATTTGTATATATGCATGTTGCAACAGGCAACACCAACTTCAGCGAAAGAAAAGCAGGATTAGAAAAGCGTGCTCGGCCATCAAAGTAATCAGTATTTTTCTGCATATTATTTCATTGACACGGACAACATTACTGGAGTCAGACAATACAATACAATACAATAATTAATTTGTATAGCGCTCAATATTATGAGTACATATTCAACGGCGCTTTACATTACATCGAGCTCATTGCCTAATCAGCATAATACATGTACATGCACATATATCTAGGAATTAAATGCTACATCAAAGAGATATGTTTTGAGGCCGGTCTTAAACATATTTAAATCAGTGAATATTTTCAAGTGAGGTGGAATGCTATTCCATAGATGTGGACCTGCAAATGAAAATGCCCTATCGCCAAACGTTTTCTGTTTGTTGAAAGGAGTGTACAAAAGCATACTGCTATCAGATCGTAATCCATATGTACACACATTTCTGTCTTTGATCATATCCTGTATATACAATGGTGACATGTTATTACGAGATTTGAATACAAGCAAAATAATTTTGAACATGATTCGATACTCCACTGGCAGCCAGTGTAATTGCTTGAGAACTGGAGTTATATGTTCATGCCGAGGAGTGTATGATACAACTCGCGCCGCAGCATTTAGCACTTTTTGCAGCCGATCACACTGGTAATCCGGTAGTCCATACAGTAAAGAATTACAGTAATCTAAGTGTGACGTGACAAAAGCATGGACCAATGTCTTAGTTGAGTCTACATCGAGGTATTGTCTAATTTGTCGGATTTTGTATAAACCTCTGAACGCCTTCTTACACATATTAGAGATATGGTTATCCATTGTCATGTTTGTGTCAAAATACGATCCCAGGTTGCGAACAGTGTCCTTTGTTGGTATGTCGGCGTCTCCCACATGAATTGAACTGATGTTGACTTTCTGAAGTTGTTGTCGAGAACCAATGATTATGAATTCAGTCTTATCGTCATTTATCATGAGTCGGTTGGTAATCATCCACGCTCTAATGTCCACAATACAGTTCTCCACAATTTGACGTGCTTTAGTTTCGCCTCTCTCTGTCGGTCGAAATGAAAAGTAGATTTGGGTATCATCTGCATAGCCGTGAACATCGGGGAGGTGACTTTCAACAACAGAGAATAATTTTGAAATGTAGAATAAGAACAGCATGGGTCCAAGACAACTTCCTTGTGGAACTCCGCACTCGATGGGGAAATTTGTAGACTTTGAGCCATTAATGGATATTTGCTGTGATCGGTTCGTGAGGTAAGATTTCAACCAGATAGCTGCAGTGCCGCGAACACCAAAGTCAGATTGTAGAGTATCTAGAAGAATATCATGGCGGACGGTGTCGAAAGCAGCACTCAAATCTAGTAGCACAAGCAGAGTGACCTTTCTTGTTTACATGCTGCAGAGAATATCATTTTGGACTTTAAGCAGCGCGGTTTCAGTTGAATGGTGTTGACGGAAAGCAGAAGTGTTTATTGGAAGAGGTGCATGTTGTTCGCTGTGCCGAATGAGTTGGTCTATTACTGCCTTTTCACACAATTTAGAAATGAAGGATAGGTTGCTGACGGGTCGGAAGTTCTTGAAAACAAGGTCAGCACCGGATTTCTTGAGAAGAAGTAATGTCTAACAAACACATAATCAAGATAACTGTCAGCTTGACCGACGTATTGGTCCCAGTAAAGGGAGTGCATGAATTTTCGAGCTGCCTATTGTTTTTGGATACACACCTTCTCAAAAGAAGTGTCCCTCCCGACCGCGTTACAACCGCCTTGGAGTAACATTACGACCGCGTTGATTGAAAAACTCCAACACGGTTGTAACGTTACTCCAACGCGGTGGTGATTTTTTCTCAACGTGGTCGAGGTAACCGTCAACGCAACATAACGCAGTCGGCGTGACCGTCAACGCAACAAACGCGGTCGCCACAGTGAATTCTAACTTTGAGACATTACCTCAATTTATTAAAAGATTTTCAATTGAAGAGAGAAAATGAACGACGGCCACCAATTTTAGTTTTATACAATTTTCTGATAGGACACGGAACGAAAGGTTGTAATCAATCGAGACGGTGACATTTGGTTCACAATGGAACGTTGCCAATATAATACAATATTTTTGGCTTGGGTAATGTATGATTTATTGGTGATAATGTTTTACATTTACATTTAGAATTTTTCCGGAAAAAAAACTAATAAATAAATGCAGATCACATTGATCTAGCTGCACAAATTAATAGAGATGCAATTGACATTTCTAACAAAAATAAAAGGCTGCTCGGCCACAGTGTCCCCCGAACCGGTGGCTTCATTTGGAGCGGAGGCTTTGTAGAAGTATACTATATGGATAAGACACTTGTGCATAATCTCATTACTGACATGCATATAAATAACCAAATCCCAGCCATTTTTCAGCCGTTTTCAACTTTTTGCCAGAAGTCAGAAAAACGCTCTTTATTGTTACCATATCTGGAATGGATTACCACGGCACGGATCGCTCTTTTCTATTCCATGTCGTGCAAATTGCTGCTTTGTGTTTGGGATCAATGCGTCTTTTTTGGTTACAGAATGCTCGTAGAAAAGTTGATAAGATATTTATCGACATATTTCGTTCGATACTGGGAAAATTTCAAACGCGTATAATATTATTTGCATTTTGGAGCGCAAACCGCCATGTGGCTTCAACTTAATTATTGACCCCAGAATTTGATATACATGTAAATTAAGTGCTGTCCCTTTTGATTTGAAATATTTATTTACCTGAGGACATAAACATTTCAGAAAAATGAATTCAAAAACTGAGAATACCATCATTTTAACATATACCCACCACTACTGCCCCCTCAACCCCGAATCCCAAACACCAGTTACTACATGTAGTAACTTGATTTTAAGAGAGAGAGGGAGGGGTTAAATCCTGCATACCAGTTAAGAAAATATTGACTACATGGCATGGCAATTGATATAATTGACAAAGATTTATACCTAACTTCAATAACCAAGAGCAATAAGGCCAAAGCGAAAAATAGGCATGTTTCCACTCCCCCGCCCGCCCCACCTCAAAACCCCCCGACGAAACTCACTTTATTTATTTTCCAAATCCCGAAAAATAAAATACGATGTATTTACTATTTCCACGTGAATTAATACTACACTATTTATATTGTTATATATAGACCTCTCACATAAACAAGCATACTAAAATTGTCTCCTTATTTGGTTATTAAATCGACCCACTGACAATAAAATTCCGTGTTGTGACCAATATAGCAACAGATTGTAAACAAAAACAAAAGCGCACATGGTTTTCAGACACACTGTAAAATGAAGCTCCATGGCGGCATTAGGGTGATGAGTTTATGACCGCATTATTAATGTACGTCAACTAACGACATGCCCAAATATACCGGCAAAATAATGCTACACAATATTTACGCGAACGCAATCGCAAAGAATACATCTGTCCCAAAACTTCCAACGGTGTCTGAAAAGAACGGACTGTAACAACCGGATGATATAGGCCTACGGTAATTTACCGAACGGAAGCCGGAGTGTATATTTACCGGAAGATCTAAAACAATTTTGCCAGCATCCGGGAAATAGTGTCAACATGTCGTCCCAAACAAGTGCCAGCAGCGTGTTGGCACTTAAGTTTTTTAAATGCATACACATGGCGCAAGGCAGAAACAAAATGACAAAGGTTCCCCACTGCAACACCTTTTTTCAAGTCTATGAAAAGAATCACCCCAAAGGCCTTGACGCCCAATTATGTGGAAAGTTATTCTACACTGTTGTAAATATTGAAACTAGTTGTTTTATTGAATATTAATGAACATATGTACAATTTGCACATGTAGATTAAATACAAGGCACTGAAATTCAGTACATACATTGTTAGCCTTCACAATAAGTTCATAAATGACATAATTATTAGAAAGATAGCACAAATATGATATTTGAATTTCCCCGCGAAAAAAAAAAATAAAGTGAAAAGCCACCCCCCCCCCCCCGCCCCTGTTTTTTTTATGGATGGGAGTGGAAACACACCTATTTTTCGCTTTGGCCTAAGGGTAAATTACATCAACAACATTATATTTGTAATTTGAGCCAAACACAATCTAAAGTTTGGAGAATTTTGTGGTATAAAGCTACTTACAATTAATGCAGGCTATTTGCAGAATCAGTTTAATAAATGGAGCGGGTCTAGTGCGATAATTAGTCCGAGGCAACCTTGGCCGCAATCCTTGGATCCTCTTCAGAGACAACCCCCCCCCCAACCTGTCGAATCTGCGGCCCATTCTATGATATACCGGTACCCCCCTTCACCCACACCCTGCAAAGAAGATGCATAGGGTATGATATTAGAGGGTGTGGTCAGAAATAGGGGTATGGCCGGGTCACTGTTGAAGATCCAACTCATGTAGTCATGTGCTCGAAGTTGTACAATTGTGTGGTTTAAGAACACTATATATTGTATTTCATTTCATTTTTAATATAATTTTTTGGCATCACCTGGATTTAAACTCAAACAGCCATCAAGTGAAAACTCACTCACGATGCTTTTGGTAGCAACTGAACACACCAAAAGCAAACTTCTAGTACTGTGAATAGGCCTGTACAGTCGTTGGAAGTTTGATTTTTTTTTTATTTCGGAAGAAACAACAGGCCTTCTAAACAGTGACTGAGATCTTAATAAATACAAATTTGAATACATCTATTCTCTATATTACGGAAAGTGGGCTAATTAATTCAAAAATATATAATATCACTCAATTAATCAATGAATTATCACTGTTTAGAAGGCCTGTGACTCAGTGTGAAAGAAACTAACACGTTTTACCCACATTGATGTCAGTATTTCGTCATTTGGTTGCGATCTGACGAATGCAATAGCTGCGACTCACAAGAAAAGCACTGCGCGTATAAAACTTTAATCATATTCTGGCTACAAATTACATGCAAAGTACACGAAAACGTGAGTGTTTTATCGAAACATATCTTTAAAACTTGCGTTGTTTACACTCACGAACTGGGGGAAATAAGTCTTCAACTTGTGACGTCATTTCCGAAGTTCTCCGAAAGAGGCCGACTATTCTTAGCAAAGAGGAGGGCTTACGCTCTGATTGACGTCGGGAGCAAAATTAGCTACCGCTTCGTCTGCGGTGTTATTTCTTCGAACACTCTAGACCACATTGACCAGATTAAGCGTGGTTAATTAACATATATCGGGTGTTATTAATTATTACTACCTGCACTTTAATATTCGGGGGTGGTGGGATGGATTAGAATTTACATTACCTTCATTAACTTACCATGAGGCATAAATCACGAGGCATAAATATACTAGGTACTACAGAGAACCTTGATGAAATTAATTTATGATATGTAAGTATTAATATATCCTAATTATCTAAAAAAACTGAACTAATTATACATAATTATATTAAGGTCTATGGGAAGTACTAGTAGTGAAACGAGGTGACAAGAATTTATTGTTCAAGTGCCATATCATCAGAAAATGGGAATTACTATGACCAATTTCACATTAGTATCAGCTCTACAGCAGGTGGGAAAATTAATATAATAAATAATATCACTGTCAAGACCTAATGGGGGAAGTTTGAAGAAAAATAAGATCTGAGAAACTGTGAGCACATGGTTGACACAGTGACACCAGAACCTCAACTCTTGGATATTTCGAGAAAATGAGATAATTTTTGAGATGTAATTGTGTCCAGATGCCTCATACCTTGAATAGAAATTTTGAAAACGAATTTATTTGTAATGATTTAGGATGAAAATTTCTTGTCATCAATTTTCACTACTTCCAATCAACCTTAATTATATTACTTGTACATGTAGTAGATAATTTTTTTACATTATACACCCGTACTATTATTGCGCCCCCGTACTTTTATTTAATTTCAAAGCAATTCTCCCCCTGTACCATTATTCTGCCCCCTACTATTATTTGGATCCCGAGAGTATAAGTTTGGTGGTAATCGGCAACTAAACACATTTTTATCATAGTTATTACCCCCATCTCTCATCCAAACGGTACCAATTTAGCGTCTTTAAATCACATGATTCTATTCCTCTCATCCAATGAGAGCTTCGTGATGTGCAAATATTTAAATGTAAACGTCAAGATGGCCAAACATTTAAATATAGACAATCCAATATCATGTGTCCGTGGGAGACAATCATAATAGCACAAATGTTCGCCCCATATCTCCATCATCGCCATTATTTGGACCTGTGATGTCCATCGACCAAATGTATGCACAAACGAGATACGCCTACAAGCTGCGTAATTATATTATCTTATCCATGCAACTGTAATAAAACGCTAACTGATAGTCCATGATTCGAAATTTTCAAATACCCAACTGTTCAATGGAATCGTTCAATGCTTAGTCACTATTTTGAATTTGACCAAATACTCGAAGCTTCGTGTTGACATACTCTAGATGTATTTGTAGGTGTCTCGTTGTTAGCGATGGCAGGCGTGAATTTTGGCTCAAATTCGACAGACCGCATTTATAAAATCAAGCTGACGTTCTTGGACAAACATACCTTTTTTGTTTTCGACAGACTGTTGCATTATTGTACTGCAAATTTGCGTCAACTGCTTCATCTCCGTTTTAATCTCATTCATGTCACCTTTCGTTGCAGTCAAACTGTCAGTATTTGTTATCGTTGATTGATCGGAAGATCTCTCTTGCTCTAACTGACCTGAAACAATTGAATGTTTTCACAGTTACATAGGAAGATCTTCAAAACGGTTGTCTCAACATTATTGAAAGATTGTGCAACTTTCTGTAGATGTGTGAATGTTCCAGTGGGATTCAATGAAATTAGAAGTACCGCAATATGTAGGAATACAACATCGGACAAAATTGTGAATGTTGCGAAAGCATTTCTAAGTCAAACAGGGGGATAACTCCACTTACACCAGTCGGACGGACCTCAGTCGCAGTTGCTGTGTCCCTTGGTACTAACTATATGTGCAAAGTTTCAAAATACAAGCTCTACAGTCGTACAGAGTTATAATAATTTTGTTTTATGTTTTATGCCAATATGGCAAAGGGGATGTAAGATCTGATAACTTAGGGCAAGGTACACAAGCACCACACAGGCACACTGAGCGGGCAGATAAAATCCAGCGTGATGGATTGACTGGTAACCGGAAGGCGTAAACCAACGGCTATCTAGAAGTCAACAAAAATAGTTAGGATAGTAGAACAGTTGATGAATAGAGAATTCGACCGCAGCGTATGGGTTAATATATCCACTTCCGGTATACATATAGCTAGCAATTTACCCAAATCGGTCATGAATGCAGATGTGTATTTGCTGCATGATAAGATTCTCTGTCTGTGGTCAGACAGCTAGGATAGGTGCGGTCGGTGCTTTTTTTGATTTTGCGTACCTGGCGGAATCGGCCTAAACTTAGGGGTTAACAGTGACATATCCGCTTGAGATATCGAGTTGGGGATTGGATGTTTGGTACATACAGGTCTATTCTGCACGATAGTGCCCAAACCATCCAGATCGGACCCCTCGGGATGGTGTGGTCAGGTGCGGTGGGGTATGGTCGTGTGTGTCGGGTGCGGTTGGGTTTTAGTAGCACTGGTGCCCATGTTTTCCTTGAAATAGCTAACATTCGATAGCTCTCATCTAAGGTGATGTCTGTCAATTTAAAAAACAGTTTGTCCAATAAATGCGAGCTTCAGGTTGTACCGATGGGAGTAAAATTTGAAATCCAAAATGGCTGCTGACGGCCTCCGATTTGTATATCTGCATGTTGCAACAGGCAACACAAACTTCAGTGAATGAAAAGCAGGATTAGAAAAGCATGCTCGGCCATCAAAGTAATCAGTATTTTTCTGCATATTATTTCATTGACACGGACAACATTACTGGAGTCAGACAAACACATAATCAAGATAACTGTCAGCTTGACCGACGTACATGTATTGTCCCAGTAAAGGGAAAGCATGAATTTTCAAGCTGCCTATTGTTTTCGGATATGTGCACAGTGATTGGTTGGAATGGACACAGTTGTGCATAAGTTTGATGTCAAAGTTGTTGATATTGGATTATTTGTCTATCATATATACATTCCACTGGTGTGTAAATTGGTTACAACCTTCCGTACGAGTCATTCGTGGAATAGAATGATCTGCCACAAGCGGAGAGGGGGTTCAATTGTACCCTGCGCTCTTGACTGGTATTTCATTTCCACGAATAACTCAAATATCGTGTGGTATTTCTATTTTTGCCGGCGGGTCAATAAAATGTTTAGGGTTGCATGCAAAAAATAGGGTCGGTGGGGAAACCCAAACCAAAAGACTTTTTTTCTTTGGCCTGATAAGAAATGTCAACACTCACTTACAGTACCTCGAAAGTTGGAAACTTCTCCCAGGGCAAAAAATATGCCGACGCAAAATTATAATCTCCTCGGCAGTGCCGAATGCCAAGGGCTAATTAAAAGGACTGTGCACCCCCCCCCCCCCCAGATGTGGTTGCTAGCGACATTCCGCTTCTCCTTGGTAAACCTTCGATGAAAAGAGCAAAGATTGTGTTAGATCTAGAAAATGATAGAGCGACCATATTCGGTAGGACTGTCGATCTTCAGTGTACATCTTCGGGTCATTACTGCATTCCGCTGGTGAAATCACATGTTGACATTCGAGACACATGTATTTATGAAACGACTGCTTGTGGTAATGAAAAGACGACCAACGAAAAAATTGTGATTGTGAACAAGCTCCATAGGCAATTTGCTCACCCAACGTCAGACAGGTGCTGGAGTAAATGACAATGAATATTTAAAGGCAGTGGATGATATATAACTTCAAAATGTGATGTTTGTATCAAGTACAAGAAAACTCTGTGTAGACCTGTTGTGTGTATGCCATTGGCAAAAGAATTCGAGGTTGTGGCATTAGATTTGAAGATTTGGAAACCAAACATTTATTTTTAACATATGATTGATATGGCAACCCGATTTTCACTCGCTTCTGTGATTAACAGTAAACAACCAGAAATTATCATAGATCAAATTATGAAAATGTGGATAGGTGGAGGATTTGGCGCACCAAAGAAATTTCTTGCGGATAACGGTGGTGAACTGTCCAATTCCAAGTTTAGAGACATGGCACAGAATCTGAATGTGGAAGTTATGAATACATCTGCATGAAGCCCGTGGCAAAATGGTTTATGTGAACGGAATCATGCCGTAGTAGATGATAATGTCACGAAAATTCTTGCTGATGATCCCAAAATGGATTTGGAGACCGCTTTGTTGTGGGCTGTTAATGCCAAAAAACTCATTGCAGATGTTATATGGATACAGTCCCCACCAATTAGTATTTGGATGTAATCCTAATCTTCCGTCAATACTTCATGATAAACCACCTGCACTTGAAGGTACCGCCAAGAGTGAACTTTTTGCGAAGCATATTAGTGCTCTTCATGCTTCTAGACAAACCTTCATTAAATCGGAATCGTCCGAGAAAATCAGACGTGCTTTACGGCATCAAATTCGACCGTCTGGAGAAATTTCAACTGTGGTGATAAAATATATTTCAAAACTGATAAATGTAACGAATGGCTGGGGCCAGGAAAAGTATTAGGACAAGATGGGAAGATTGTGTTCGTGCGGCATGGGAGCTTATACATTTGTGTACCTACATGCAGAATTGTAAAGGTAGGAAGAGAATTCTGTTCTGAGAAATCTGATGAAATGGACATGTCAGGATGGAGTTCCAGTTGATACAAATATCAGCTTTTCTTCTGATGAAGAGGATTGTCAAGCAGATGAGCAAAATATATCAAATGAAAACAACCAGGATACAGACAGGATAAATGATGATAAAGTTCCTAAAGTTAAGAACAATATTTCATATAAACTTGCTGGGTTCCGGTCATTGATTTTGAAAATGATGTTCAAGAATGGAAATACTATGGAATGGACTATGATTCTGATGATCATGCTCAATGTGAAAATGTTAACATTATAAGTGACAAAGATGTACACAATGATGAACTAAAAGAGGCAAAGAGGAAGGAAATCGACAACTGGAAAAGATTCAATGTTTTTGAAGAAGTAGATGATAATGGTCAGCAATTCATTTCAACAAGATGGGTATTAACTGAGAAAACAAAGGATGGAAAGAAAGTGATTAAAGCTAGGTTAGTGGCATGTGGTTTCAAAGATGATGACAAACATCGTACTGATTCTCCGACAATAGGTAAGGAGACATTGAAGGTATTTCTTGCTGTTTCGTCCACATTTGGATGGATGTCTAACATCATTGACATTAAAGCTGTGTTTCTTCAGGGCAACAAGTTATGTAGAGAAGTGTATCTTAAACCACCCGAAGGTTATTCAAATACTGGAAAGCTGTGGAAACTGAATAAATACGTTTACGGCTTAAATGATGCGTCCCGTAATTGGTATTTACGTGTATGTGGAGTAATGGACAAAATTAACTTTAATGTTTTTTGGCCGAATGACCCCAAAATTAATCGTTCCCATCTACATGTCAATATTAACATCCATGAGGGTGACGACCCCCCTTTTCGTACGCCAGATGCGGGGACTGTTATGGCGTATTCCGGATGCCAGACCACCGTACGCCGTCGGGCACATATATCGGATGCCGGATGCTTCCATTGATAATTTTTCTTGACGTTAAACAGCAAAAACACAACGAAATTACGTCCGCTAATTTTTATTTCTTTGCTCGGACACTCTAGATATTTTCCACATTTAGCTAATTATACGTCTCGTTATCACATCTGACATATCTAAATATAGTGATAATTAATATATCGTACCTACTGTTAAAATAAATCGCAATGCTTATCTGCGATATCGGTTTGTTATATTATCTTGCCGATAAAGATGGATAACTTTGGTATAATCACTTGATTTTAGAGATATCCATCATTAGTTATCTGCAAGATCGTCCGTTTGACCTCGTGTTTCTGGTAATCAAACATTTGAAATAACAATTTCAAAAATCTATATTGATCAATCTGAGCTTTGACGGGTGAGTTCATCGACTAGAATCAAATATTTTTACCCTCGAAAGAAATAGTAATTTAGGACCGTCTGATCGGATTGTGTACCTTTAATATTGTATTAAAATTATATAAATTACGATTTATATTAAGATAATGAATGCATGTTTTGACTGAAAATTTATAACACGCCAATTAGCGTTCGACCAATGTCAGTTATCTTTTGAGCTACGGTGACTAGCTGGTCCCTTATCCAAAGTAAATATCTTTAGTATTCGCTTGATTGTAAAACGGTCTGTCGTAATTACAATATGCCTATGCATTGTATTCGCTCCACACACCTTCATTGATCAATTATAGTACGCACCCCCCGATCATTCGATCAAAATATTCGTCTGCCTTTGAGCGTTATAACACTAATATGACCCAATATGACCCAATATGGGCTGTGATTTCAATAGTCCAAGTCTTCTCGTACTAAAACCAGCTAAGATATTGGGATGGAGATGCTGGTATTTAGTCCGAGATCGCGCGCATAGCCTTCTTATGACACGAGTTAAGCGTTAATGACCCGCTCAAATAAAACCACAATTATATGAAATAAAATATCACAATTGCGACAATAAACGGATATTTTCCGCAGGTGAATTGAAAGCGGTAATTTAATGCGAAAAGAGACATTTACCACAATGTTTACAAATTTTTAAAAGTATGCGAACTCAGTTGACCTCGCAAACTGTGTTCGGCATTTTCCGTTGAAAATATTCCGTAGATTTTCCACTAACAACGCAAATTACGATGAATTATCCATTGTAATCGTAATTATGTGTGTCAATAAATAAACAATAAATAGATTAATTAAACATTGAAGATATAAATGTAATACATTAAATAAATTACGGGAATTACAACCCTCTCAAAGTTTAAAACAGTGTAAACACAACGAGCATTAGAATACATAATATGGTGCTACATTTCCCACATTTGGTGGACTTCCGCAAAATTAAGATATATACTAAGCGAACAGAGCAATATACTGCTCTTGTTAAGCACACAAAAAATCAAACAAAATTTGTATCAATTTTGAACCTTAAGTTTGAAAAGTCCCACTAAAACGGAAGAACTATATTTCGAAACTGTGTGATTCGGTTCTCCAATTATTTTATCAACACAAAAGTCAAAATGCACAGTGATGAAAATCACACGCATGGCAAGTCAGACACAAGAGTTCTAATTTTCTCCAATTTTGACAAGTTGCTTGCGAAAATTGTCAACAAAACTACCGTTCTGATCCTCCATTATGTCATTAAGTTTTTAGTGCGGGAATTGTTCTCAAAGCACATAGGAAACTGGACTTTGCGGCGATCGGTTTTCGCCATTTTCTTCGGAAAACCCCGCGCTATATATAGAAACGGAAACTAGAATACCCAGAACAAACTCCGGATTATGCCGAAGTTATTCGGACCACTTCGGCTTTCAGTTAAAACGTAAACAAACAGAGAGAAAAAGCGATGTTTGTGGCAATCAACCGGAATATTCTATGTGTAATTTAACATTAAAGTTAGATTATTATACACCATTGTGACCATAAGATGTCACTCTTTCCGATGTATATAGCATCACGTATTGATTTGCTAGGTAAATCGAGTAAAATACACAACAAATTCCCGCCACTAACCTTGGGCGTAAGTCGTGTCATAAGAAGGAGATGCGCGCGATCTCGGACTAAATACCAGCATCTCCATCCCAATAACTTAGCTGGTTTTAGTACGAGAAGACTTGGACTATGATTTCAAGTGTTCTTATTCAAAAAACAAATGCATGGACATATGTACTGTATCGACATGGACTGCAGGGAGGCGACAAGTGCCAAATATTTACAAGTTCACGGATATGAAATAATATGCTACAAAATAAAATTTGGCGGGAACATCAGGGGGGAGGTCGGTCGGAAAATAAATTCAGGCACGTATGGCATTTTTTCCCTTTCGATCATTTTTTGTACCCACCCACCCCCCACCGCCAAATTTTTTTCCGTTTTCGGCATTTTTTTCGACCATTTTTTGACACCCACCCTCCCCTTTTAACACTAAAACAGAGATTTGCGGGGGGAAATTCACTGTAAACAGCTGTATATGAATTTCTGTGCATACTATTTATCATGGATGTTAACATGGACATGTAAATAGGAATGAGTCATTTTGAGTTCATTCGGCCAAAAAAACATGGCTGCCAGTGGCCATCTTGGATTTCAAAATTTGCAACAAAATACAACACGATAACTGCCTGCGGTCAGTTTACCAGTTAGAATTACATTATTTCTCTCATTCAAAGTGGTTTTGAAGCCAACTCATTGCCAAAACACTAAAAAACAAGCAGAAATTTTGTTTTTTAGTTGCGGAAAAAATTGCTTGTTGGTGGCTTTGACCACCCACCAACCACCCACCCACCCCGGCATACGTGCCGGAATTTTTTTTCACCCCCCCCCCCCCCCCGGGAACATGAGTGCCCGTGCCTCACAAATGCTTCAATAATGTGTGTGGTGTGACATGAGGTGTTTGTAAACATGAATTATTATAATCTTAACTCCTAGAGTTATGTGAAATCATAACATTGTTAGATTTATTATACTATATTGCACATGTATAATGCTATACGTTTGTTAAAGGTACTCAATCCGAATCAACGCTCGCAAATTACCATTTCCTTGGCTTCGGGGTGGGGTAAAACATATTTGATTCGAGTTGAGGAACCCATCCATCACAGCTCAGAGTGGTCAAATATCGATGTTTGAAATCTATTATTTTTAGTGGCCCAATAGACAGTCAACGAGAAGAATTTCATCGACCAAATTGCGGGTGAAGATGGATAACTTTAAAATCAAGTGGCTTTTTGTGTCAGATATTTGACAAACCGGCAAAATTTCGTTGAACAAAATGTTGATACTATAGTTGATTGTGCTTTTCGTTATATTTGGGCAATTATTAGATTCTGATAACTGAAGCGTCATTTTAAAACATGTTGTCGTTCTTGTTGGAATGTGATGATATAATGGATAGAGTACCTTTAATTTGAAATATTAAATATTAAAAAGATGTTGTTTTCTATTTGCGTGTCCCGTGGTGTTCAATACTACGGTATTACTATCGTGTACGACCATGAACGGTCACCCAAGATTAGCTAGGTGGTTTCCGCACATGCCACTTCAACTTATTCTCATTCAGTATATTATACCACTCCTGTCATTTGGAACATGGTCTATGCCTTTCACCCCCACCAATACGCCCTATCATGTCATTAACTCCCGGCCAGTTTAGATCCACCATGCAGGTCCGGTTCCGTTGTATAAGAGATTCTTCCATGCAGCCCCGGTTCCGTGGTTTTATTGCTAGAGATCAAGGTTATGGAGTAGCATTTCCATATGTGCATGTGGAGCTTTTGAATATTCATGACTTCCATATATGTCATCTATGGAAATGCTACTCCAAAACTTTGAACTGTAGCACTAAAACAACGGAACCGGACCTAGTGGGTCCAATATGGCCGCGAGTAAGTTAGACAGGGCGTATATATGTATGATATGAGATCATACCTTTAGTAAAAAGTTTAATCTTTCCGTAAAGCTGCTAAATCAAATCATTACTATCCAATACGGAGACTAATTCCAATACCTCATGCCAACGTTCACTTCGTTCCTGAGTATGTTTTCAATAAACTTTATCAAATAGTATTCCGGATGCCGCCTCTCTGTTATGGCGTATTCCGGATGCCGGGGTCCATTTTAAGCCGGATGCCGGATGCTAGGGGGAGGGGGGTCGTCACCCTCATCCATGACAAATTTCATGATGATCAGACGAACAGTACGACCTGTAGCCCGTGCTAATGAATTGAATTTTGACATCAAAGATGGCCACCGGCGGCCATGTTTTTCGGCCGAATTACCCCAAAATGACTCGTTCCCATCTACATGTCATTGTTAACATCCATGACAAATTTTATGATGATTAGACTAAAGGTACGACCTGTGCCCGTGCTAAAGGATTTAGTCATACAAAGAGTAAAATCCAAGATGGCTGCTGCGGCCATGTTTTTTTGGCTGAATAACCCCAAAATGACTCTTTCCCATTTAGATGTCATTGTTAACATCCATGACAAATTTCAGTTTGCTATTTTTAATCGTGCCAGGACGAGGTCAAATGGGCGGTCTTCCAGATAAAGATGGATAACTGTAAAATCGTGGTAATAATAACTACTTGGTATTAGAGTTGTCCATCTTTTCTGGTTAAATACGCCCAGAATAGCATACCTTCAGAATAGCGAACCTTCTGAATAAGAACCTTTGGAATAGCGACCCTTCGGAATATGGAACCTTCAGAATAATGAACCTGATCCTGTATGAAGAGCCCATGACACGTCCATCAATAAATGTATACATGTTTCGTGGGACTGTTTATATATACATATAAAAGACTGGAGTAAAGTTGAGACCAACATGTCTTTGTTAATATTGGTGCTCAGATTTCAACGAAATTTGGTGTGGTGACTCAGGGTGCCCTGGCAGAGTGTATAATGGCGTTAGTTTTTCTAAATTTTTATTTAAACAAATTTAAATAAATAAAAAAAATATGAACATATGTGAATATTTAGGTACAAATAAACCTATTTGCACGAGAATATGTTGCAGCACCAGATATAGAGGAATGTGGGAATGTGGGCCACAGTTAGACATGGGTCAGAGTGAGATATTGCCTCTAACAGTTCTCTAATTTCCAGACCAATATCCATGGCGCCAGTCAAGAGATATTAGCCATATTAGTCCAGGAGATATTGGTCGACCTCTGCACCCCCCCCCCCCCAGGACTTAACTTCACCCAACTAATTTTCTTCCTTAAGGTCTCCTCTAATTTTTTTCACTTGTTAACAAGAAAAAAAGTGGCCGCAGAAACTCCAGACAAGATGGTGTCCATCCAGGGTTCGCGCTGCCACTTGTCAAATTTGCCAATGGCAAAAATAATTCACATTTGGCAAAAAATATTTTCATTTGGCAAAAGTTTTGGCAAGTCACTTTTTAATTTAAGATGCAGTTAATATGATAGCATTAGTATTGATGGGTGAGGGATAACCGGTATTTAGTGTGGTGGTGGTGTTTACATAGCTAATCCTCTTGTAATGTGCCTTTCTGATAAAGCAACCCTTCTACAATTTTAGTGTTCGGTGATAGGTTTATTGTTGTATGATTAAACACAAAATAAGACTCAATGTTGCAGAAAATTATACTATCAGGGATAGCATTTATCCAATTCTAAAACAATTTGGCAAAAAATATTTTCATTTGGCAAAAGTAAATATTTGTCCAGTGCGGACCCTGCGTCCATCATGGCGGCCATTTTTTTTAAATGCACCAGGTCTCTTTGATCGCCATTATAGTAAAGATGATAGAACATGCGGTCTTGTTTTCCGCTCCCGCTCGATTCGTTATGCTAATATACAACCCTTACAAATTAGCCAAAAATCCGACACCAGAATCCAATATGGCGGCCAAGATGGCCGCCGAAATGTGAAAATATGCTATTTTTCTGACATGTTACCACCTTTCGTTTGTCTCTGTGGGAAAATGTTAGAATGTTTGAGTCATGTTATACATTTATCATATAGAGGAGTCATTGGCGAAAACATGGGGACCATAATATGCATTCATTGCGGGATATTTTTGTCCGATATCACGTTTTCCCAAATGCCAGTATCATAGGTCAAAGCCGAATCTCCGTTAATAACGCGATGTTATGTTTCGAATCAATGAATGTCATTGCTATTATAACAACACCCATGCATATATATTTGCAGGAGATACTCGAGCTAGGATTCCTCTTATACCTGAGTTGAGGAATATTTACCCAAATCCAAGATGTCGGCCAAAACAGCCACCAGAAATAAAAAATCGCCGATTTTAACATCAGTGAGCATTATTGTCATGACAACTCCACACCTGCTTACTATTGTGAGTTGGGAACACTTAGGCGAAGAACTTTCCTTGTACCATATCCAAATAAAAGTCTCCCAAATCCAAAATGGCGCCCACAATGGCGGACAGATTTTGAAAAATCACCGAATTTCCTCATATTCACATCATTGGGCATTATTGTCGAGACAACTCCATCCATGCGTACAGTTGAGTTGGAAATACTGAGGTGAAATAATTACCTTACATCTCATGCAAGAAATAGTTTTCCAAATCGAAGATGGCGGCCAAAATGGCGACCGAAATTTGAAAACACTGCTACATTCCTTTACTTTCTTAGGATGGGCGTTATTGTTTCGCGATTTATACCCACCATTACATGTCGATGATGTAGCATAGCTACAGGCACTCTCTTCGGTTATTATGCATTACGTATTATTGTATTTCTCACGTTTTAACATTTATTCATTCCATACTTTTATTTATATAATTCATCGGTACATTCGCGGCTTTCCGTACATTTGTAAAAGTTCGTCAACTTCTATAACGTCAAAACATACATTATTGCGTAAATATCATAAATTAAATCACTTCTATGTTTGTATCATCTCATAACCCATTCGTGCTATGTTAGGGTCCTGCGAATATTCGATATTCGATTCGAAACTCAAATTCGATTCGAATTTGAGTCGAAAATTCCAACTCGAAATTTCGAATATACACTGACAAAAAAGTAGGCTGTTTAAGGACTAGTACACACGTCGAACTTAGCTGTTTCTGTTCCATTTAATTCCAATAAATTATGAATATATGCACTTTATAATTCTTATTGTACATCGCGAATGTTAGCATGATATTAAATATAAGTTTAGCCAGTAATTAACCACTATAGGATGACTATATTTGTCTGAAATCTAGCTTTGAACATGGTAGCCAAAAGCTTGGAGATCGCCGATGGACCGACGATGCGCTATGAGACTGAGCAACCGCTAGCGTTATCCGCCGACTATCCGTCTCAGATTCCGCGTTACATGTAATATAGCTGAGAATGTAAACAACACGTGTTCCCGGCATCAAAAAGTGCACGTGGGCAGTGTTTTCTTTTGAAGTTGACTTTCAGTTGCGAACACTTCTTCGACACTTGACAATAATTATGTTCTCCGTTATTCATGTTTAATTTAAATATGGCAAAGCTGCAGGCAGTGCATGAACTTACACTTGTGATGAATGCAACATGGTGTATAAATCGCAAGCATCTGGGACAACGACCCATCTATGGAATCATCTGTCAAAGAAGCATCCAGCACTGCATAAACAGGCTACCCTGCTACGGTTGTTGTGTCTTCAAGTTTATAACAACGGGTGTTTCCAAATGCCAATTTCCAATTTTGCATGTACATGCAAACTTTACAAATTTAGCGTGATTTTAGTTCCGATAATCCGTTTAGTGGTTATATATTAATCGTCGTGACGGCCGCATGTACGTTTTAATCTGTTTTTTTTTCTCGACACTTATCAATTGAAGTTAATAGTATCGCGAACGACAGTTGATCGCCACAGAAGTTATGATGGAACTTCATGGAAGTTCATAGATCTTTTCACAAATAATCTATTCGTTGAAAAAACATGCCTAATTGAGAATGCAACACACAGGTATGATTCGATTCGATATTCGATTCCATATTCGGTTCGATTTCGTCGATTCGATTCGATATTCGATTCGATCAAAATCTCCAATTCGCAGGAGCCTATGCTATGTATAAATCACTCATTTCATGTAATTAATAGCACGATATCGCGATATTTATTCTTTGTTTTCATCACTTCATTCACCTCATTTGTTTACATGTCAGCGAGCACTGTTGCGCGATTGGCGGATTCCTTCGTAGCCCCGCCCATCGCTGTCAACAGCGCTCATCAAAATACCTTGTAAGTAGCAGTTGTAGGTAAGGTATGATTTGTGGGTAGCACGTTCACTTGTGGGTATTTTGTAGGTAGTTGTTAGCGATGGGCGGTACTCGGTATTTACCGTGCGGTATCGGTATCAGCGTAATACCGATTTACCGTACCGAATCAAAACTAAAAATACCGAATTTTCGGTACTGAAATTATTCATGTGTTGCCCAACTTGTGTGTCTTCGTATTGAGTAAAGTTTCTCAGTAAACAGTTTTGATTCGGTACTTTAATTAAAATTACTCTCAGAATTATACAAATCAATCAGATCATCAGTTTGACAGGCCTTGAGCAAGCAAAAGGAATAAACACTCACAGATGGCTGACCTAGTTATGGGCCTAACAATCAATGCAGTTGTTAGAATAGATACATACTACACAGTGTATCAAAGAAACAGAGCTGTGACTAATTAATGCTACATTGTAACTTCAACAATGCCACACTGACTGTCACTGTGTAATACTCAGGTGGTGGCAGTCCGTATAGCACGTGGCTTTGGCGACTTCAAAGACACCGACAATGCAAGCGGCATAAACAGAAAGAAGGTCCGATTTCATTTATACAGTGAATCAAATCTACTTTCACTTTCTAAAAATAGAACAGATCCATCAATTGATTAAATTCTAAGATTTATTTCGGCGTTGCGGCTATTGATTGGGATTTGTGAATTGTGATCACTGATTACTACTCACAATTCTATTCACTCTCGAAAATGTGACGAAATTGACACGTATATATATTGTAGCCATGCAATTATGCAATCTCGTATTCTTTTCAAAAGCGGTGCGACGGCCTGCGTGTACATGTAAATGATCAAAGAGATGTGTGAATATCACTTAATTGAATAATTGTGTAGTTCATTGTGTTCCTCATTTAGCTGTTGTCGCGAATGTAGTAAATCCGTGGGCATATTTTCATGTATATTGTTCAGTTAAAAACTTGAGTTACCGGGAATTTCTGCTCTGGTTTTGTAATTTAATAGCAATACCGATTACCGTACCGATACCGCGGTAAATCAACGAAGATTTACCGATACCGATACCGAGCTTAAAATTTCAATACCGCCCATCTCTAGTAGTTGTGGGTAGTAGTATTTAAGCCACTACTACCCACATTTGGGGATCAGTCAACCGGAAGTAATCTTTGAATAGACGTTGGTGACCGTGATACGGAATTACAATCTAAGGTGCTAGAGTAGAAAGGTGATGAATTACGGAGATTAATTTAATACAAGCCACTGAATTAAGACTCTTAGTGAACGCCCAGTCTACCCAGAGGCATACCTCCAACAGATGCAATAACTAGTACAATAACTATACCAATGGCCTATGAATATGATACTACAATTCGACATGTTATTGTTATCCAATAAATTGGAGCATTTCATTTTCATATCTAGTCACGTTGATTGATCACGCCCAACAGGAACTCAAGACAAGTCCGGATCTAGTACCCAAGAATGGTCAATTAACCCTTTTGCTGCTAAATAGATTTCCAGACATGTGCCTCACTGCTGAATATATTTCCATAATATAATATAAGTATGTGGCATTGTGTATATATGCTATTTACCATCATTATGCATATAATAATACAACTTAATCTTGAAAACTTTGTTGCCATGGGGGTCTGCAATAATCACAGTCCCGGAGCTATGTGATTCAGATTGTCACACCTGGATTTCAGGATAATTACAGGTGAAAAAGGGTGTAAAATGTTGGTATCAGTGGGTGGGGTACAGTTACCATATATTCTGTGATTGAAGGTGTTTGTATAGTCAATTCTCCATAATTATCATGTCTAAATATACTCTGGTAATGTGTGAGCGATTGTTCCAGTTACAGGAATTACAAGTGCGGTTTGCAGGTAGGTATGGGTCATATATATATAAATGTGATGCACGAGTGTGGACGCCCTTGCAAAGGTGTGTATACACTCATATACACCACCTATAAAACATGCAGAGTTATGTTCTAGTGTGATTACTTACCAATGGATTGGTTATATGACTAACGTGAGATAGCAATGGGAATACATGTACATGGTTTATATACACCCAACTGGATTCACCTAACTACATGCTAATTACAGGTGGAATAAGGTTTAAATTCCATGTTTACATAAATGCTTCCATTTTGCAGTGTACCAGAGTTATTATTTTGATGTCTTGTATACCTAGACAACTTTGTAATTATATTGGCACAATACAAAACTCAAATACAAATTTTAGTTTAGGTCATAGATTTACAGCTGTAAATATACAGGTAGATATTTTGATATGGTGCAATTCGACGAGTTATTATGGTGAACATGCTGTGGTATTTATGATGGTACCGTATATATACTAATAGTCTACTAAGAGCACCCAGTGAGTTTAGATGTCATACCTTTTCAGTTAAATTTGTCGTTAGGAATGTGAACGGAAATAATTCATGCAGGTGTGCCTGATCAACTCATACTTATACAAATATTGAATTATTGCCATCAAAAATCCACTTCGCTACGATCCCAGTGCAAATGGTGGCCCGAGCTGTACATTGGTATCCACTGTGTATATCCGTGTTATGCCATAACAATCCTAAGATTATGATGAAGGATTGAACTGTTTACTTGTCTCACACCCTCAATTGTGCACAGAAGGAAAAGATTCCCCGCTTTCATGCAATGACAATGTCCAAAGGCGCCGCTGACCCGCCGTGACCTTGCATTGTTCAATAGATGATTACCTGTAGTTCCCATGACGTCACAGGTTATATATAGTAACAGTGACGTTAATATTGCCGTGCATTTGAAGTAGAAGGTTATTGAATGGTCACTGTTGTAAAAATCTAACCAATCAACGATGTTGTTATATAGTGATACCTGAAAGCCGATATATCGGCTTGCCGCAGTCTACCGGGAAGCCGATATATCGGCTTGCCGCGCTCAAAGGGTTAAGGTGCTCTATTAAATTTGTAACGGGTTGGGAACGTCATAAATCCGCTCGACCTATATCGCTTACCAGTCTTAAGTATCATTTAAGACCCCCTACCCTTCCACGTTACAAAAGTGGTGGCAAGCGGCTGGGATTTTAGTTTGTAAACCAGACAAAATCAAGTCAAAGATTATCGGAGAGTACAGATTTATTCCTGGGTACCCCTCCACACATTTTGGGAAAATGACTAAACCCCGAAATAAGAAATGCAGAGATGTGTCAGTGCATTCAGATGCGGGAACAGAGCAAATTGAAAGAAAGGCGAAAGAGAGAGCGATAGAGACAGAAACAGTGAGTAAATCAGAGCATGAGAAAGTATTGCAGACATTGGAGAAAGAACGACAGAGAGCGTTAGAGTTAGAGAATAGGACGTTACTTGAGATGGAGAGATGTCAGATGAGAGAACGAACTGACACCAATAATCACAATGGTCTGAAAGCATCTGTGGTAGAAGAGAACACGGTTGAGATTGGTGCCCGAGAAAGAGAGGTTGATGCAAGTAGCGATGAGCATGACGAGAACACTACTTACGCAAGACAGAATGAGGTAGAAATGCAGATGGAAGTTCACAGAGGTTTGCATAGCAGAAATCGAGAGAGAGAAAGTAGGGAACATGGTGATAGAGAAAGACGAGAGCTAGCGGCTGATAGATTTGATAGTAGAGAAATGAGAGGCCGGAGATTTGAGAACGAGAGAGAGGTGCATGAATGTAATCCACAGTAACAATGTATGCAAGGGCGATGCTGTACGTCAAGGGCAGAGCTTTGTTAACATGTACGATGGCTCAGATAGAATGAGAAACGAAAGTTGTCAAGGAAGGCGAGGTGTCGATAATTTTGAAAGTCATGAACGCAGAATGAGATATACCACATGCAGGGGACAACAAGATGTACTAGTATCTGGTGGTGGTGATGCTAGAATGACTGATTTCATTGTAATGAACACCGAAATCAGGTTCAAAATCAGAGGCATGATCGGTCATTTGATGGTGGTCACATAAATGACCAAAACATCAGATTCCAAGAAAGAACGGAGTTACGGACATAACGCATAGAGATAACGGATCGCATTCCCCAAAAGTCAATGCCACTAATGATTACTCATGCACAGAAAACAACAATGGATATTGTCATTAAAATGTCAATACAAAATATTGCCATTGGGGAGAAACACAAAATTCGACGTCGGTAACCTACACTCACCTCGGGGTGTTGTGTCAAGTCCAGGGTATAGAAGACACGCCCCGGCTGTAGTGGAACTCGAAGATCCTCTTCACAAAAAGACAAGTCATGACAGACGCTCGCTGGCGAATAATTCGCAATATTATGGTCCCGAATTCCGGGAGGATGTTCAAAATCGGTGACGCGTTATGCAGTAGGTCCCTAGTGTGTTTCAGAACGAAAAAGTTGAATAAAATCAACAAATTTGTGAATTTAAAAACAATTCAAACGTTATTGTATTCCATGTCCCAGCCCGGACATATACACCAAATTTCATTAATATCCATTGAGAAACAACGGACCAAACGCCATATAACACTCCGTATACACCTTTTATTTGGAGCCGGCCTCGGCCTCGGCATACACTGTATAGTGTGTTCCAGATATCGGCCGTCCCACGCAATTTGAAAATCCTGTCCCGCAGATTGTCATTCTATCCCAAATTCCACCCCATGTTAGGTCAGTTGTCGATCAAATAATGCATCTTCTGATGTCCGGTCAGTGGCGGGGTTAATATGTGTGGATAGGGCGAATGTGGACCTTTCATTAGACACCAAAAATGAGCCCCCTACTAGTACGCCCTGTATTCCTCGAGATATCGGCCGTCCCACGCAATTTGAAATTCTGTCCCGCAGATTGTCGTTTTGTCCCATATCCCATCCCATCCCGCAGATTGTCATGTCCCTTTAATTGATTGATTCAGTAATCTTTAAAATTGCTAAACCTTCATATATTTGCTTAAGTCATTGTTTGTTTTTATTCCCACTACTTGCCCTTTGATCTTCATGTGACCCACCACTGACTTAATCCAATTAGCCGCCTAACAATAGCAATCAACAGCTAATTAGCGACTCGGCGGCTGCCTCGGCTGATTCCAACTACAACTTTTAGTGTGCTGGAGAACGAAAAATGTCGATAAAAGTTGAAATATAAGACTTACAAATTATCTTTTTAGGATTTGTTTCTAAGGTGATGAATAACTTCTGAATTTGATATGGGTTCAGATCTGCATTGCATCCTGCATGGTAAAATGCAAGTGTGTTGGACCCACGCAGGTTTAAATGCTTAAGCATGGTCTACATACTCCACACATACCCAAGTTTGTAACATGGGAAATTGGAGCACTGCGTGAACCCCAAGTCCCTAAATATCATACCACGATTCTCCGCTCTGGCTATACGAATGAACGTAGATACTTGAGATCATGTTCTACCAGTTTAAATCCTAGGCAGTCTTCGACGATTTGACGGGGGAAATTTATTTAACATTGGAAATTAACGCAGATATTAAGGCAAATGTTCCAAGACGAGATTGCATGATTTATGTAATTTTTGTGAGCCAATTTCACGATAAACCTTGATTTGATTACCCGAGGAAATGTCACGATAATTTTAAGCCACGCAGATCGAAATATAGGCTCAATAAAGTAGCCTATATTATTAAATCTCGAGCTTGGCGTAAATTTAATGTGAAATGCATTACTAAAGAACAGACAATAACTAAGAAATATATAACCTACATTATTTTCCAATGTTATAAAGCTCCCAGTCAACAACAAAAAAACCAGATATAAAACATTCCAGGTTTTGAACATGCATGGGCATAGTCAGATTAGAGATTCATGGCATATAATTATATATATATACATTCCGCCCAAGCAAAATTCCGATTCCGAAGTTATAAGTTCCAATTCCATGAACGTTTTGCTTGATTTTCAACTACCATGTTTACTAATTGGTGTATATCGACGGATCAAATCATGGGATGACACATTCAAATGTTAGGATTTGTTTCTAAGGCCAATAAAAATAAATTGCTAGATTTACATCCAAACTTTTTCAGAAAACTGGGGTGGGAGGGCGAATTTTATTTTTTATTCTTCCTAACATAAATGGTCATGGAGAGTTATAGACGGGAGCTTCCGGATTTTTTCGAAAACCCTGTGCCAATGCATTCTCTTATATATGCGAGTCGCCCAAAGGGCGCCTCGCATATATAAGAGAATGCATTGGCCTAACAATATTTACCTTGATCTTGTAAGCCAGTGCATTCTCTTATATATGCGAGGCTCCCTTTGGGAGACTCGCATATATAAGAGAATGCACTGGCACAGGGTCTTTAATGCTGCACCAGCACAGCTCCCATCATGAAAGAGTTAAGGCATGAGAACAAAATTTGCATAAAAGATATGCAAATAAAAAAAATTGAGGAGGGGACTAAAAATAGGGTCGGGAGGGGATGTAAATAAAGCAATATTTTTATATTGGCCTAAGGTATTCTACTCTTCACTTACTTATTCTTTAGTCCCATATATAGGGACATACTAATAGTTGTAGTCCGAGTCCGAGCCCGAGCCCAGTAAAATGTGTAGTTGGGATTTTCAATTTCGTTTATTGTCGTTAATATAATTCCAATAGTGATGAATTTTGGCTTGTGGAAAGTTATGCCAATTACAAACAAATCAGTCACACCGTCAGGCACACCTGCATTGTACCATGTAGGATGTAGTGAAGATCTGAACCCATATCAAATTCAGAAGTTATTCATCACCGTCAGGCACACCTGCATTGTACCATGTAGGATGTAGTGCAGAGCTGAACCCATATCAAATTCAGATGTTATTCATCATTATGGACACGGATGTTTCACAACAGGAATGCTCATACCATAACAAAGTTTGAATTAAATCAAGTTTTTTTTTTACAGTTAGATATAGTGTATCTCTTCCGAGCCACAATTCCAACAATAACAACCTACCGGTATTTTAGGAAGAGATAACCATGCATACATATTTGTCAGGAAAATGAATACTAATTTTACAAATGTCAGGTCGCTGTTAAACCTTAATACAATTGTAAAATAAGTATGCAAATTGTATTGCCATATAATTTTGTTTTCTTTTTGTATGATTATCCACACGTATATTTGCACGTAGACCGATATACGATGCAGACCGATATAATGATGTCTGACTTGTGAACGTGCTTGGCCCAATAAAACAGGTATAAAATACATATGCACAGTGCACTATGCAGGTATCTTGCCAAATGTTCTTTTCGTATATATCAAATCATTCCTGTAACTACTCTACTGCCATGAATGCACATATACATATTTGATAACCATACTGAAGTTGTCAATAAACAAGACAGTCAAAGACTGTGGGGTCGCTCACCAGACTGCAAAGACTGACGACTGCATGGGACTCTGGAGACCACAATGGTCAGAACTTTTCATAATCACTTTGAAAGAAGTAGATCTAAACACGATATGTGGCTAGAGAGGCTTCAGTTGGGTACAGTGGGTAATTTCAAGGTGAATATCCACCTTGAAATTACCCACTGTTCACTACTGATCACCCCCTCCTCCATCTCAACAAGTCCCATCCCGACCGGGCTCCAGACTCCCAAGTCATGGGTTGGAATTTCACAACCGACATCTCAAACTTTCTCAATTTTTGGAAATTTCCAAACTCACAAGCACCTTTTTATAAAACCATTTAGACATGTTTGAAGCCCATTTATCCATGGACCCAAAACACCATACATGTATGTCAGATTAATCAGTTAGGTAGTTCCAAGGAAGGTGTTTTAATGAATTTGGTATTTTAATGATTTTTTAAACACAAAAGTGTTAACTCCCCATAGCCCCCGTCATTTCTTAACAGGTTGACCTTATGTTAACAAATCTGAATATCAGTCACTAAAGGATCCTCCATACTATATGTAAGCTAAATAGTCCAACCTCTCTTGAGAAGACAACTTAAGAATGGCTATAGAGACATACAGTTATGTCCCTGGTCCCACCCTATTTAACCTGGTGACCACATCTGAATAAATTTTAATACCAGACACCAAAGAACCCTTCATACTAAATAATAGTAAAATAGACCTGATGGTCCTTGTGGTGGAAGCATGTTAAAATTTGTGGCGATTTCGGTCGAACAGTTTAACCCGAAGTAGGAAAATATGGACTGTTACTGGTTGAAAAAAAAATCTACAGCCTCATTGCCCCCACCCAGGCAGCTTAGAAATCAATAGGAATCTATATATTATTATACCAGTATCAAACAGCATACATAAAGGTAGGGTGGGTGGTTGAGAGTTAAATCTCTTATCTCTGGCCTTATTTGAAAAAATGTGAATCCCCATCTATGAGATCCATTCGTCTAGAAATTTCAAACGGTAGATATTAAGAGTTGAATAAAACTGATTTTCCTCAAAAGTTTCCTAAAAATGACCTCACGTGTACAAATCTGAACCCCACTCACCAAAAGACCCTCCATACCAATAGCTAAATAGGCCTGATGGTTTTTGAAGAATTACTATGGAGGGAAAGAGTTATGGCCATGGCTTCTCACTTATATGACCTGATGAACTCATTTGAACAAATCTGAATGTGAGTCAAAATATATAAACCCATTCGGTCTTTAATATGTATGTGGAGAAGAACAAAATTGATGGACGGATGGAGACATCTCAACAGAGGGATGGATGGGAGGACATACTGACAGACAAATTCAATCCAATATACCCCCCCCCCCCCAAGTTTTCTTTGCAAATCAGGGTATAATGAGTACAACTGGATAAGTGCTAGTGGAACAGCCAAGCCTAAATATAGTGTCTGACTTTTGCAGAATGAGGTCACTAAAGGGTGAATTTAGTGCTGCAATCCTGTAAGGTGGGCTAGCATCACCAAATTCACCATCTGGGGACCTCATTATGCTTAGGCCTCAACTGCTATGGGAGACATAGGAACAGATTGAAGTTGTCCAGTTAATTGGTGATGTGCACCCATTGGGCACTTCAATTATCAATTTTATCTTCAGCAAATTAGGGTATATAGAAACTGAACAGAAGGGAAAAAGTAAGTAGAAATGTCAATTTAAGACCCTGTATACTTCCCTGAAGATGAGGTCTAAGCAGAATGAGGTCCCTGGAGATTGTATTTGGTTATGCTAGCCTACTGTGCAGAGTAGCATCACTAAATTCACCCTCTGGGGACCTCATTCTGCAAATGTCAGACATACAGCATTTTGTTTTGATATGATATGTTAACGATACACACAGAGCATGAATGTTTACAACTACCTGTCAGCCAGCTAGATAACATCTGAATTGACGACTGTGTTATTAACTCTTTCTGTCTGGGGCTAATACCATACTCTATGGATGTTACAATGGTGTCAGTTTTTCTAATTAATTTTTTCTTGACTGCAGTGGGTGCAGGGGCGGCGCAGATTGGGGGGGGGGGGGGGGGGGTAATGGTGACAGAGGTGTGGAGAGGTGAGGAGGGGAAGGGGTGGAATGGAGTGTTTTGTGTCTAAAAAAATCAGGGGTTAAAATGAAAAAAATATTTTTGTATTGGTTCATTTTGAATTTGGATTTGTTTTTTTTTAATTGAACAAGGATTTAAATTTAAAATTTTTTTTTTTTTTTTTTTTTAAGTTATGTTCCTGACACGGCCCCTATTTGACACACTGTCCCCATTTGAACAAATCTGAACCCCAGTCATACAAGGACCCACCGTACAAAATATTAGCTAAATCGGCCTAATGATTCTGGAGAAGAAGTCGTTCTAATAATTACTAGGGAGAATAGAGTTATGTCCCTGATTCTGCCCCTATTTGACACAGTTACCCCATTTGAACAAATCTTACCCCCAGTCACCCAAGGACCTTCCATACCAAATATAAGCTAAATAGGCCTGATGGTTCTTGAAAAGAAGTTGTTTTACGAATTACTATGGTGGGAAAGAGTTATGGCCCTAGCTTCGCAACTATTTGACTCGGTGACCTTATTTTAACAAATCTGAGTTACATCCAGGGAACATCCACATCCAGGGAACATCCACACCAAATATGAACCCATTTGGCCTTAGGATACTGGAGAAGAAGATGATTCTTGATGGACGGACGGACGGACGGACAGACGGACGAGGAGTGATGACTATAGCTCTACCGGAGACTTCGTCTCAGGTGAGCTAAAAATGAAAGTGTCAATGACACTGCAGCTCAACTTGGAAAGGGAATAATTTAATGTATTAATTACAGTCAATGGAGTGATTAGAAATGTAGAAAGTTGAATGACTAATACTAGTTTATCAACATGAAGAGAGATATATATATATATATATATATATATATATAAGTAAAATCTAAGATGGTTGCTGGCGGCTATGTTTTGCAAAAAACTTCAAAAACATTTGATAGCTTTAGTCATGCAAAGAGTAAAATCCAAGATGGCTACCGGCAGCCATGTTTTTAGGCCGATTGACCCCAAATTTACTCGTTCCCATCTACATTCCAATTTCAACAGCCATGACAAATGTTATGATGATCAGACTAAAGGTACGACCTGTAGCCCGTGCTAAAGGATTTAGTCATACAAAGAGTACAATCCAAGATGGCTGCTCGCGGCCATGTTATTTGGTCGAATGACCCCCCAAAATGACTCGTTCCCATCTACATGTCATTGTTAACATCCATGAAAAATTTCATAATGATCTGACCAAAGGTACGACCTGTAGCCCGTGCTAAAGGATTTAGTGATGCAAAGAGTAAAATGCCAGATGGCTGCCGGCGGCCATGTTTTTTGGCCGAATGACTCCAAAATTACTCGTTCCCATCTACATTCCAATTTCAACAGCCATGACAAATGTTATGATGATCAGACTAAAGGTACGACCTGTAGCCCGTGCTAAAGGACTTTATTACTCGTTCCCATCTACATGTCAATATTAACACCCACGACAAATTTCATGATAATCAGATGAACAGAACGACCTGTAACCCGTGCTAATGGATTGAATTCTGAAATCTAAGATGGCCGCTGGCGTCCATGTTTTTTTTATCCAAATGACCCCAAAATGACTCGTTCCCATCTACATTCCAATTTTCAACAGCCATGACAAATTATATGATGATCAGACTAAAGGTACGACCTGTAGCCCGTGCTAAAGGATTTAGTCATACAAAGAGTAAAATCAAAGATGGCTGCTGGCGGCCATGTTTTCGGCCGAATGACCCCAAAATGAGTCGTTCCCATCTACATGTCATCGTTAATATCCATGACAAATTTCATGACGATCTGACCAAAGGTACGACCTGTAACCATCAAGAAATTTAAGCAGACGGCTGCAGGAGGCCATGTTTTTCATCGAAAATAATTAAAATTCGCTAGCTTTTATCTAGAGGTGATCCAAAACATGTCTGTAACTTTTCAATAAATGCAGGCTGCAGGGTGCGGCAATGGTTTCAAATTGAAATCCAAGATGGGTGGGGGCAGCCACGTTTTTTAACAAATCCCATCTAGAGGTCACCAGTAGGGCGAGTCAAAAGATTTAGCCATGCATGTAAAATCCAAGATGGCTCAAAATTTGACCACTCCCATCTGGAGGTGATCCAAAACATGTCTATAAATTTTCAATAAATGCGGGCTGCAGGGTGTGGCAATGTATTAAAATTTAAAATGGCTTCTGGTGGCCATATTTTTCAATGAAGTACGGAAAAATTTGATGGCTCCCATCTAGTGATCACCCAAAAGATCCATATGAAGTTTGGCGATAATGCTGGCAGCCATGTATTAATCTAATATCGTTCAAATTTGATAGCTCTTATATAGAGGTGATGCAAAACAAGCCTATAAATTTTCGAAACAATTCTGCAATAAATGCGAGCTGCAGGGCACAACAATGGATTCAAATTGTAAATGCAAGATGGCCATTGGCGGCCATGATTTTTTTAATGAATTGCAGAATGAAAGTGTCAATGACACTGTAGCTCAACTTGGAAAGGGAATAATTTAATGTATTACAGTCAATGGAGCGATTAGGAATGTGGAAAGTTGAATGTCTAATACTAGTTCATAGACATGAAGAGAAAAGTTAAATCCAAGATGGCTGCTGGCGGCCATGTTTTCGGCCGAATGACCCCAAAATGATTGTATCCCATCTACATGTCATTATTAACATTCATGACAAATTTTATGATGATCAGACTAAAGGTACGACATGTAGCCTGTGCTAAAGAATTTAGTCATACAAAGAGTAAAATCAAAGATGGCTGCTGGCGGCCATGTTTTTTTTCAGAATAACCCCAAAATTACTCGTTCCCATCTACATGTCCATATTAACATATATGACAAATTTCATGATGATCAGACGAACAGTACGACCTGTGGCATGTGCTAATGGATTAAATTTTGAAATCCAAGATGGCCGCTGGCGGCCATGTTTTTTTGTCCGAATGACCACAAAATGACTCGTTCCCATCTAAATTCCAATTTCAACAGCCATGACAAATTTCATGATGATCAGACTAAAGGTACGACCTGTAGCCCATGCTAAATGATTTAGTCATACAAAGAGTAAAATCCAAGATGGCTGCTGGTGGCCATGTTTTTGCCCGAATGTCAATATTAACATCCATGACAAATTTCATGACAATAAGTCGAATAGTACGGCCTGTAGCCCGTGCTAATGGATTGAATTTTCAAATCCAAGATGGCCGATGGCGGCCATGTTTTTTTCCAAATGACCCCAAAAAGACTCGTTCCCATCTACATGTCAATGTCAACATCCATGACAAATTTCATAATAATCGGACCAAAGGTACGGACTGTAGCCCGTGCTAAAGGAAATTGTTGACGAATCACACACGCATACACACACAGACGACGGATACCAAGCCATGGCAATAGCTCAAACTTTACAAAGTAAAGTTGAGCTAAAAACTAAATACTTATTTTGCACACTAAACAAATGTCATGTCAAAGCGTAGGTTTAAGTATTAAAACAATTGTAAATTGAGTTGCAGCTATTGAACGTATATAACTGGAACTCAGAGATCGGTGCATCGGAATAACTGTATCTCGAAGTTTCAAACAGTGTATAATAATTCCACGATTGTGAACGATAATAGCCTTTCAACTGAGTCAGTTTTATGGTTCTTGTGATGTTCCCGGTCTATTTTCCCATTGGAAATTGCCAATAACGTCAACAGGCCAGCACACGACGTCATAATGTCACTGAGCAGCGAAGAGGTTAAATATCTGTTTGAGCAGAAAGAGATACACTATACGTGTAAATAGGAAATTCTCTGCATATGCATCTGTCGAGAAATCGTAAGGTATCACTACTCTATCCAGTCGCCACACGGGGGAGTCAATGGCCAAATACGAAACATGTACAGACACTAATTTTGTTGTACATAAATGAGTACTGGATCATGCTTATTATATGCCAGGTTATATAGATATAGGATTAATTGCTTGGTTCTTTGATTGTGTACACTATTTCAGATTGATTTCTCCTTTCTTGGTGACTTCACCTGTTGAGTCATCGAGACATATTGTGTCTGGATGTCGAAATCCAACATTCCATTCTGGTTGTGCTGTGCATCCGGCATGTCAAGTATGTGAGCCTGTTGTGAACAAACTAAACAGACACTCATTAATTTTTTGTGGCCACATTATTGTATGTTCAATGTTGCTTCATTTCATGAATTTCAAACTGAAATCCACAAACCCATATTTTACAATTGAGGGTCAAATTTAGGCAAGATTTAACTTAAGGGTGGAAAAAGGCTTTTCCCCCTCTAAATCGTTATAATATGACAATTTTCAGATTGCAACCAGTTGCTGTTTCTATAAAATAGGCCAAAACTTATTTTTATGAAATAAATAAACCAATGTGAAAACATGAGCATTAAGTGAAGTTTTACTGTATTATCAGGCCAACAACCTGCCTGCCGAAACTCAAATACATGAACACATCTAGGATTCTAGGTGCAGGTTATATAAGGCCAAACAAAATAAAAATATTTGTTCCAGGTGGTAGGTAGGGATTTAAGAAGTACATTAATGCTTATTCTTTATACTTGTGTTAAGGCTGTCCATGTATATTGCAAGTAAACAGTTAATGTAGCACAGTAATATGATAAGTATTGTCAATGTGGACAAACAAATGCCTCCCAGGCACTCAACTATGCAGCTCTGTTGTAATTATTCTCTCAGTTTAGATTGTTTTTGTTTGTTTTTATTGATTAAGAAGAATAACAACAAAGACAGAGACAAAGTACAGTCACCCATTCATGCTCTCAGACCAAGACATGGAAGAGTTTTGCTCTTCCATGCCCTGGCATACTTTCTTACCTGTGACATGCCATTGGACAACATTTAAAGCCACATAAAGAGTAAGGACACATTTAACAGTCACCGTTCAACTTAAAATCAAGTCAAATAACCGATACTAGGTAATACCTTGATATATTGTGCCTGAAATGGACTTCTTTAGCAACAACACTGGTGATAAAAAACAATAGATAATCTTTTTGTCTTCAGAATAATTTTAAATTTCCCTTTTAACTGGCTAAATTGGTCGATGGTGTGTAATATTTCGCAGATCCAATGTTCCAAACACTATGTGCAGCTTTCATTGATAAGTTCTGAGTTTATCATAAACAGTATAATTAGTAAATTTAACCATATATTGAGACCGTATTGTAAATATTGTAAATATAGTATGGTTCGACAGCAAACGGGAAAAATACACAACGCTCGCTTGATTTGCGTTTGGGACTGCATGTGACTGAAAAAAGTTGTTGCCACGTGGTTAGGCATATCATGTATATATATTGACGTTCGTGTTGAATGTATTACTGGACCAATAAGAACAAGAAAACTAAGATGCATGCATCAGGTCGGCCGTGAACTATCTACCATAGAATTGTTGTAGCTATCGATTATACATTTTGGAACACCTGTCTGTATGTATGTGTGTATGCATGAATGCATGTGTGTATGTGTTATAGACTCTAACACTGCTCGACTGATCCGACTCGGATTTGGTATTTAACGTGTCAACTTGACCTCGCTCATAGGCATGTTTCTGGACCTTGACCGATCCGACTAAACATTTGTGTGTAGGACTACTTCGATCCCGGGAGCAATATGGACGGGTCCAATTTCACGTGGGACCATGTTCTCGAACGTGCTGATGTAGGCATGTTTCTGGACTAATTGAACAATAGTTTGGCCAGACGCTGTATATACTGGGTACTGTCCAGATGGAGGCGATCACAAAAAAAATCCCTAAATAGCCCGAACGAAGTCGAGTACATCAGCTAGTTTAATATATATTTTGGACATTTGTCTGTCTGTTTGTCTGTTAGCTATGGCCGGGAAAACTGCCGGACAGATTGGACGAAATTTGATACCTAGGGGAAATTATTTCCAGGGAGTATTTTGGACGGGTCAAATCTTGATCCCGACCTGACTTTGACATTCAAAAAGATCAATTCAAGGTCAAATCTGGTAAAACGGAAGTATTTCAACGAAATATAATACCTACTGTTACTTTTGTCCCAGGAGTGTTTCGGGTGGGTCAAATTATGACCCTGACCTGATCTTGACATTCAAAATTGTCAATTCAAGGTCAAATCGGGTAAAGCCGGGCGGATTTCGACGGGTACTTTTGTCGTGACTTTTGTCCGGGGAGTGTTTTGGACGGGTCAAATCGTGACCCGACATGACGTTCACCTTTAAAATAGTCAATTCAAGGTTAAATTGCGCAATTCTCCGAAAATCAGAGGGGAACATCCCGGACGAAGTAGGGTCCACCAGCTACTATTATATATTTCTAGATTTAGTTACAAACTAAATACCTGTATATTGTACAAAGAAATGTTTGACAAATATATCTGTATCAATATTACCATACGGGTCATTAAAATAGATACGACGAAACAAATTTTGAAGGGTGCATGGTATCAGGTAAATTTTTATATTTCAAATGATGACAGGAATGCGGAAAGTTGAAGTACCTACGTAATACTGGCAACCGAATGAAGAGATATACATGTATATAAAAACCAAAATAGAAGATGACTGCTGGCGACAATGATTTCCAAAAAAATTCAAAGCATTCGATAGCTCCCATCTAGTTGTCAGCCCGAAGATCAATATAAAGTGTGGTGACTATCAGATGAGGGATATGACTGTACAGTTGCTAAACAATTCAGTCACGCAAAAGAGGATCAAACAGTAAGATACCAAATTGCTGCCTGTGGTAATGTTTTTTAACGAAATTCGGGGAAATTAGATTACTCTCACCCTGGTTATCCAGAAGATCATTGTGGAATCTGGTGACGATCGGACAAGGGGTGTCGTCTGTAGGATCAACCAAATTATTTAGCCATAAAAATAGTAAAATTCAAGATCACCGCTGGCAGTGATGTCTTCACAAGGACAGCTTGAGAACAAAACATGGCTCACATCTAGCGGTGACCCAAACTATCCACATGAGAAAAAGTTCTCCAATAAAAGCTGGCTGCAGGGTGCGCCAATTGATTCAAATTCGAAATTTAACAGGGTGTACTGCTTGTGGCCATGTTTTCCCCGCAAATTTGATAGACTGATGGACAAAACCACTGAATCAGTTGAATCAATATACATGTATACATGGATTAATTTATATGCATTGTTATACACAGTACTGGTATATAAAGGTACTGAAAATAACAATATTACTAGTATACACAAAATAAACCATATATCATGGCTATGGGTTCTAATATCCGAATATGACAGCTGATAACTTGGTGTGAATTGAAGAGTGGTGGTGTCTCAAGGATATCTAACCCTCCACGTTAGAAACATGCCATTAAATGTCATAAGTATAATCTAGCTTGAGGACAGAAGTTATCCATAAAACCCCCCTTAATTCAACCAGGTCCTCGCGCGATGTATGGTCGATCACATGATGATCTAGGGGGGATTAGAATTGTTGTATAAAAACAGCACTGCATGTAAATATAAAATAAAATAGTGCTACATCTTATTACAGATTATTGCCATATATAATCAGTGACTATACAGACAGTCTGACAAAATAAAGTTTCAGTGACTCTCTATCCGAAGAGGGGAATAATTCCATCTGTTACAGTCAATGGAGCAATTATGAATCTGGAAAGGTGAAATTTCTAAGTAATACTAGATATCGACATGACGCGATAACATATAACGTAAATGCAATATGGCCGCTGGCGACCATTTTTTCCTATAAAATTAAAAAAATATTTGATAGCTCTCATCTGATAGATCAATATCAAGATAAATATGAAGTTTGGTGATGATCGGATGAGTGAAGTGGACTGTTTAGTAATGCTTAAAAAGATTTTTACCTTAATATTTTTATGTTCACTTTATAAACTTCACTGAGTCATCTTTGTCATGTATTGAGTTTGATATCTTTTGTTAACAGTTTATAAATCATGTATGTCTCATGTTTGTTATTTTAATTTATGTCTTTATTATCATTAAATAAAGTTGCATTCCTTAAAAAGATTCTTACCTCAATGTTTTTATGTTCACTTTATAAACTCCACTGAGTCATCTTTGTCATGTATTGAATTTTATATCTTTTGTTAACAGTTTATAAATTATGTATGTCTCGTGTTCGTTATTATATTATATACACTTTATAGTGTGTTTCAGAACGAAAAAAAAATGAATAAAATCAACAAATTTGTAAATTTAAAAACAATTCAAACGTTGTTGTATTCCATGTCCCAGCCCGGACATATACACCAAATTTCAATAATATTCATTGAGAAACAACGGACCAAACGCCATATAACACCCCGTATGCATCTTTTATTCCCAGTTGGCCTTTTATTCCGAGTTGGCACGCGTCGATTGGGGCGAGTTAGCCCTGGGGCGAGTACGCCGATTCCGACACCTTTTCTATTTGCAGCAGGTATACGTTTACGCGTAATTTAATTTACAAAGTTCCCCAATTGGTATCGTAAATAGAGCGACCTTATTTGACAGAGAATGCCTCTGTTGTTGATTATAAAGTTGCTATACATTAAAAACGACAATTCACATGCTCGTTCAAGCGCAGTAGTCTATTTTCCCCATCTTAAAGGACATCCACAAATACTAAATAACGCTAACCTACTGCCGAATGTTTTACACGACAACTGTTAACATATTTGGGTTGAATTCATCTGACGCGGTATTATTCCTCAAAATAAACAACAAAACCATCGTTACTTGGAAATGTAGTTTGGGCTAACATTTACATAAATCCTCCACATCATTATTCCGACACACACGTCAGATGAAAAACACACATGAAGTAACCGGCCAAATTGGCCGAAATGATCGCTCGAGTACCGGGTAATTGATTTATGCTGTGTGTTGTTTGTTGTCACCGTTAAGGCAGTGTATATTTTGAGTCTGCCAATGAATATCGAAGCCGTGATTCATGTTACATTTTGCGTTGTATCTCTCGCATTCATACCTAAATTAAAATCACACAGGAACGAGCGAAGCGACAGCTGTGATGGTGTGAATTTTGTCCTATATATATTGTTTTAACACTGGCAGGAAAAGGTAAATTTTTGAGTATCTGTATTCATGATCGATACCTATAATAATATTCATTTTTGTTAGATCAATTGGAAATTGGTTGTTTTGTGTCCATGTTTCAATTTCAATCATAAAGGTTTGGACGTGGGGACAGTCCCAGAAAATGTGAGATATGGTTTCCTGTACATTTTGACAGCGATTCCAAAAATCGTCGAGTCTAAGGTTAGCCATCTTCAGAAATTTATTGGTACTAATATTTCGTGTGTTTATTCTGAATTGGAGTAACTGTAATTTCGTATCAGTTGTCGTTTTAAAGGGCATGCTCTATGGGCAGCCATTCGGTCGGAAATTACATGAAATAAAAGTTAATGGTGGTTTGTGAAAACAACTACAATCTATTTCAAAACAATAGTCTCCATTTTCAAACCAATGGTTGTTCTTTGAGTCAATAAGAGACAATTACGTGTTAACAGATATAGATTCACAATCAACGTTGACCGATGCAAAATTAATGTTCTATTTTAATTTAATAGTATTCATTGTTCAACTAATATCTAATAACAAACAATTAATACAGCTTTGCTCATATTCAGTAAACGTACATTCCGTTTCATTAGCCATATTTTCTCAATCAATAGACATATTTCAAACCAATAGACGATTTCTCACGATCAGTGATTATCGTTATCAAACTAATAAACCTTATTGTAAAACTAATAACTCATTGTAAAACTAATAAATAAAACCGTAATTAACTTATTGTAAAACTAATAACCTATTGTAAAATTAATAGACCTTATTGTAAAACTAATAACTTATTGTAAAACCTATATCTAAAACCGTCATTAACTTATTGTAAAACTAATAACTTATTGTAAAATTAATAGACCTTATTGTAAAACTAATAATCAATAGACATATTTTAAACCAATTTAACTATTTCCCACGATCAATGATTATCGTTATCAAACTAATATCTAATAGCGGAATCAACTATTTCAGGTCAAACCAATGAGCTCATTCGAAATTAATGATTAAAACACAAACCTATAAGCAATTCGTAAATTAACGCTAGGGGCGCTGGCCACCAATTTTGTTCGCAAAATCCGTGACGTCAGAAATATAGAAATAAACATGGGAGTTCCCAATGTCATGTCGATGTGACGATTTGGAGTATGAGTTCACTCGGTGCAAATCAAACGACGATAAATATTCACTATAATATATAGGACATATAGTGGAGTAGATTAAGTCAAATTTTCAAGGCAATTGTTCAAATTGTTACTAAAGCATGAAACTTTGCACATATGTACATCTTCTTTTATATTAGATATGGAGCCACGCTGAAATTTCACTTTAAACCCCTCTTTTTAAGGGGTTTTTCCAAATTTATAGAGCGTTTCGTGATTATATTATTTAATAAATGTCGCAATTAATCTCACCATGAAATATACGATTTAAAATTAGGCATATTCAGTTCGTATGACTCTGAGAGATATAATGCCACATTTTAAGGGTAAAATTGGAACTCCCCGCCCAAGATGGTCGTCAAAATGACAGCTGAAAGAGGGAATTTGACGTTTTTTCGCTAATATCTTCTAGATCAGGTTCTGCTGTATGGAACTGGTTCGGAAATGTGACTTCATTTTGTATTGCTCATGTTAAGAGATAATTGGAGCAATGAATATATGTCATTCGTATGATCCAAGTCCCTCCCGATCCCTCAATAATTCGATTATACATAACTCGGTATGAAATTTAACCAAATATCACCGTTTAATATGAATCTAGTCATATTTTAACAAGAATAGGACAGAACTTTGCAAATTATGACATACAATTACTTATGAATTTTTGCGCTTAAGTGCAAATATTTTACGTTTAATCACAAAGCATTTGCAAATCGCTATTTGCAGTCTTGCACTCAAATCTATATACCTGTAGGCCCATCATACAAGGGAAGCAATCCCCAGTGATCCCTAGATACCAGTACCTTTTATGACCATGAAATGGTATATATCTGTACAGGATATGTCTCTTTTATAAAAATGTAATAGATCTCTGGGATGGAGGCACAAATTCTTAGGGACACGGATGCTGATAATATGAAAATATGTTTTTCCCCTATTTCTGTTCAATAAGTACATGTACACCACGAGGGAAGCAAGCCACCAGTAACCCCTAATTTCCCTTCTATGGCCATGGAAATGGTATATATTTGTGCAGGAGATGTAAAATAAAATATACTAGAGCTTTGGGAATGAGGCACCAATTTTTGGGACACCAGAGACAGAGATGCTTTTGACTTTTCAACTTTCGAGTCTGTATGGGCTACTACTATGGGCCCATAATAATATACTATGAGTGACTCCATCATTCACAATCAGAGGGAAGTAAAGGAGTGTTAGGTATTTGCGCTTAAGCGCAAAGCATTTACACTTAAGCGCAAATGATTTTCACTTAAGCGCAAACAAATTGATAGACACATATTTGTGCTTAAGCGCAAATGACATTCGCTTAAGCCCAAATGATTTATGCTTAAGCGAAATTATTTGCGCTTAATATTTGGGCTTGAGCGCAAATAAATAATAAATGTGAAAAGGGCCTCCCATAGTAAGAGGGGACTCTAAATTTCTTGAACATTGAAATTCCCTTTGTTTGAGAATTTGTACATGTTTATATTGAATATTCTCAGTAAATAATTATTCTGTGTGTTTCAAAAGAAATCCGAATAAATTGTTATTGTTTTTAAGTATTGGTTATAGATAACAGTTAATTAGATTGACTCCCTTCTTCCAAGATGCATCCTTACTGTGGAAAACCGATCGCCCAAGCGATTCACCCAGGGCCCTGTTTCATGAAGCAATGTCATAAGATTATCTTAAGATGGACTTAATCTAAGATCTAAGGTGGATCTTATGATGTTACTTTTCCGTTTCACGAACGCGTTTCATAAAACAATCTTAAGTCCAACTTAAGTACGAAGTTAAGTTCGCGCGCTTTTATGCTGGCTCTCGACAATTTATTACAGTTATGCACAGAAAATATTGGTTCTGTGTATGGTATATGCCTAGGTACATTGTCCTGTGACAGATACTAGGGCGTGTCTAAGAATAATTATGATATTGTAATGCAGGGGCGATAATCAGTATAATGACTGGTGCATACTTAACTGCACGAGCGCGTCAGACTCCATCCACACATAGCCGTATGCTTCCCAATGCCTATTTTATACAAACGTAACGAGCTCAAATATATTATTTCAGTTATTAAAGGGACTTATACATCGTAACTCAGAATGTGAACCTTCACCCATATAACATGCCATTAAGGCGACGCGAGAAATATGTTCGCTCCTTTTGTTTGCTCATATTAGGTTATAATACATTATACGTCTTTGAAGCATCTATAATATCAGGAAACCGAATATGTCGCCATGACGACATACACATACAATACACCACGATGGAAGCACTGAATTAAACGCTCTTTATTGATTGCCAACATTCATGGAATACTAACACAAAACGCTCTTTATTTATATTGCTATAATGTGAATAGGACTTCATATCGTGCTCCAAATAGACTTATTTCCAATCTGAGACATACTTGTAGAAGCCATATATAAATGATGTTAATGCCATTTGGTCTGGTTCTGTTTTCAAATATGCTAAACGCCTGTTACAATTAACAAACTGCGTATGAACTTCGAAAGTACGTACAGGGCTATGTTGAACGACATTTTGCATGTATGTTTTAATAAAAACCAAAGCAACGACTTCTAATAAAGAGCGTTTATAATTAACAAATCGTGAACAGACGGCCGGTTCACAGGCCCCTGGGGAAAATTACTAAAATACCAATATAGACTATACCACTGGTATAGTCTATATTAGTATTTTAGTAATCCCCCCAGGGGTCTGTGGGCCGGTTCACAGTGATATGTTCTTTCGCGGATCCCGGTGTGCCCGCGCGGTCCGTATACTATATACATGCTATATATATCTTTTTATTTCATAGTTAATAAACATGCGATGAAATTGATCACAAAGCTGAAGTTGACCACGACTCATTCTTTAGGTTATTCAATCTGAAACGGTCTAAACGAGTCAGCCCCAATAATATGTTTCATCACGATGGAAAACTCTTAAGGGACCCTGAAGACATTGTGTGCGCATGCATGGGGTGATTACTTTGAACAATTATATACGCCACTGACCTCAGAAGAATTTGATCAAACGCATTATACCTCAGTAAATAGTTTTGTCAATGACATAATACAAGAAAAGGCACCTTCTTCTATTGATAAACTCATTCTCTTCCCAGTTACATGTCAAGAACTCAAATCTGTGTATAAGTCTCTAAGCTTAAATAAAGCTGTAGGGTGGGATAACGTAGCATACGAGCATATTATATACGGCAGCGACTTACTCACAAATATTTTATCAACCTGCTAATCCGGAATATTTAAATATGGTAAAGTTCCAAAAAATGCAAAGAAAGGAATAATTATAACTCTACACAAAGGCGGTTCCAAAAGCAAAGATGACTTTAATAACTATAGAGCAATTACATTGATGCCTGCCCTATACAAAATTACTGAACGTGTGCTTCTGAACCGAATCGAAAAATTCTCTCCCCGTACTCTAGAAGTTGACCCATTGCAGCACGGGTTCCAAAAATATTTGAGCTCAAATATGGTGTCGTACATGACACTAGAATGTATTGATTATGCTAAAGATGTTGGTCACAAAATGTACGCATGTTTCCTGGACGCAATGAAGGCCTTTGACACGGTGTGGATCAACGGGTTGTTGTACAAACTATATGATCGCGGCATTCAAGGCCTCTCGTTTTCTCTTATACATAGCCTGATATCTGATGTCCAATGTTCAGTTAGGTATAACGGTACATCATCCCGTTGGTTCACAGTGTGTCAAGGAGCAAGGCAGGGGGGGATATTATCCCCTTCATACTATATGATCTATGTGAACGACCTCATACTACAGCTGAGGAACTCAAGAAATGGTCTAAACTTATATGGTATAGATTGTTCCAGCCCAACGCTAGCTGACGATATGTTATTACTTTCACTTACTATGACTGGGTTACGTAATCTTTGCGACATCTGCTACCGTTACAGCACGGTGTGGCGCTATATGTACAACCCATCAAAATGTTCCGTTATTGTATTCAATGAATCTAAGGCGCGTGCAAACAAAACTGACCGTAGATGGCATATTGGACCATCTGTAATACCGGAAGTGGAAGAAGTTACCCATCTTGGTATTCCTTTAAATAAGTATGATTTAAATGGTGCATTTGTAGATACAATTTGTCGCAAAATCAGGGGCACCTATCTCATGTTATCTAATGCTGGCCTTTACGCCGGTGGGATAACGCCACTGAGCTGTAAGACAATATACGAATCTATTGTCCTCTCAAAGTCGCTATTTGGCGCAGAATTACTATGGAACCTGGCACACAAACATGAGGAAGCTCTTGAAAAATGCCATAGATTTTGTCTGAAACAGGTTCAGGGTTTACCTACGCGTGCTAGAACAGTTATCGTCCATGGGCTCATAGGAGTTCACCCTATTATGAGCTATATAGATAAACGAAAACTATCGTTCCTTAGTTCAATGTGTAATCTGGAACAAATTAAAACGGCCAAGGAAATTTTCATTTTCCGTCTTTATCAACACGCACTTGCTCCAACTACTTCTTGTAAAAATTTCTCCTCCGATATCATGGTAACAATGAATAAATACAAACTGGTAGACTACTTGCGTCTGTATTTGAAGGAATCAGTATTTCCTTCTAAAGAGAAATGGAAACAATTAACTAAAGCTCTCATTAATGAGACTGAGAGCGCGGCCTGGTCCGAGAGAATTCATGCTGATAACTCCCTAATTCGATTCTCGAAGATTCAGACCACGTTCGAAGTCTCGCATCTATGGAAATTGTGCCGCCTGTTTCCAGAAAATAAATTGTCTTATTACAAAATGGCACAAATTATACAATTCTCCTGCGTTCCGTGTGATACAGGTATTTGTTCAAATTGCTCTCGCGCGTACTCCGACTACACGCGGCATGCAATAGTCCAGTGTTCCTCATTAACGTGTATCCGTGACGAAATAGAATTTTCTGTTTTGTGTAGATTTGGAGTTCAGATTTACATACGCTTTGATTCTCTTTCAGATGAAGATAAATTATTATTCTTCTTGACGGCAAAATTTGAAGAAATTGCCTCTTATGTCGAAGATATCAACGACTTTGCAAATTTCATAATTAATTGCACTTGTAAACTATGGGAAGAATATCATTGCCTCTCTGTTTGAATTGTAGTTAAACAATTTATAGTATACGCTAGTAATGACATAATGCTATACATAACTCATAGAATCCATAGAATCCGAAGACACGACAAATGAGTAAATATATATACTTGAGTGGTGCTGGGGAAATGGTCGGCTCCGAGTCGGTAAGACTGCACAAAGGCATTGGCGTTTGTGGGTCTTCCAGAGAGAGAGATCCCCGATTTGGGTCCAACTCCGGCTTGGTCGTCTCGGAGTATGCTATTTCTCTGGTCCCAGTTCTTTATATATAAAGATCTATATAACCGTATAATAACACATCACATTTAGCCTGTCGTGGAGAGTCAATTAGATATTTGACCATATGTTCATTCCATTACACGATAACGCTACATTGCCATTCTGGTCGTCTGTCTCTGTCTATACATATAACGAATGTGTGTCTGTTAGTATGAATACTTCATGCATGTAATTCGCCAATGTTTTGTGTGTGTCTGTTAGTATGAATGCTTCTGGGAGTTTGTTTGTTATAAATGGAAGTCATGCATGTAATTCTCCAATGTTATAGATGTGTGTCTGTTAGTATGAATGCTTCTATGTGTATGGTTGTTGCAAATGGAAATCATGTATGTAATTCTCATGTTCACCACTTAGATGATGACTGTAAATATGTTGACTTTTGTTACCTGTTTATGTTCTTATAATTTATATTAATTGTATGCATTCTCTAAATATCTCCATGAATGGAGGAAATAAAGAATATATATATATATATATATACATGCTATATATATCTTTTTATTTCATAGTTAATAAACATGCGATGCAGATGTAATAAATGTATAATATCTGAATTTCGCGTGTGTGGGTTATGATAATATACATAATACTAATAAAATAACATATATTATGTATTATTAAAACCCACCGGCGTGTTATCCCTTTGTCCTGACACGGCTCTTATCTGGCAGAAAGCTCAAGCGTTTTGATCGCATGAGCATTATTTTAACGCCAACAGTCATTCTTTTTTAAGAATGCCCGTGGGCATTATTTTTTAAGAATGCCCGTGGGCATTATTTTTTACGAATACGCGAGGTATTAAATCGACTGAGGGACGTCATAGAGTGGCTCCTCCCCCAATCATGTATGTTGAGTCAAGAGCCTATCGGCAAGCTTAAAGGTACTCAATCCGACCGGGCCCTCATAAGTTACTATTTCTTTGGCTTCGGGGATAAAATGGTTGATTCGAGACGAGATAGCCTACCTATCAAGGCTCATAGTGATCAGATTGTTTTTTGAAGTTTTGTTATTTCAATTGTTTCTGGCACAGAAACACGCCGTCAAAAGGATAATCTCAGTCAAAATTGCGTTATTAATACACTTGATTTCACAGTTATCTAGCTTCGCCTGTTTGAATAAGTGTTTCTGTGAAAATTATTAGTACACATCTCGAGAAAATTACAAACTTAGGGGCAATCATTAGTACGCATATTGAGAAAATTGCAAACTTCAAAAATCGATATCTATAACTCTGAGCTTTGATGGATGGGTCCCTCGACTCGAATCAAATATTTTTGTTTGCCCCTGAAGTCAAAGAAATCGTAATTTGGGGGTACTTGATCGGATTGAATACCTCTAATTTGTCTGAGCTAATTAAAACTGACAAATATTTAGCGATTTTGATTTTATATTGACAAAAAATAAAATTAAATTTCTTCAAACTTTGATACAAAAACACCAACAGCTATTTGGACTTACTATTTAGAAAAGTCCACAGGCAGGCTAAAACACACATATATAACATCTAAATACGTCCCTAAGTCGGTCAAATAAACACAAAACCGTTTAACACAGATTTTAACTATATATACCTGTTCCATAATAACATTGTATTTTATAGCAGGTAAAGGTCCCAACTCGAGTTTGCATGGTTTGGGGGACTTGAATTAATCGATTGTACTATAATGCGTCGCTTGGAATTTCATTGATGTTGGCTCACAAAGCTACACAAATCTTGCAACCTCGAGCTGGGGATTTATTTTCAAGGAACAGTATTAACACAGAAATATATTCCCTGCGTGGTTTGTTCAATCTTCAACCCCGTCAGAAGATAATAGAAAAGGTTCACAGGGTTTGAACATATGGAAAATGATATATACAGGGGTATATAGCCAGAGTAAAGATTCATGGTATGATCTAACATGTGGGCCGAACTTGAACATTTTAGGGTGAACATACGTAAGGCGTTCGCATTGGTCTGTAAAATCATTATCACCAAGAGAAAATGTTGAACAATGGATTGGTTTTATTCTTGTGTTGATTGTCGATAAGACATGGATAAAGTGATCATGCGTTTTTTTTAACTTTTCTTGAAGCACGAGTCGTTTTACAATCGATACAATCTATTTGGTAAATGGTCAACAGAACCGAGATTAAGCAATATTTGGCGATCAAATGACTAGCAATGTTACAGTACTGTTCACATAAGTATGCAAAATGCATGGAAAGTGTCGTTGTTGAACATCAGCGATCCAGTTAAAACGAGGTTTTGGTGTTTGAAAAAAAAATTGTGTGCACATTTACTCACTGCGAAAACCCCATGTTTAATGCTGGCATACAACATTCCATTATCAACTGAATTTAAAAACAAAACAAAACAAATCGAGGCCTGAGTTTTCATGGAGTTAGACTTTTTTTTATGGATGCTAGGATTTTACAGATTTCAGGCTCATGTCTCAAATTGTTTCATGATTCCTCCCCACAATTGGTACAGTTAATAAATTCCAAACCACGGGGTGGGAGCAAATGAAATTACACGACATTGCGAGCTCGGTCTGGTTAAAAGCGGCGGGATGCAGCCGAAAAATCACAGGAGCCCTCTAGCCACGTCGCTGGTGACTAATCAACTATATATTGGAACGATATATAATCACTATTTACGCGATTGTATGCCGTTTCGAAGAAAAGATAATACATGTTATACATTTGCGCACTAACCATTTGTTAACTTCTGTGGGTGATACTTAAAGGTACATGTAAGGTCATCGTGGTGAGTGAATATTTGGAAATCACACGTTGGGAAATTGCTAACAACGGGGGTGGCCCATGTCATGTAAGAATTGTCCAATAACTGGAAATGTTATGATACTTTTCAGGTTGAAACATCATGAAGGGGGTTGGTGTGCGAAATTAAATTGTCATGTTGTTCTGAGTCATGTCTAGCCACGCCCATGTATATAAACCACAGGATGATACTTAAAATTCAAGCAAGTACATCATGTAGGTTTCTTTCTGATAATAATTGGAAATTCAAAATACCCCATACAATTGAACACTATAATACTTCTATGCATGCATATTCTACACAAGACAACAATGAGAAAGAATCAGTAAACCCGTTTATGCAAGCTTCTTGTGTGCTTTCGATTATTAATAATGAGACAGTTTTACCAGGTATCGTGTTGTTGGCGCCAGGATATTCGAAAAATCACATTGTATAAAGAGCGTTTTTACATCATTACCATTATTTTTCATGTTTTATTTCCTGATAAATTATTATGGAATGTTAACGTATTTGATGTCGAGTTAGATGAGGCATCTTTAAATCAAGAAAGAAAAAAAATAAACAAACTCAATTGGATAGTAATATATTGCTCACATATACAGTGTCCGAATCCATGGCGCAACGACAAACTTCGGAAGAAACGTCCCTCAACTGGCGAGTCCTAATTCGAATTAAGGACTTTGCTAGCCCAATTTTCCCCAAATTTAATGGAGTCCAAAACAAAGGTTTATGTTCACTTTTATTAGTAACCACAGTAACCAAACCCATTAATGCAACATTTTAAGAGTATAATTCATGGTAGATTATGTTAGAAATTCAAAATGTGGAATTTATAGAAGTTTTTTAAATAAAAATTTTCGAACCCAAAATCAACAAGCACAAAGTCAATATCACAGAAAAAAATATGGCAATATGTACTGAACACTGTGAAGAATGATGAACAATAAAGATATACTCACATTTCTTTAGTTTCATTAAGATTTTTGGCTTGGAAGCAGTTGTTTACAGATGGTAGCTTTCATTGCTCAGAAAAGCTATTTGGGAACTGAATTTGATGGGTTAAGTTAATGTTCACTCAAGCCAGCTAAGATTATGACCAGCAGGACAGTCCAGGTGCTTGAGCCATGACAAGATTACATCCTGATTCAGGATTATTGGCGACCTAGTTTCTGGGTTATGGGGTACCCAGAGATTAGGGATTAATCATTACACAGTTCTTTTGTCAAGAGATTCACAACACACCACTGTCCACACAGTTATTAACACTTAACTGTCACCTCACTTCAAGGGATGTCAGGCAAGTTACTCAAATACTTGTAAACAATTGGTTCTTAGTAATTTTATCAAAGAATGCTTGATAAATATGAATATTATTTTATTGTTCATCATTCTTCAGAGTGTTCAGTACACATTGCCATATTGTTTTCTTTGATATGGACTTTGTGTTTGTTGATTTTGGGTTCGAAAAAATTGATTTTAAAAACCTCTATAAATTTCACATTTAGTATCTCTAACATATTCCACCATGAATTATACTCTTAAGATGTTGCAATCATGGGTTTGGTTACTGTGATTACTAATAAAAGTGAACATAAACCTTTATTTTGACTCCATCAAATTTGGGGAAAATTGGGTTAGCAAAGTCCTTAAATAATAATTGAAATGTGTTGCTTTTCGGCGTGGACAACACGGACATCACAAACTGTCCGTGCTGAACTGTGGGCGTGTACTCAGGTAATCAAGGCAGAGATGTGGGTCAGACAAAATGGATAGTTGGCTCCAATGACAATTCAATGAGTGGGTTTTAAGTCAGATAATATTCTCAGCGTCGGGAATTCGGTAAAGAATAGACTCGGGCAAGCCCTCGTCTATTCTTTTACCGAATTCCCTCTGCTTCGAACATTATCCTTTACTTATCTTGCCGATATATATACGGGGTACATATGCAATATATTTTTACAATCAAATTATAACATAATAATATAGAAAGGCAAGTAAATAATAATAATAATAGCTGACATAAGCATTTATAAAAAAAACTGAGTATAAATCATTCACTATTATCCTTGATGTGAAAATGTTCGGACTAATTGTCTCAACATGATTATTGTCTACAGTGCGACTGGGTGATTTGAATCGCAATTGATGTCCAACTTTATGGAAATATATTCTTTTTGTTACAGCAATTAGAAATGTATATATTATAGTCCGGTCTTGGCGGTTTACAGTTAGTAGCCGACACCCCACCACTCTTGCAATCACTGGCCACGTCACTGCTATAGCTTACCAGTTGGTTTTTAATTACTACCATTTCTGAAACACCTCCCGTGCTAGCAAGATGTTATTCAGTTAAATGTGTTTATAATAATATATACATGAACTAGATCCCATCCACATTTTGGACCAACTGCGGATCACAACGTAGGTCTTAAGTTTAAGATTATCTTATGACACCTCACACCAGTCTTAAAGTTAAGATCAAAGTTAAGACCATCTTAGGTTAAGACCTTGTTCGTGAAACGCACTTATGACTGAAGTTTGAACTCATGACCATCTTAAGTCCCAACTATGTCATAAGTTGCCTTCAAGAAACAGGGTCCAGGTCTGTTGAAACGACTTTTCCTACTATGGCCAGTTTGTACCGTTGATTTGAATGACACATTTAATTGTTTCGTCCCATGTTTTTGGTCATTTCACACCATATATTGGTATGTTTCATTGATTCCCAAAAATGATGAATGGTCATTCGTACATGTGAAAAATTATTTTAATCGTGTTAACTTAATGAGAGTGAACATGATCATGATTTAACGTTCGTGATGATTACAACCAGACATTTACATGTTAACATATTTCTTTCTTTTTTTTTCGAAACAAAATGAACCAATTGAAATTGTCGCGACAAAGTTAAAGATGCATAATCCGAATTAACGCTTGAATATTACTATTTCCTTGGCTTCGGGGTAAAACATATGTGATTTGAGTTGAGGAACCCACCCATCAAAGCTGAGAATGATCAGAAGATGGATAACTCAAAAAGCAAGTGGTTTTTGTTGTGTCAGATATTTGACAAACCCGCAAAATTTCATTGAACATAATATTGATAAATAACAGGTTTTGGGCAATTGTATACTATATTTGACTGGTTAGCATTATTTTTGGGGCATTAATCGATTCTGGTAAACGAAGTGGCATTTCAAAAAATGGTGTTGTTGTTGTTGAAATATGATGATATGGGAACCATCGAATCGGACTGAGTACCTTTAATGTCATTTTTTTAAAAATAATACCGATATACTCAAAGGTACGAATTGTCGAAATGATACAGGAACTGGTATGAAATGTCCAGAACCCTGGTGCGAAACATCTCCATGTCAAACATCCATGGTATGAAATGCCAGCAACCTATTCATCCATTGCACATTATCATATATTTCCAATGGGCATGGATACGAGTCTCCCATTGGGGAGGGGGTCCACCTTGATACATGTATGTTCCGACAGCACCCCCTTGGAAGGAAGTTTCCTACAGATGGCTACAGGGTAAATGTATATCGGTCCAAAAAAAATTCGAAAATTATTAATTAGATATGACATTTTTGCACGATATGGCTTGTTATCAAACTCCATTTGTACTTAGCTGAATATCACTTCAATTTGCCCTAAATCGAGTAATATCATTTTACGACATCACTAATTAAGAGTAATACATGTATGATTTTATGACATCACGATCTGAGTAATACATGGTATGGCTTTGACATGGTGTAATTCTATTTCACTATTAGAATAGGCATAGATACCAATTTTGTGTGATGTCACTCATTAGAAATGGTTGTCAATATTACACTGTTACTAAGAGGCGAACTACCGTAATTAATAGATACATGTAGGGTATTACTTGGTTTGTTTGATATTATAGGCCTGATTTCAGTCCTCAGTAGCCTCATATCAGCCTTCGTCGTCAGGCTGGTTGTGATATGAGGTTACCTCAGGGTGATATAGGGCCTAATATAAAACCAACGATGTTGGCGCTGCTAGTCCACAGGGTCACTGCCTGTTTGTTCCCCTTGCCGAGGAGATATAAATGGTTACATGACGTTTTGTATCATCTTAAGTAATTTCGTACCATATTTTTGGTAGTTTCGTACCATATTTTTGGTAGTTTCATACCTTATTGTTTGGTCGTTTCGTACCATGTATGAAATCAATTGGTCATTTCGTACCATGTTACTACATGTATGTCACACCATATGGAAACAAATAAATGATTTTTTACAAAGTACGAAATAAAAAAAAGTAACCAAACAATCCGGTACCCTACCGGTATGTAAAACCAAAAATTATGGTATGGATTACTATGGAACGACCATGGTTATGGTATCAAATACTGAAATAATGAAGAAGTCACTGCAGTTGTATATATCATTTATGTGGTCACAATATATGCATGTATAATGCAACCTGTAAGTTGACATGACTGTCAGGTTTACTTGATCAATACTCCAGCAATGTTCAGAATCCTATTCCACGACACTCGTATGAAACGTCTAGAAAATAGAATCCATATTTAATAAATCCTTCAGACATTCAATATTACCGATCGCCTGAATCAACATCTGACTGTTTGAAGCGGTTCCACTCAATGGTTGTTTTCAGAAGAAGTCGTCGCAATGTACAGTGCTAGTACGCACTATACAGTAGATCGAACGATTATCTTACGGTGTTAGAGATGTTGTTGTTGTTATTGTTGACATAATCATATTCATACTGCTGTTGTTAGTACTTGTCGAACACATCTTAAGTTCTCCACCGGATTTTGACAGACAATCCCTGCATCTGGTGAGAGTGGCTAAAATGCAAGCTTGGCGCCAAGCTTGGCAGTTTTTAAGGCAGGTGAATAAAAGACAAGCTTGGCGTTTTCAAATTTTTAAAAAGCCTTTTAAACGCTGTTTTCGGGTGAATTATGTGGGAATAGCACCAGTTAATTACTTATATGGCCCATTTTCGTAAATTAATCGACAATAGTGGCAGTAATGTCCCCGATTGGTTGGTTAATAGGGGGCGTGGTCACAAAATCAAAACATCGTCTTTTTACGCAGATTTCTTGTCGGTTTTTGGTCGATTTCTCTTTTTAAACATCAGTTGGACTAAGTTTTTATGTAAAAACGTGTAAAATGATTATCATTCTTCACAAATATAATCGGGCTTGGCGGTTTTTAACATTATATACAAAGAATTTTTGACTTTTAGATGACCGACCACCGAACCGCCAAACTCGAATAAAAAATCTAAATATTAAGCTGAATTTTCGCCGATTTCTCGTTTCTAAAACATGTTCCAGCTAGATTTTATGTAAAAACGTGTAAAATGATTATCATTCTTCACAAATATAATCGGGCTTGGCGGTTTTGAACATTATATACAAAGAATTTTTAACTTTTAGATGACCGACCACCGAACCGCCAAGCTCGAATAAAAAATCAAAATATTAAGCTGAATTTTCGCCGATTTCTCGTTTCTAAAACACGATCCATCTAGTTTTTATGTAAAAACGTGTAAAATGATTATCATTCTTCACAAATATAATCGGGCTTGGCGGTTTTGAACATTATATGCGAAAAAAATTGACTTTTAGATGACCGACCACCGAACCGCCAAGCTCGAATAAAAAATCAAAATATTAAGCTGAATTTTCGCCGATTTCTCGTTTCTAAAACACGTTCCATCTAGTTTTTATGTAAAAACGTGTAAAATGATTATCATTCTTCACAAATATAATCGGGCTTGGCGGTTTTGAACATTATATACAAAGAATGTTTGACTTTTAGATGACCGACCACCGAACCGCCAAGCTCGAATAAAAAATCAAAATATTAAGCTGAATTTTCACCGATTTCTCATTTCTAAAACACGTTTCAGCTAGTTTTTATGTGAAAACGTGTAAAATGATTATCATTCTTCACAAATATACTCGAGCTTGGCGAAGAATTTTTGACTTTTAGATGACCGACCACCGAACCGCCAAGCTCGAATAAAAAATCTAAATATTAAGCTGAATTTCGGCCGATTTCTCGTTTCTAAAACACGTTCCAACTAGTTTTTATGTAAACACGTGTATAATGATTATCATTCTTCACAAATATAATCGGGCTTGGCGGTTTTGAACATTATATGCGAAAAAAATTTGACTTTTAGATGACCGACCACCGAACCGCCAAGCTCGAATAAAAAATCAAAATATTAAGCTGAATTTTCGCCGATTTCTCGTTTCTAAAACACGTTCCATCTAGTTTTTATGTAAAAACGTGTAAAATGATTATCATTCTTCACAAATATAATCGGGCTTGGCGCTTTTGAACGTTATATACAAAGAATTTTTGACTTTTATATGACCGACCACCGAACCGCCAAGTTCGAATAAAAAATCAAAATATTAAGCTGAATTTTCGCCGATTTCTCATTTCTAAAACACGTTCCAACTAGGTTTTATGTGAAAACGTGTAAAATGATTATCATTCTTCACAAATATACTCGAGCTTGGCGGCTTTGAACATTATATACGAAGAATTTTTGACTTTTAGATGACCGACCACCGAACCGCCAAGCTCGAATAAAAAATCAAAATATTAAGCTGAATTTCGGCCGATTTCTCGTTTCTAAAACACGTTCCAACTAGTTTTTATGTAAAAACATGTAAAATGATTATCATTCGTCACAAATATACTCGAGCTTGGCGGTTTTGAATATTTTATATTAAGAAGTTTTGACATTTGATGACCGACCACCGAACCGCCAAGCTCGAATTTTAAATCAAAATATGAAGCTGAATTTCCTGAGATTTCTCGTTTCTAAAACATGTCCCAGCTATTTTTCATGTAAAAACATGTAAAATGATTATCGTTCTTCACATATATACTCGAGCTTGGCGGTTTTTAACATTGAGTACTTTGAATTTTCGACTGTTATATGACCGCCCACCGAACCGCCAAGCCAAGGCAAAATGATACCCAGACCAAACCGAGGCAAAATGATACCCACCAAATATTGTCAACGTGTACCCATTAATGATCGTCCATGCAACTAATCAAACTTGTTCAATTATGTTATATTCTTGTTTCGATGTAGCATTGTGATTTAAATGACACGTGTGTGGAACGGTCACAATGATAATATACATGAATTCCAGAGGGCAAACTGTAATATAATTTAATTCTCCATCCACATTAAATTATTATTATTATTATTTGTTTGGGGGGGGGGATTTGACCCAGGAGGATTTGAAAGGACCTGAGACGTCATTCTTTCTTTCTTTTTAGTGTAAACATATTTTTATTTCCAACATAACATAATATGCACGTGTACAGGTGATACAAAATTAATATGCAAAATAGAAGAGATAATGTATGGAAATGAGGACCAGACAACAAGCCCGATGGCTTATATGAAGTCTTTTCCTCTTTGGCGACATGCCACTTCCCCGATAAGTGAGGGAGGGGTATCGATCAGATGGGAAAGGCTTGAGATAATGTTTCTTTTTCTTAGCATTCTTGAGTTTTCTTTCATCCGTCCCCATTAATTTAGGTTTCATTTATTTTATATATATCACTGACTAGCCAAGAACCGGTTAGTTGCAATTCGAGTAGTTTACTCACCAGGATGAAGTGAATTATAATCGACACGAAAACTCCGTTACAGAATAGATCCATACCCTCTGTCAGAATTATCAAACTAAACGCGTTGGTTCAACGTGGGAATCTGAACCCCAACTCATGATTTGTTTTAGTTTTTTTGACACAGCTCAATTGACTAGCAATTGCTTTAAAAACAATTCATGACGCTTACTAAATCGGACAAACTGTTATCGCTCATAAACACACCGTACAGTGCATTGGTAAGTGAAGTGGTGGAAATGTTTATTCAGTGACACGTCTATGTGCCGCTGTTTTGATAGGGTTGTTTTTTTTGCTTCCCCACAGAACACTCGTCACTTTTGTGTACATGCCGCCGATCATGCGAAGTGTTAACGGTGACACGCACGTGCGACGGTATGGGTTTCGTTTGAGTTGATTTAGACACGCCTTCTTGCTATAAATTCCCGCTGGTGAGCGAACAACATCAGTTCCAGAAAGACGGTGGCAATGGTGAGTAATATATAATATTGCATATGTATATAGCATTCAACTGTACTCCGGTTATTGGTCCGTTTTTTCATGGGAAGTCAAATAATATATTTTTTCTACAGTATATTGTAAAGAAAAAACATTTAGGTGATGCAAATAATTGTGATATTAGAAAAGCCTAATATAAACACTATAGTTAATGTCGACATCATTCCACGACAACAAATAAAATCATAACCTTTGAATGTATTCTATTTGTCACTAATTGAATTGTTGTATCGCACTACGATTTAGTAGTTTCATGGCACATATGCGGTGTCCTATTCGATATCAAATGATTGTTCAGCTTACTTTACAAAAAAACGAGAGGCCGATCACGATCGGCAGATGTTTAACCCATACCTTGGCGATAGCGATCTTTTTATGAGTGCAAGAATTTCAACAATTCACAGCGTACTATTATTTATTAGTTTCATAGTGGAATCAGACATATTGAGCAACTTGCTCATTTAAACACAATAGGAAGATGGATATGACATTCGATTTCAACCTATTCGGTCACTCCAACAGAGATACATGTATGTGTGATAGATTGATAAAGATAATTATACCCAAACACAGTCAGACAGATGCACCATAGCTGTTAAAGATATAATTGTTACAATATTAACATCATAATAACTCTATTTATTTAATTCTTACAATGGAACCTGAGTCATAACAGATTATGTTGTTGTGTTAGCTGCATAGTAAAAGTTATGGGATGATTGAGATTAGAGACCAACAAACACCTGAACATCTATATAAGTGAGGGGTGTATAGACCTTGATATTAAATATGATTGATAATGGTTGGATATAAAATATTTTAATACAGAATTATCAGATAACTAAAGGAGAGATATGAGAAGGGTCAAATTGAAAATATTAGAGTCATAACATTGGATCGCGTACAGTATACATGTACCTATGGTTAATTTTTATTCTAAGCTGATCATTGGAAAGATACAATGTCTGTAACAGCAGAAATATTATTAAATATTGGGTTAATATTCTCAAAACCATTCAATCAATACCAAAATCTATACGCATGAAGAATGTATCACAATCAACCTGAATGAGATTATAAAAGTGATTGGGTGAAAAATATTTGACCAAAAAGTCAGCTTCAAGAATACCAGAACCATTATTATTATCCTGCAGCCCAAATGCAATAGAGGGAATTTCAAAATAAGATATATCCTCAAATGATGAATATTCAATTGGTGGCTTATAATTAATAGAAATTCTTAGTGAACCTGGCCTAAGGCGAAAGAGATAATTTAAAATCTGCGTATCAGATATTATGTGTCTATGGAATAGGTTAATTTTAATCCTGAAATACATGCAAGTGAAAAGTGGATCACGATCAACCTGGACATAGAATAGGAGAATGAACATATGATGTGTGGAGAGTGTTAATCATTTTCAATGACATCATATGATGGAACTAATGTGTGGATAAATTGTTTTCTCAAGATAAGACAACAGTGTCTCTGTAAACAACAATTCTCTAAACAGCCATGCTCCAGAACATCCTTCACATGGACAATGGACTATTTGTATTAATGCCATGAACATGTTTCAACAGGTTGGGTTAAATTACTATTGCACACAAACTGGAGTAAAGTATCATCAATCACTTAAATTTGACAGCTCTGGGAGCAGCAGTGGTTTAGAAAAGAGTATCCAGTGTCATTTTCTGATCCCAATAAAGCAGATTACTGTGTAAAGTTGTTTGTCTTAAATTCTCACAGGGCATATACAATAGGTAGTAAATTACTTGAATTATAAAGGGCCATAACTCTGTTAAAATATATCGGATCAAACCCAAATTTGAACTTGATCTGTATTTCGGGGTGAGGACCACATGTACCAAATTTGGTGTAGATCAGATGAAAAATGTTTTGAGTTCTAAGTAAAAATAAGTTTGAAAAGGGTTAATTAAACGATACCAAAAACCATACAGATAAAGAACGTGCTAAGAAAAACCTTGGTAAGAAATATGAGGCATATCAGAAGAAAACAGTTTGACTTAGATGGATCAGATAGCATTTGTGTGCAGGGTTAATTATTTTCTAAACCGATCAACCGATCGATACCAAAAACTATACAGGTGAGGGGTGTGTCATTATAAACCTACATATCAAATATGAAAACAATCGGACAAAAATAATTTGGTTACAGCATCGGATAGCTCATGCCTATGTGCGGATGCAAAGTGTTAATAATTTCTAAACCGATCAACCGATCGATACCAAAAACTATACAGGTGAGGAGTGTGTCATCATAAACATGGGAGTAAAAAATAACTCTAATTCCCATAATACAGATTTACTGCTCTCAGAGCTAAACTGATACCACTGGTAAATTAATTGTAGACTGCTATGGTTATCTGTTCAATTCTTAGTTGAAAAAGGGCCATAACTCTGGTATAAAATGTTGGATATAACCCATATTCAAACTCGATCTGTATTTTGAGTTGAGAAACTCGCATACCAAATTTGGTTCCGATCAGATAAAAAAAAAATTGAGTTATGGCAGCATGCATGAATTCTAAGTCGAAAAATGGCCATAACTCCATTGAAAAATATCGGATCAAACCCATATTCGAACTCGATCTGTATTTTGGTCCGAGAAACTTGCATACCAAATTTGATTCTGATCAGATAAAAAAAATTTGAGTTATGGTAGCATGCATGAATTCTAAGTCGAAAAAGGGCCATAACTCCGTGAAAAAAACTCGGATCGAACCCATATTCGAACTCGATCTGTATTTTGAGTTGAGAAACTCGCATACCAAATTTGGTTCCGATCAGATCAAAAAAAAATTGAGTTATGGCAGCATGCATGAATTCTAAGTCGAAAAAGGGCCATAACTCCATTGAAAAATATCGGATCAAACCCATATTCGAACTCGATCTGTATTTTGGTCCGAGAAACTTGCATACAAAATTTGATTCTGATCAGATAAAATTTTTTTGAGTTATGGTAGCATGCATGAATTCTAAGTCGAAAAAGGGCCATAACTCCGTGAAAAAAACTCGGATCGAACCCATATTCGAACTCGATCTGTATTTGGTGCTGACAAATTCATATACAAAATTTGGTTGCGATCAGATATAAAATGTTCGAGTTATCGCACCATGCGTAAAGTGTCTACAGACAGACAGACAGACAGACAGACAGACAGACAGACAGACGGACAGACGGACGGACGGACTAACGACGAGTGGTCAATCCGGGCAACGACACTATGTTTACCATACTATGGTATGGGTAAACATAAAAACGAGAAAATACATGAAGTCACGGTAAAGTGAACGCTCTTTATATGAGACGGTCATTATAATTTATATATATAGGCTAACACAATTCGAACGTTAAGACTTCGTTGAAATTCGTACGATCTAGTATCAAATCGTATATTTTATCTTTTAACTAATATGATTGCAATAACGTGTATTTAACGTTGACCTTTTGTCTATTACAGGATTCGGGGATAGACACAAATCCTGATGCTGAAACTGCAGCCAGTCCAAATTCTGAACTTGATAGCTGGGACGGTCCCCTTTCAAATGACGATGCTATAGACATACTTTCATCAAACCAAAATCGACTGGTAACAAGGTTGGTAACACCCCACCGTTAAGCCAATCGGTGGCACGTTATATATCGACAAAAATGATGACCCAGTTAAGCGTGACGATTGGAAAGCTGATCAGCATCGTTGGGTTAACAAAGGGCCTAACAACTTTCCAAAGAAGGACCCTCTTATCACAAGAACTCGGTTCTATATAAAACAGGGAGCTGGTGATCGAACAGGATCAGGCTCGTTTGTGCGCACTGCGTATACCCTATATGAAAATTCAAATCAAGTGCTGATCCATTATATGGGCAGCGAATCATTATCTTCTGGCTTCCCTCATGGCAATTCCAAAATTCCAAATTCAACCGAACTGCACCTTCTGCATTGCATTCTATCAGAGAAGCTGTGACATCTTCTGAATCCAACCCCCATACCATATACCAACGCCTCGTGTCAGATCATAATATTCAGCCAGATCATAACGGTGTCCTCAATCCAAGAAATACGAAACAGGTACGGAATTCAAAGGCGCATGTAGTTGCGGGCACAAGGTCTAAAGATCCCATCAGGGACCTTTTGCAAATGGCACATCAGTTGAAGCATTTACCTGAAGTTTGCTTCCTTGACAACGATCTGTATGTCATTCTTCATTACCCAGAATGTAAATATATTTTTTCCAGGATTAAATGTGAAGAAGAAGTACACCGCTGCTATTTTCTTAAAGACAAAGATGTTTAAGAGTATACAACTTTACAGAAACGGTCAAAGGCACACCGTCCTCTGCCCTACCCACATTCTCCCCGAGCAGATTGGAAGTGTGGAGAAAATATAAACCAAAAATATGTGTCAAGTCGGTTTATTTTGCTATACTTTACGAGATCACATTTCGGACATTTTACTAAATATTATTTATTATAGCACTGATGTGAGTGACATATATTTGTCTCTGTTATGTCAACATGTACGACGATTTGAGATTAATTGAATTCTGATTCTCTTCTATTTTGCATATTAATTTTGTATCATCTGTATATTATTTTATGTTGGAAATAAAGAGAGAAAGAATGACGTCTCAGGTCCTTTCAAATCCTCCTGGGTCAAATCCCCCCCCCCCCCCAAAAAAACAAATAATAATAATAATAATTTAATGTGGATGGAGAATTAAATTATATTACAGTTTGCCCTCTGGAATTCATGTATATTATCATTGTGACCGTTCCACACACGTGCCATTTAAATCACAATGCTACATCGAAACAAGAACATATCATAATTGAACAAGTTTGATTAGTTGCATGGACGATCATTAATGGGTACACGTTGACAATATTTGGTGGGTATCATTTTGCCTCGGTTTGGTCTGGGTATCATTTTGCTCGGTGGGCGGTCATATAAAAGTCGAAAATTCAAAGTACTCAATGTTAAAAACCGCCAAGCTCGAGTATATATGTGAAGAACGATAATCATTTTACATGTTTTTACATGAAAAATAGCTGGGACATGTTTTAGAAACGAGAAATCTCAGGAAATTCAGCTTCATATTTTGATTTAAAATTCGAGCTTGGCGGTTCGGTGGTCGGTCATCAAATGTCAAAATTTCTTAATATAAAATATTCAAAACCGCAAAGCTCGAGTATATTTGTGACGAATGATAATCATTTTACATGTTTTTACATAAAAACTAGTTGGAACGTGTTTTAGAAACGAGAAATCGGCCGAAATTCAGCTTAATATTTAGATTTTTTATTCGAGCTTGGCGGTTCGGTGGTCGGTCATATAAAAGTCAAAAATTCTTCGTATATAATGTTCAAAACCGCCAAGCCCGATTATATTTGTGAAGAATGATAATCATTTTACACGTTTTTACATAAAAACTAGATGGAACGTGTTTTAGAAACGAGAAATCGGCGAAAATTCAGCTTAATATTTAGATTTTTTATTCTAGCTTGGCGGTTCGGTGGTCGGTCATCTAAAAGTAAAAAATTCTTCATATATAATGTTCAAAACCGCCAAGCTCGAGTATATTTGTGAAGAATGATAATCATTTTACACGGTTTTACATAAAAACTAGCTGAAACGTGTTTTAGAAACGAGAAATCGGCGAAAATTCAGCTTAATATTTTGATTTTTTATTCGAGCTAGGCGGTTCGGTGGTCGGTCATCTAAACTTTGAAGTCAAAAATTCTTTGTATATAATGTTCAAAACCGCCAAGCCCGATTATATTTGTGAAGAATGATAATCATTTTACACGTTTTTACATAAAAACTAGATGGAACGTGTTTTAGAAACGAGAAATCGGCGAAAATTCAGCTTAATATTTTGATTTTTTATTCGAGCTTGGCGGTTCGGTGGTCGGTCATCTAAAAGTCAAAAATTCTTTGTATATAATGTTCAAAACCGCCAAGCCCGATTATATATGTGAAGAATGATAATCATTTTTACACGTTTTTACATAAAAACTAGATGCAACGTGTTTTAGAAACGAGAAATCGGCGAAAATTCAGCTTAATATTTAGATTTTTTATTCGAGCTTGGCGGTTCGGTGGTCGGTCATCTAAAAGTAAAAAATTCTTCGCATATAATGTTCAAAACCGCCAAGCTCGACTATGAGAGTGATAAATGATAACCATTCAACATGTTTCGAATAAAAAACTTAGTCCAACTGATGATTAAAAAGAGAAATCGACCAAAAACCGACAAGAAATCTGCGTAAAAAGACGATGTTTTGATTTTGTGACCACGCCCCCTATTAACCAACCAATCGGGGACATTACTGCCACTATTTTCGATTAATTTACGAAAATGGGCCATATAAGTAATTAACTGGTGCTATTCCCACATAATTCACCCGAAAACAGCGTTTAAAAGGCTTTTTAAAATTTTGAAAACGCCAAGCTTGTCTTTTAGTCACCTGCCTTAAAAACTGCCAAGCTTGGCGCCAAGCTTGCATTTTAGCCACTCTCATCTGGTTGGTGTACGGCGTATGATCCTCGCGGATGTGTAGAACGCCCGGAGAGAGAGAATTATGTTCTTTGCGGGACTGTTGAGTTGTCTGCTGCTGTTCTATTTTGAATTTCGCATGCGTCCATCTCGTTTAGAGTGTTCCACTGAATAATTGTCCGTGGGAAGAATGAATTTGAGTATTCAGCAGAGTTTGTCACCAGTGGCTCTTACCGGTAGGACAGTGAATTATTACATTCCTGTTTTTAGACTATATTTGTGGCACTGAAATCTGCAAATTTCTTGGCTCGAATTTTTCTGCCCACCTTTTTTGGTTTAATTAAGCACTGAGTGTTTGCAGCCGACACCTGCCCCTTATCCATCTTGTGAAAGAGCTCCAGCCTCTGGTCTTTCCTTCTTTCTTCGAGTGGTCTTATCTCGCAGTCATTCATCAGTTTGGCCATGTCCTTCGATTGGTAATCGCCGGTCATGAGCCGTACAGCTCCTCTCTGTATTCTCTCCAGGGCGTCGATGTTCTGCTGCTGGTGAGGATCCCACACGACGGCTGCGTATTCCAGCGACGATCTTACGAGTGTCTCATACGCTACGCATTTACTCTTGAATGGTGCCTTCCTAAGGTTTCTTCTGATGAATCCGAGCGTGCTGTTAGCCTTCTTCGTGATCTTGTCTATGTGTGGCAACCATTTCATATCGTTTGAGAGCGTGACTCCAAGATATGGTGATTGAGTGACGCTTTGTATGATCTGGTTTCTGAGCTGGTACATGTAGGTCAGTTGGGAACAGTGATAATCACAGTAATACTGACAGTGAATGAGTTACAGATACTGACAGTGATACATCAAGTGATCAACATCATACAGTCCTCAAATTCGGTTGCTTAATTCAGATCTTCTGGGTCAATAATAATGACAATATTAAAAACAAGCTCTCAATTGGATCTTCGGTATCTGCTACAGGTACAGAATATAGTCCACAGTCCGTATATCATCGCAGTTTTCATGTTCAGGGTCACTTTCTGACGCGAAAATGTTTTTTTGGCAGGGGGGTATCCCATGTTGACGTCACGGAATTTGCAGTTTGGTCACTCCAACAAGATTGGTGGCGCCCCTAGCGTTAATTTAAGATTGGTGGCGATCCTAGCGTTCATTAGTTTAATAATTGATCATTGGTTTGTAAACCGAAGCTATTAATTCTGTAGACTCGTCCATTAATTCTGCATTTTTAATCATTGGTTTCACCGGAAATAGTTGATTCCGCTATTAGATATTTATTCGAATACGAACGTTATTCATTATTGTGCGTTGGTGATAATTTATATCTTTTAAATATAAGAATGACAATAAGGTCTATTAGTTTTATAACGATAATCATTGATCGTGGGAAATAGTTTATTGGTTTGAAATATCTTTATTGATTAAGAAAACATGGCTATTGAAACGGAATGTACGTTTATTGCGCGAATCTTACTAATTTTGTGTTGTTAGATATTAGTTGAACAATGAATACTATTAAATTAAAATAGAACATTAATTTTGCATAGGTCAACATTGATTATGAATCTATATCTATTAAAACGGCACTGTCTCTTATTGAATCCAGGAACGATTATTGGAGACTATTGGTTTGAAATAGATTGCCACTGATTAAGAAAATATGGCTATTGAAACGGAACTGTCTCTTATTGAATCCAAGAACGACTATTGGTCTGAAAATAGATTGTAGTTGTTTTCACAAACCACCATTAACTTTTATTTCATGTAATTTCCGACCGAATGACCGCCCATAATGCTCAAATATTCTTCCCAATTTTCTATCTTCTCGCCTATTTCGGATTCCCAATTCTGGCATGCATTCGGCATAGTTTTCCCATTTGCAAGAATTTTGTAAAATAATTGCCCGCCTTTTACGTCACGGAGTATCGGAGTGAGATTGTTGGGTAGAATGGACATGTCATACGGATTAAGGGTTGATTAAGAGAACTTGCCAATGAGAAAATCTGACGCTTTATGTTGTTGATTGTTATGAAATCGACGCGGATGTTGAACGTTGCATATAATGTGTACAGGGTATGGAATATTCCCGCATCTTTCCATGACATAAAGTTGATCGACGAACCTCCGATTTTTATGTTCGGATTATTCCAGATAGTTGAGGCCATAATATTATTATTTGCATTATTTAGTCGCATAAATTTACACCATGCGCGGAAGACATCTCTCCAGAATGGATTTGCGAACTTGTCTGTTTGCTTTACAATATAATTTGCGTGGTATGTGAGAAAGAGTGGGTCGTTTAAGAGCGGGGTCATTTCACCCAAACCTTGGGTCTTTATTTCACACCTGTTTCTGGGATAACCTGTGTGTCGACTGAGAACCTGTGTGTCAATTGAGGAGAACACACGGAGGATTTGTGTAAATGTTAGCCCAAACGACATTTCGAAGTAACGACGGATTTGTTGTTTATTTCGAGGAATAATACCGCATCATATGAACTCAGCCCAAATCTATTGACAGGTGTCAAGGGTCTAACTCTATACTGAGCAATAAAAAACTAATATAATAAATACCGAGTATATTTAATTTAATGCCAATGGGTCGTTTATGTGAGTTTAAGAGTGTATTTATGCCCAACGCAAAGTGAAATAACGATCTTAAAATGAATTGGCCGGTATATTTTATTAGTTATCAGGGTTACCAGGGTCGTAGTTGCATAAATTACAATATATCTTATTTTTATGCTAAGATAATTGCGTGGTTATCTGTTGTAGCTTGATCGGTATCGATCGGTATTGAGGTTATAACACAAATCCCATATATGGAAATTCCAAATATGGAAAGTGACTTGCGCATGCGCAAAACAGATACAATGGTCTTCGTAAAAACGAAGCAATGAACGATTGATAACAACACACACCGACCCAGTTAAATAACGACATTAGATGGCGGTGTATTGCGTCTTTAAGAGTGTGTTGATGTCTAAATCATGTGATTAACTAATTAAAAATTATTTCGACTACATATTTCGATAATTATCAGGTCCGCAGTTCGATCATGAAAATATTTCTGACTTTTATGTTAAGATTATTGCTTGGTATTTCACACATTTTCTCCGAGTCGAGCCGGGGCCGGAGTACACTTTTTAGTGACCATAAATCTATTAGCTTCCGTTACAATAACCGAAAAAAATATTGTCAACTGTTTCCACGTTTATTCTCACTTATACCGTGTTTATATCCGTTTTATCCTATTTGTTGTTGTGTATTGCATTACTTTGATCAAGTCTGCGCTTGTGTTATTCTCACAAAAGGTAATGGGTGTTTACATTTCACAATTCCGATTGTGGTGTACAGTACCTGAGTACAGTCACGCCCAGTGCGACGAAAAAAAATTCCACATGTCCGAGCGCGATTGATTCCTTAAATACAAGACTATTTAATCGAATGAGGTCAAATATTCACATATAACTTGACTCATATGTTATTCTGCACAATTCTGGCCAGTGCCGACTTTCATTTCGCATTACTTTCGTTTTTATCGAAATATAACCGTTTTCTATGGAGATTCCCATGTAAATTTGTTCAACCAAAAAAATTCATAGTTTTGCCAATTTCAAGCTAGTTTAATACTTTATAGCATGGTCAGGGCTTCAGTGTGCACAACAAATATTTGGTCCCAACGAAGCAGGCTAAAATCCTGAAATTTGTCAATTTTACTTTGAGTGTGAATAAAATATTCATTTAAACTTCCAAAATTGGTTGAAATATGCTCAACAACATTCAGTTGAATGGTGACATTATTTATAGTCACCGACTAACTTCCACGATGAATCAAATTTGTTTTTATTGGTGACAATTATGTCGCGAGTCATAAAAATGTAAATTTTCTGACGAAAAAAAAATTCATTGTTTCGCCAATTTCAGGCTAGTATTAAGCATGGTCAGGGCATTACATATAATGATTAAGATTGCTAAAGAACTGGAATAATGAAATGGGAAACTTCTACTGACATCTGGTAAGGATTGAGGAGCGGATGCTAGAGGCCCCCACCCCACCCCCATGGAATACGGAATACCACTTAACACAGAAGTTGGAATACGGAATACCAGTTAACAGCCATATGGAATACATAAAAATATATGAAAACTTCATTTTTTGGAAGGTCGGCGTACGAATACCGGTATTTTTGGAATACCGAATACCTCCTAACAGAGGGGCCGGAATACGGCGTACCTCATACAGGGCATGGAATACGGCGTACGAAAAAGGGGGTGGGGGCCTCATGCTATGGAGCCTCCCAATATATTGTCTGCTCCACATCTCAATAGAATTCAACAACATTCAGTTGAATGGTGACATTATTTATAGTCACCGACTAACTTCCACGATGAATCAAATTTGTTTTTATTGGTGACAATTATGTCGCGAGTCATAAAAATGTAAATTTTCTGAAGAAAAAAAAAACATTGGTTTGCCAATTTCAAGCTAGTTTATAGCGAACATGGGAACCACGGTACAATTTATGCCATTTAGGCACACTTCAGAGAATCGGCGAGAATCCAAATCTAGATTCTCGCAAATTACCCTGGATTCTCGTGAAAAAGTATATATGGATTCTCGCAAAATCAGATGAAATATATGCCCTGGAAATATAGCAAATCGTTTAATGCTTTAGAATTTTGTTTTCGGAGATTTATATATATGTTTAAAGACATATTATGGACTTTTTCGAGAGCGAGAAATTGATAAGTTAGTGCTCAGGCACTTTTCCAACGTGAGGAATGTTATCATTCTACTAACATCACTGAAAATTTCCAAAAAGATCTACCACACCACTTCATATAGAACATCGTCTGAACTACTCCAAATTGTAAATATTTACATCTCGATTCGGGGCGCAACTATCGGCTGTAATTAAACAAAAATCATTTTGCCATCGAGAGTCATTGCATTTAACTAATATATAAGAATGACGTTGTGTAACATCCATTTGGATTAATATTCGTAACAAATAACTACTTTGAGAAAGATTATTCTTAATTTCTATTATTTGATCACTCTGCCCGGTGTCTGCCGGGGTGTTTCACATCACTTTAATCAAGGAAGACTGTTCAGAAAAACTGCATTTCAAGACCACCAAACAACTTTCCTTTTTAGGGCCACACATCTTCCAAATATGTACTTCTTCCATTTTGCTATCAAAGACCGAAAAATGTCGTTAAACTAGAGATCCAAATACCCCATAAGGGCCCCTCTATCTTGAGATATTAAAGACCGAAAAATGTCGTTAAACTATAAAGACCGAAAAATGTCGTTAAACTAGAGATCCAAATACCCCCTAAGGGCCCCTCTATCTTGAGATATTAAAGACCGAAAAATGTCGTTAAACTATAAAGACCGAAAAATGTCGTTAAACTAGAGATCCAAATACCCCCTATATCTTGAGATATTATAAAGACCGAAAAATGTCATTAAACTATTAATTGCTGTTGCTGTTGTTTATTAGGGTTTATCGTCATTCTAGCCGCTAGGCCACACACGACGTTGTCAATTTTACGGGTAGAGGAAAGACCACGCAGAGGCTCAATTTCATCGGGAAGTTGTTCCACTGCGTGTAGAAACCACCGACCCCCGGAAAGCAATTGACAAACTTGCCCAGATACACGATTCCGGTCACCCTCCCTATGGTGGGGTTCGAACCAGCTTCGTCAGCGCTGGACGGCCTGGGACGACGTAATCCACCTGGCACTCTACCGACTGGACCACCGGGGGCCCCCATTAAACTGTTAAAGACCGAAAATGTCGTTAAATTGCAAAGACCGAAAAATGTCGTTAAACTAGAGATCCAAACATCCCCACCCCTATTTTTAGCTCAACTTTACTTTGTAAAGTTTGAGCTATTGCCATGGCTTTGTCGTCCGTGTGTGCGTGTGTATGTGTGTACGTAAGGCGTCAACAATGCAGGCTACAGGTCGTACCTTTGGTCGGATCATTATGAAATTTGTCATAGCTGTTGACATCAACATTTAGACCAGAATAATTAATTTTGGGATCATTCGGGAAAAAAAACATGGCCGCCAGTGGCCATCTTGGATTTCAAAATTCAATCCATTAGCACGGGCTGCAGGTCGTACTGTTTGTCTGATCATCATGAAATTTGTCAAGAATGTTAATAATGACATGTAGATGGGAACGAGTCATTTTGGGGATATTCGGTCAATAAACATGGCCGCCAGCAGCCATCTTGGATTTTACTCTTTGTATGACTAAATCATTTAGCACAGGCTACAGGTCGTACCTTTAGTCTGATCATCATAAAATTTGTCATGGCTGTTGAAATTGGAATGTAGATGGGAACGAGTCATTTTGGGGTCATTCAGACAAAAAACATGGCCGCCAGTGGCCATCTTGGATTTCAAAATTTAATCCATTAGCACGGTCCACATGTCGTACTGATCGTCTGATCATCATGAAATTTGTCATGGATGATAATATTGACATGTAGATGGGAACGAGTAATTTTGGGGTTATTCGGCCAAAAAACATAGCAGCCATCTTGGATTTTACTCTTTGTATGACTAAATTCTTTAGAACGGGCTACAGGTCGTACTTTCAGTCTGATCATCATAAAATTTGTCAAGAATGTTAATAATGACATGTAGATGGGAACGAGTCATTTTGGGATCATTTGACCCAAAAACATGGCCGCCAGCAGCCATCTTGGATTTTACTCTTTGTATGACTAAATTCTTTATCACAGGCTACAGGTCGTACTTTTAGTCTGATCATCATAAAATTTGTCAAGAATGTTAATAATGACATGTAGATGGGAACGAGTCATTATTGGGTCATTCGGCCAAAAAACATGGCCGCCAGCAGCCATCTTGGATTTTATTCTTTGTATGACTAAATCCTTTAGCACGGGCTACAGGTCGTACCTTTAGTCTGATCATCATGAAATTTTTCATGGCTGTTGAAATTGGAATGTAGATGAGAATGAGTCATTTTGGGGACATTCCGACAAAAAAAACATGGCTGCCAGCGGCCATCTTGGATTTCCAAATTCAATTCTAAATCTTTCCATTCATTGCTCATCACACAAATTTAACTTCTTCTCAAAGTTGAGCTACAGTGTCATTGACACTTTCATTTGAGACATTAAAGAACGAAATATGTCGTTACACCATTAATGATCATTAATACATAATTTGTGTTTATGAAAGTCTGGTACAGAGCAGTTTGTTTCCAGTACATATTCATTGGAACGTAAACAATTATTCTCTGACAGAAATCATGTTAATATTGCCTTTCGTTACTGGTTTCCTCGACTCACATATCTCTCACTGCTTAATACTTATAATTAAAACAAATGTTCTGTGTTTTGTGTCACTTCTTAATAGCATTCTGTATTCTGCTATTGAAAAGAAAAACAGTTGTATAGTATACCTTAAAGGTATGAAGGCCTTTGATGGGTATCATGTGAACATATTTCCACCTGTCAAAAACCGCTACAAACGAAATAATATTCAAATATAGACAGACTTTGTTAATATACAAATGAGAAATATCTCATAAACATTATGTTATAGTCGTAAATTTGCCGACTGTTATGTAAACAAAGCATAAAAAGTTACTTTCCTGGTGTTTCTTTATATTATGATGGTAAACACAAAGAACGTTCTTTGTTGCTCAATTCCTTATTTGGAAATAATAAAGAGCGTTTATACCATTTGTGTGTGATTAGCCAGTAGCATTATGCTGCCTTCTATAACACAATCAGACTCTTGTTTAGATAAAATTTAGTAGGTCTTTATGTAAGCATGATGTTTAAGGGATAGTGATCGTATATTTGAACCAAAATGTATGCGTTTTAATATTTATCTGTTACGGTGTTTGGAACAAATATTTTCGACAACTAAACCCTCTCGTCCCTTTAATATAATTAATATAACATCCCTCATCCAATAATCTCCAAATTGCATATCTAATCTACACGTCACACCGCCCCTCATCATTTGCCAATTGTACACCCTTTTTTGCTGCTTCTGCTGCAACTGCTCAATTTCTTTAAAAATTATTGAAAAAATGGCCCTCCGGCCTACGACATTTACCTCTGATTTTGTTTTTTCGATCATCGGTCCACACCAAAATTGAGCACACGTCCCTATATAATATACCTATTTAAACCGAGTATTACACGGTGGTGTAATAGAACAACCATTAATTTAACCGTAACCGTAGCATATTTCCACGTATACGTGTACGTTTTCACGACAGATCCCCGCTGATCTGTTATTAATGAACCAAACAATTAAATGTCAACACACTTTGGCCCGCCAATGCTACAATGTATAAACGTAACGGGGCAAATATGCATAATAGAGACCTTTCGCAAAACTCACGTTTACGATTACGGATACGGATAGGGTACTACGTCACCAACATTTGTGTACTTTCTAATCGTTGTCGTATTTTACTATCCGCAATAACGGTTACGATTTCATGGTTTCTAATAAGCTCAAATAACACCTGAAATTTATTTTCTGCAATATATCACTTTACTCCGTTCGAGACTGTATATGTGTATCATGTAAATCATCCAGTTGTATTGAGCTACGACCTCGGTGTGCTGTTTAGATCGGCAATCGCTGTACTCGTCGTCGTGAATCTCGAGCTTCCCGCGAAATAAGATCGCTATTCACAACGAATAGTAATCGCTGGCTGCGACACAACACTTTGCAGTAATATATAGAAGTGCACTATGAAACCAGTCGCCAAAAATACACGACTGACATGGATTTGGTGGTACTAAAATAATATTTGGCACACCCACCGACATCACCGTATCGACTTTGTTTCGATTTGATAGGACCAAATCAGAAGTGATGCACATCAGCGAGCACAGCAATCTTATGTTTGATTTCCTAAACCCAAAGAGGTGATAGGCCTGGATTGGATAGGATAGGATAGGATATTTTATTTCCAATACACATACACAGAGACGTGGCGACAGGGGGGGGGGGGGGGGGGGGGGGGTTGGGGGTGTCTCACCCTCCAATTTCATACCTGACACAACATTAGTTTCACACCAACAATAGGTTGAATATGTTCTTGTAGTTTGATTTTCAAACAACTTATTGTGGGGAATTTATTGTTTTTGGACCAATATTTGCATATTTTCCTTCTTTTGATAAAAATTTTGGACTGAAATGGCCATCAGTTAGAAATTTTCCAAACTTAGGGGTGTCAGGTTGGAAATTTCCAACACTTGGAAAGCTTGTGTCCTGGTCCCTCCCCGTGGCCAGTCAAAAACTTCTAGTTAATTTAAGAAAATAATATTGTCCTACATTTGGTCAAAATTGTCACTGGAATTGTCATCAGTTGGAAATTTCCAACTCTATGAATGCTTGAGGCTAGTCTAGATGCCAGGATTTTGCGATTTTCTTGTTCACGTTTAAAATGTCCTGGTTCCTCCCCGTGGCCAATGAAAAACTGCTAATGAGTTTAAGAAAACAATATTTTACTACATTTGGTTAAAATCGTTGACTGAAAATTTCCAAACTAAGGGAGAGTATGAGGTTTGAAATTTCCAACACTAGGAAAGCTTGAGGTCAGTCTAGATGCTAGGATTTTGCGATTTTCTTGTTTAGTTTTCACAATTTTCTCACACCGGGCCGAACAACCATGGTCGTCCCGGTGGGTCCTGGTCTATTGCCCGTAGTCGTGTGCACACCCCCAACGGAAACCCTCTAGCCACGTCCTTGCACATACATATTACATAATAATGATGACAGTTATGGATGATTCTGTCGTAAATTGTGGGGGATGGCATAATCTGGCAAGACTGTCTTCCTGCCGAAATCGCATTGAAATGAAATTGCGGACTGAAAGGGCCTTGAAGTGGTGGCGTCGTGGTTGATGTGAGGTCCAAATTTAGGAACACCTCTCCCCCCGTCAGCATAACGTCTATCAGGTCATCCATGATAACAACGAACTGAATTTCCACCACATATGACCTGGCATTATACCTGTATTGCCATAATATACACGAGAATCCCGGGTCGTACGTTGTGACTGGTCGAATTATTGACAATATAAACAGGTCATTATTGTCGCATTGTTGCAAATGAGACGATAAGTGAAGTATTAAGGGACTGTATACCAAACACACGCTTTGAGTTGTAAAAGTGGTACGAAATAATGATGGTACGTGTTCGTCAAAACTCTTATGCGTAGTCGTTTTGCGAAAGGACTTTTTGGCCATACGGATAGACTTACGACTACGAATAGCTATCCGTATTCGTAATCGTAAACGTGAGGATGCGAAAGGTCTCTATTATATTGACAGCTAACGAGAACATTCATCACCAACAATCTGCTCACCCATTTCAGTCCATACGATAGAAACTAAACGATTTGTTACTTCTAATTACCCGTACTTAATTACACTACTTGCGTGTTAATAAAGTACGACCCCCCCCCAATCACAACTAAAGTTGAAACATGGGATTTAGAACATTAATATTCACTCTTACACAGTTCCACATTCAAGGTGTGTCTTGTGTAATCGTATGTCAGTTGTAACGTTGTTAAACCGCAACCGAACTGAATTATTCTATTGCTAAATAGTTCATGGGTGACCTGATGCATGCATCTTAGTTTTCTTGTGCATATATGATAGCCATTAAGTTCCACCACTATGGACATTTGAGTAAATTGTCAAACTCTCTATAGGGTTCAACGTTAGTTTTGATCGCAACTGTAGTACTGTACCCGCTGAGACTTATCTGACGACACCAATATTCTTAAAAATACATTTCAGAGTCATACTTGATATATGTATATAATTTCAACTTGCACAATTCATGATAAGGCTAATCGTGTTATTTAATATTTGTATAATCAAGAAACGCTCTTTGAATTCTTAAAACCGTCCAAATAATTTGCTTCCACTAAAATGTCAGACTGGAAACAAGTAGACTCTGAAAGTAGACCGTCATATTTGATACTTTTGTTAATTTCAACTCACACAGTCCACCAGAAGGTTAGTTATGAGGATTAATATTTGTACAACAAGTAAACGCTCTTTAAATTCATAAAACGTTCCAAACACACTTTTTTCCAATAAAATTTCAATTGGACACTGGTAAACTCTGAAAGTAGAACGCTATTGATAAATAAACTGTTCGCATGTCATCTTTGACATTCCGAAATTGCGTGACCGTTGTTTTCGACGTAAGGAATATGACTTGTGAAATCAGCGAGGGTGGGGTAAGGTTAGCTTTTCTGCGATATCTTTACCAAAAATCGATGTATCAAAGTTTTGTTTGTGACATACATGTATGATCAAGATATCCTTGTAGATTGTTCATGTTCGTCTATATGTGATGTTGCTGATTTTAAGAATATACACTACCTTAATATTTGGGAAAGAAAATTTAAAATGCAGTCATAAATACAATTCATCTGATGATTTTAAGATAAAATTCCACATTAAGATATGTAATTATGCAATTTGTGGTAAGATCTGTCCATGTTTGTCGATTTCCCAGAACAAAACAAGCCACTTACCGAACTTGCTATGTGTAATAGCATGTTTTATTACCAGCATAGAGGGGTACACAACAAAAGTCTCACACAAAGGAACATGACAATATGCGGGATGGGATTGGATATGGGACAAAACGACAATCTGCGGGACGGAATTTCAAATTGCGTGGGACGGCCGATATCTCGAGGAATACAGGGCGTAGACGGCTCCTTTTGGTGTCTAACGAAAGGCCCACATTCGCCCTATCCACTCATATTAACCCCGCCACTGACCGGACACCAGAAGTTGCATTATTTGATCGACAACTGACCTAACATGGGATGGAATTTGGGATAGAATGACAATCTGCGGGACAGGATTTTTAAATTGCGTGGGACGGCCGATATCTCGAGGAATACAGCGCGTAGAGGGCTCCTTTTGGTGTCTAACGAAATGCCCACATTCGCCCCATCCATACATATTAACCCCACCACTGACCGGACACCGGAAGTTACATTATTAGGTCGACAACTGACCTAACATTAAATGCCACAAACACGAAAAACTGCGTTCGACATTAATGATTAGAATTTAGATTTCTCGATGAATACGCTAGCAAACAACAAGTTTTAGGTATCACATAACGCAGTGGAATACTGTGCACTCATTTTTAGCTACAATATGGCTGTTTTAGTGCGAATAATGTAATGCGAACACACAAACACGCGCCGATAAAACAGCTAAAAATAGACTCGATGTTTACAATTTCAGGATCGATTTCAGCTGGTATATTCAATATAATGCGGCGTATAGTATATCAAAATGTAGGATTAGACACGTGGAATGTATTTTTTTCCAAATGGGTCCATCACGCGGTGAAATTGTTGCAGAAATTCGCTCCAAAATATTCGCACTTATTTTTATTTCAGTTGTGACTAAATGCCCAGATGCCGGAGCCCGGCGACTAAAAGCCAAGTTACAAAATAGATTAACTGGTTTGAAGGCATGAAATTTGTCAATGGTCAGACTGTTGGAAAGAATATTCAAATCAAATTTTGTTTATAGACTTAAACACTTACGTGTGACACTCGAATTTTAATTAAATCCACGATTGTGTCGTCTCTCGTATATCACGAACACTGCGCGCACACATTTTTATTGGAATACATGCCATCTGTGAGGTATGTGATTTGGGGGGCTAACCCCGGGATGATCGAATAGACCGAGAGGTCTATTCCTTCACCCCTCATTTTCAGAGCTTTATTTTAAACATAATAAAAAAAAAAAAAATTAAATAGCAATTTTGGTACTTTTTTTTTTTGGTGTTCAATTTCTTTTTCCTGGGAATGGTGGATTCTTTGAAGGGCTGATGTCTGGTGGCTGACCCTTTACTGTTCGGATGATGGTTCTCCCTGTTGATGGATGGTGTTGGTCAGGCCCTTCATAGATCTGGCGATCCCTCAGCAGGAAGAATTCATAATTACTGAGCTGGTATTTCTTTCCTGCTGAGTGGTGTGAATTGATCGTTCTTCTGATTCTGTGGTGTTCATCACTGATTATTTCCCGCTCTGTTCTGTGGGGCAACGCCGGCCTCTTCTCATACCTCGGCATCGCAGGGGCGGAGGTGGTGCTTTCCGCCCCTGGTGGAGTCTGGCTTGGTGGAGTAGCCATCTCCACGTCGAAGACAGCGGCAGGAACCTCCGGGATGACGTCGGTGTTCCTGGCTCCGCTGTCCTCGCCGACGGCAGGGACGTCCGGGGTGACATCGGCGTCCCTGCTCCGTCTGGTGGTAGTGATATCTGCTGCCGGCTGATGTTGCTGCTGGGAGGCCAAGTGGGGAAGAACTGGGCGTCTCTCAGTTCCTCCTCTTCTCCACTTGGCCCTCCTCTCGGCATCCATGCGGCGCTGTGAAGGGGTCTTCGCCTTCCTCTTCCTCCCGGACTGTTTCCTCTGGCCAGCCCCAACCGAGTCCCGGCTGGTGGAGGGTTCCACCGGGGTAACTCGATAGTCCAGAATCACATGCAGCCGGCCCGCGTTAGAGTGCAAAGTCCATCCAACACAACGAGCCGACTGCAGGTCGCTCAGCACGAGGCAGACTTGACGGGGGATTAGTTCCATTCCGCCAAGTCCGACAGAAACAGTCACGGGTCGCTCACGGCTTAGCGGAGAGTACGCATAGTGCGACCACCGCCCAGCGATCCAGAGACGAGAATGATGAACATTGGGGAATGTGATTTGGGGGGGGGGGGGGCTAACACCGGGATTCTCGAAAGGGTCGAATGACCCTTTCCCTAACCCCTCATTTTTATGCCTTTATTTAGAATTAAAAAAAAAAGTGAGCATTTTTATGATGGATGGTTATTTTTTCTTCTTTCTTTTCTTTTTTGGGTTTGGTTTTTCTGTTGAAGATCGTGGAGATGGTAGAGGTGAAGGATGTCTCTGTTGATATTGCTGAATGATATGTTGAACTTTCTCTTCTTGCTCTTTCCGGTATCTTCTAGATTCAGCGATGGTGTCTTCTACAGACAGAGTGGTATATGTGCTGATGTTGTTGTTGTTGCTGGCGGCGGAACTGGGGGACACCGGGGTGTGATGGTACTCCGGTGTCCGTGGTGGCAAGCTATCCAGTTCCACCTCGAAGCAGGCGGCAGGAACAGCAGGGGTGGTTTCCTGCTCCCTTCTTCCGCTCGCCTCGACGACGACAGCAGGGACCTCCGGCAGATCAACGGAGTCCCTGCTAGCTGGTGCTATGTCGCCTGTCTCCATGCAGGTCGGGTCGTCTGGGCGTCTCTCAGACAACTCCGACCTGCCGGCTGTGACCTTGGACGTCGGCTGAACCACAAGGGGATGGGTGACCGGCTGATCAACAGTCACCCCCTCTTCTGTTTCCATTTGGCACGTCTGGCGGCGTCCCTTCTTCGTCTCGCTGGCGTCTTTTTCTTGGGCGGCCCCTTCTTCTTCCCACTCAGATGACAGGAGGCAGTCTTGGAGTTGGTGTCCCGGGCTTGCGATCTCTGGATGCCAGCATCTTCAGTCCGGAACTCAAGCCAAAGTGTCAGGTATCCCCTGCTAGACTGGAGACTCCAGTTAGCAATGTCCAATACCCGACTCCTTTGCACTGCGGCCAACACGGCTTCTGGGATTAAGTCCATAATCCTAATCCAAAACCGTCTCACCGGCGTCAAGCACGGGGGCAGCTACATCCGAGGACGCGGCCACACAACTCACCCGTGCTCAGCTCAGAACATGCCATCTTTGTCTTGTGTTTTGTTTTGTTTAGTTTTTTTGGCGGCCAAAGATGAGATGTGTTCGTATCACACTGTGATACGGCCAATGAAATCACTGAATTTCAGATTATCAGGTTAACCGCATTATTTCATCAGTATCTGAAGCAAATTAATGAACACCATAAACAATAGAAAATTAATACAGCTCTTCGTGCGGGATAATCTTTAAAGCCAGTGACACCTCAGTCAGACTGTACAAACATACTGATAATGGGGCATTATGCATCAGGAATATTTTTGTTAATTGGAATTATCAAAGCTAACATGCACGTTGTGGCTTCTAAGTAAACAAATTACCAGTTTTTTATGGAGGCATGATGTTAAAGGACGCTTAGTTGCAATTAAGACCCTCGCAATAAATGCTTCAACAAACGCTCTTTATTGACTACCCTATACATGTTCTATGTATACTATAGGGCGACTGTATACACACAGACGGTATAGATAACTTTGTTAAGTGTTAAGAATATTTTATTAGAACGGAAAAACAGAACGTCACATTTACAATATATACATAGAAAAATAACAAATAGTTCAAATGATAACAAGCAATAAGCCTATGGCTTTTATAAAAATCCTTTCCTCTAGAAATGTTACCCCGAGTGTCAATAGAGACAGCTGCATGCCAGTGCATGGTAAATAAAGCGGGGATTTGAATATAGTTATGTTTTCTCAGGTTGGGAAGTAGGTGAAGCGAGTGCAGGGGTGAGAAGGGTTGGGTGTGATTGAGAAGATAATGGAGTAGGTAGGAAAAATAATGAAGCAGGATGGAAAAAAATGTGTGGTAAATGGTGCATACAATCATGCCTCAGTCATAGTCGAAAATTTTAATTATGGTAGTGTCCAACATAGAAACGGAATTAGAAATCAAATATGTGTAGCACTCCCCAGGTTCTAACCATTAAGTTGGAATTCTCGGAAACACGTTGATGAAATTTATTGTACAATTATTACAATGTCACATCAGGCGGCCACGGAGTAAAATATAATAACATGTTCTCTTCAACAAGTTCTGAACAAGAGTCCGCAAGAGTTTTCACAAGTCCCCGAGAGCTTTGCTCTCCTAGTATATATACGCTGAAAAGGACAACGCCCCCTAGCCCATCAAATGTCGTGATCTGCTGGGAACAGGTGTCGCTTACATCAAACCAGATGGACAATTACTAATCCGCTTTGACAAAGCTTTTAACTCCTATGTAACACTCTCGAGTTAGGTAAGTCGGGTTAATTTTAGCTGAAAGTTCAATGTCCTTAGGTTGATAGTCCGGTGTCCTGAATTGTTGGGAATTATAGCTCTGAGTGGATGACCTATAATTATGGGTCGTTGACTTTTGGAGTTAAAAGCTGACAAGCTATAGATTACTCGACGGGTATGCCCAAATACGGGGCCCGTGATATTTGATTTGGCATTCCAAGTTTATTGAATTGTGCTTTGACACAAATGACGAGATTTAACTTGTCGGCGCTAATGATGTTGTAAAACGTTTATGTAATAGAGCATTAAGTTACATGCTGGTATACATGGAGATGTTTAGTTTGGCATTCCAGGTTAATGGATAGCGATTTTTACGTGACATGCGTGATTTTAACACGCCGTGCCAAAGATTTCTAAAATCTCAGTTGATAGAGCATTTGTGCAAGATCGTTTTGTACCATGCTCGTATTTGTAGAAGCTTGGAGCCAAATTAAAATGTGAATTGGTTAGATTGTCATTTCAAGGTTGAAATCATGTTCTACACGTATAAGCGTGTTGTAACGCTATTGACATTACCCAGATAATTCATTTCAGTTCTTACACAACGTATATGAAGTCCTTTCCACTAGACAGTATTGAACCTTTATTTATGCCCAAATTCATGATCAAGTTGAAAATTATTCAACTTTCGTATCGAACAAGGCGGTTTAAGCCACGACGGGAAGTCACACCCTTGATATTAAACCATATTGATCCTTTGTCAAATGTCGCCCGAATTCAAGGTCAAATTGAAATTCATTCCAATTTTCGTACCGACACAAGGCGATTATTTGAACATAGCTATGACGATGGGATCGACGCCTCTATCGTTTGGATCTGGAATCGCTGGATATTCGGAATGGAGCCTGGACGAAAGGAGTTAATAGGGAGGCCACTTTTAACTCCCAACACGGAATGAGAAGCTAATATTCCAGGATGGTGCCATTCTCCTGTTCGGAACAATTCCTGCTATCGACGATTCGGATTATGACATTCATGTGTTAAAACTTATGTTTTATTGTGTTAAATGTATATTCCAATTGAGATAGGTTGGATGTCCACTCACGGAATTATCAAGTTTTTTGTCTTAGGACAAAAATCTTGAAAAAGGTGATGAGAGTTATGTAACACTCTCGAGTTAGGTAAGTCGGGTTAATTTTAGCTGAAAGTTCAATGTCCTTAGGTTGATAGTCCGGTGTCCTGAATTGTTGGGAATTATAGCTCTGAGTGGATGACCTATAATTATGGGTCGTTGACTCAGAGCTATAATTCCCAACAATTCAGGACACCGGACTATCAACCTAAGGACATTGAACTTTCAGCTAAAATTAACCCGACTTACCTAACTCGAGAGTGTTACATATGTCTCAGCACCCAGACGATGTGATATAATGAAACTAGATCATTGTTATATGCTGGTAGCATGTATCAATAAAGTAAATAAAATTAATAAATACAATCAGTTTTAAGTGCATCAATATGCCAAGGTCATCACTGATTTCATTTAACAAAATTTAACAAAGCATATTTGGATTTTATGCCCAGTGTTGTCAATGCATGTCGCTCTACAAGAACGATGTCGTGTATTTGATTTAAATAAAGTTTGGAGTTTTCATACTAGTATATGGTCATATATGTCTGTTTATTTCAGTTGATGATGCGGTGCAAAGTGTACAATAGAGAGCGTTGCAGGCATTACGACTGCTCTTTTCATGGACCAAGGATTTTATTGAGACAGCTTTTGTATTTGCTAGAAAGTGTTGTTACCCCCCCCCCCCCCCCCCATGCGTAATTGCATTTATATGACCGGTCACAGTACTTGATACACACGCGTGAATACCATCATCCCATCTGTGACTCACCAATGGTATATATGACTACATCTACAACCCTTCCATTCTAACGATAAACTTGGATGGAATGGCATGTTGACACAGGAGAGTGTTCCGTTGATTATTTCTGTAAAATAATCGTTACACCCACCTGACATTGACCTTCAAAAAGGTCAATTCAAGGTCAAATCGGGTAAAACGGACGGATTTCAACGAAATTTGATACCTAGAGTTACTTTTGTCCGGGGGTGTTTTGGATGGGTCAAATAGTGACCCCAACCAGACGTTGACCTTCAAAATTGTCAATTCAAGGTCAATCACGAATTTTTGACGGGATTTCGACGAAATTTGATACCTAGAGTGTTCCGTTGATTATTTCTGTAAAATATGAATCCGGCTTCTGAGCACCTACGTGCAGTGATCTGAACCATAGCAGAGTAAACAAAAATTTAATTTGCAATTATTGATCTGTTATTGGCGTGTCCCAACACGTGTGAGTCATCCTGGTACCCTCACCTATAATGGGCAATTTCATAATACATATATTTTAATACACGTACATAATCAGCTTAATCCTAACATTAAACACATATCAAATGTCAAACTGCCCTAATTTTAGACAAGTTCTCATTGATAAACCCTTCAACGCTCGTCCTTGTTATGAATACTCATTTTTCACATATGAACGCCATATTAACTATACATGTAACGTTATATTACAGGGGTGGCAGGAACATGGCATGTAGGCTGTATTGGTCATGCCATACCTGTACATCTAAATTTGTATACATATATTACTGTACAAATGTATTGTATAAATGTGTAAATAAACATTCAAACAAACGACATCCGATGTAACCGTTCCTACAAAGTGGCCATGGGGTATAACAAGTAATCATGACATGCACTCAAACAATCAGCTATGCAGAAAATGATGTCGATTGTTACAAATTCTGCTGTGGTTAAAGGAGTCGATTAATTAGGGCATTAATGTACTTCAATTAATATGCCGATACATTTATACAAACAAGAACATCTGTTTCTAATTTATGTTTGTTTTATGTCTGCATTAAGCGGCGGGAATAAGAATAATGAAAAAATAAATGTTATTTTTGTGAAATCAGCTTTTTTGGGATCTGGAACTCTATGAACCGTAATAAAAATAAAATGCCTTACCTTCAGTCTTCAGTGTATCCTGAAGGTGCTGCGCTATAAACTCGTGCCCTGAGTCTGTCAGCGCTTGCATTAGTTTGTTGTATGCGTTTGGGCCTCCAGTAAATATCACTTTTAGTAGTTCTCTAACTTGCAGTTTCCTGCCGAGTTCCTTCTTTAGAACAATTTCCATGTGGTCATTGGTAATTGCATTATTGGCAATCAAGTGACTCACTACATCAGAAGGGTTCAGATTACTTTCCAGATAAACATAGTTTTTTATCAGGTTGTCTTTATGCTTCTTCTCCATATTCGTTTTGTTTCCTTCAACATGAAATAAGCATGATACTCATATATATAAACTCATTTAAATAGCGTTATGGTCAAAATGCGTTATACTGAATAATGAATCGCAGAAAATAGTGGACATAATTCAACAATTTTTGGTCCCACATGTGCCTAATTCTTAACACCATTGTCGATGAGTTGAAAGACATTGAAAGACATTAATATCCCATTTTAGATGACCAGATTTAAAACCTGATTCACAAGTAGGCAAATCCATTCCAAATTTTGACAGCTATCAGCTATTTGTACTTTGCAACATACAGAAAACTGCACCATATTGGCACGTTCACAGGACGGGCAAGAACATATCAGCTATTCCCCATGTGACTTACTTGACCAATGAAATAAATAATATAGGAAATCATCCGATGGAGGCAGTCCACTGCTATTTTACCGAAAGTTGGTGCTATGTGTTCACCTTGATTTCTATCTGTTAAATAATCTCGCAGGGATACGATCGTAACAATTCACGTGGTCGAGTTATCAGCATCAACAGTAGCCATGATGAGGAATGACAAAATTTGAACATTAAAATTACAAAATCCTAACAACTCGCAAGCTGCAATTGTTGGTTATTAAGGTTGTCACGTGTTCCAACATTTTGACAAAAAATAGGAATATGTGCAAACTTTTTTCTGAAAACAACAAATTCCCCACTAATAAATTGCTGCAAAATCAAACAATGAGAACTTTTCAACATATTGTTGGTGTGAAATATCTAAATAATGTTGTGTCAGGTATGAAATTTTCAACTGTTGAAAGTTTGGACCAAAGTTGGAGGGTGAGCCACACCCCCACCCCTGTCACCTCTTCATTTTGCGACCCCTGCCATAATTGTGATTTATAAGCCCACGTAGGCATACGCACACTCAATGCTGGGAATGCTTGATTCTACAATAGTCACATCCGTATACATGTTTCACAAATCCGGAAGGTATGAACCAACCGGACTGAATGGGAAAGACGTTTCACGTACATCTCTTATATATTTTGAAGACCTCTGTTTGTTTGTTTGTTTGTCTGTCTGTCATTTATACAAATCTACGATTCTATACCGATCGGGACGAAACTTGGTACGTGTGTGTAGTTTGACCAGGCGGTGAACGTTGTCGTATTGGCGAGCCCGTGCGGCGCCCGCTTCGCGCATGCGCAGACGAGATCTCGGAAACGGGTGGAGCTATCGACTTGAAATTTGGTATGTGAATGTATCTTGCCCCGGATACAAATTTTATCGGGTCGCCGAGCCCGTGCGACGCCAGCTTCGCGCATGCGCAGACGAGATCTCGGAAACGGGTGGAGCTATCGACTTGAAATTTGGTATGTGAATGTATCTTGCCCCGGATACGAATTTTATCGGGTCGCCGAGCCCGTGCGACGCCAGCTTCGCGCATGCGCAGACGAGATCTTGGAAACGGGTAGAGCTATCGACTTGAAATTTGGTTTTTGAATAGCCCGGACAACGTCGGGCTCATCGGCTAGTCTCATATATATTTTGAAGACCTCTGTTTGTGTGTCTGTATGTTTGTCTGTCATTAATACAAATCTACGATTCTCGACCGATCGGGACGAAACTTGGTACGTGTGTGTAGTTTGATCAGGCGGTGGACGTTGTCGTATTGGCGAGCCCGTGTGGCGCCCGCTTCGCGCATGGGCAGACGAGATCTCGGAAACGGGTGGAGCTATCGACTTGAAATTTTGTGTGTGAATGTATCTTGCCCCGGATACGAATATTATCGGGTCGCCGAGCCCGTGCGACGCCAGCTTCGCGCATGCGCAGACGATATCTCGGAAACGGGTGGAGCTATCGACTTGAAATTTGGTATGTGAATGTATCTTGCCCCGGATACGAATTTTATCGGGTCGCCGAGCCCGTGCGACGCCAGCTTCGAGCATGCGCAGACGAGATATCGGAAACGGGTGGAGCTATCGACTTGAAATTTGGTATGTGAATGTATCTTGCCCCGGATACGAATTTTATCGGGTCGCCGATCCCTTGCGACGCCAGCTTCGCGCATGCGCAGACGAGATCTCGGAAACGGGCTTAGCTATCGACTTGAAATTTGGTATGTGAAGGTATCTTGCCCCGGATACGAATTTTATCGGGTCGCCGAGCCCGTGCGACGCCAGCTTCGAGCATGCGCAGACGAGATATCGGAAACGGGTGGAGCTATCGACTTGAAATTTGGTATGTGAATGTATCTTGCCCCGGATACGAATTTTATCGGGTCGCCGATCCCTTGCGACGCCAGCTTCGCGCATGCGCAGACGAGATCTCGGAAACGGGTGGAGCTGTCGACTTGAAATTTGGTATGTGAATGTATCTTGCCCAGGATACTAATTTTATCGGGTCGCCGAGCCCGTGCGACGCCAGCTTCGCGCATGCGCAGACCAGATCTCGGAAACGGGTGGAGCTATCGACTTGAAATTTGGTTGTTGAATAGCTATCGACTTGAAATTTGGTTTTTGAATAGCCCGGACAACGTCGGGCTCATCGGCTAGTTTAATATATATTTTGGGACTTCTGTTTGTCTGTCTGTTAGCTATTGCCGGGAAAACTGCCCAACGGATTTTGACGAAATTTGATACCTAGGGGTAATATTTTCCAGGTTTTTTTGGATGGGTCAAATCGTGATCAAAGGGTCAATTCAAGGTCAAATCGGGTAAAACGGGACGGAGTTCGACGAAATTTGGTACCTAGAGGTACCTTTGTCCGGGGAGTCTTTTGGACGGGTCAAATCGTTAGACCCACCTGACCTTGACCTTCAAAAAGGTCAATTCAAGGTCAAATCGGGTAAAACGGACGGATTTCAACGAAATTTGATACCTAGAGTTACTTTTGTCCGGGGGTGTTTTGGATGGGTCAAATCGTGACCCCGACCAGACCTTGACCTTCAAAATTGTCAATTCAAGGTCAAATCACGAATTTTTGACGGGATTTCGACGAAATTTGATACCTAGGGTTACTTTTGTCCACGGAGTGTTTTGGACGGGTCAAATCGTGACCACGACATGACATTGACCTTCAAAATGGTCAATTCAAGGTAAAATCGGGTAAAATCAGACGGATTTCGACGGGTACTTTTGTCGGGTACTTTTGTCCGGGGGGTGTTTTGGACGGGTCAAATCATGACCCCCATTTGACCTTGACCTTCAAAATTGTCAATTCAAGGTCAAATCGCGCAATTCGCGGAAAAGCAGAGGGGAAACAGTCCGGACGAAGTCGGGTCCACCAGCTAGTTAATATGAGAATTTCTCATAAATTTCTCAAAGCAGACAGCGGAAAAGAAATTTGTGAGTCTATATGAAGCATGCAGGTGTCTGCCAGCAGATGTCAGTCTGTTATCGCAGATCTAACCATTTACCAATTTTTAAGGTCTTATTTCAATAGTGTTTTGTGCTTTTACTGCCTCAAAATTTCGAGAAAATATATTCACTAGTATGACACCTGGCCGTCCACACTGTTGACACGTTGACGGTATATAGCTGAACATATTGATGGATTGAACAGAGTTTTTAAAACCTGCACACAACATGGAGGAACCCATGATGCCTATTTATTCCTTACTTTTCAATTTAATATTGGAATCTGGAAACTACCCCCGGGAATGGGCCGTCGGGATGATAAAACCTATATATAAAAAGTCTGGTGACCGAACTATGCCGGATTCATATCGGGGAATTACACTTTTAAGCTGTCTTTCTAAAGTATTTACAGCCATTCTAAACAATAGAATGGTTTCTTTTTCAGATGATCATGAACTAATTTAAAAAAATCAGACGGGATTTAGAAAATCCCACTCAACCGTAGATAACATATTTGTTTTACACAGTGTAATCAACCTATACCTAAAAAGTGGGACAAAATTATATTGCACATTTATTGATTTTAGAAAAGCTTTTGATACCATATGGAGGGATGCAATATGGCTGAAATTAGCCCAATGCAATATCAACGGAAAAATACTTAATGTCATTAGAAATATGTACAGTAAGATAAAAACATGTGTAAAAGACAGTCACAACATTTCAGACTTTTTTGTTAGTAATGTGGGACGTTTTCAAGGGGAAATAATGTCACCTTTTTTATTTTCCTTGTACATTAACGACATCCAAGATTTTATGAATGATTGTGCAATACAAAATTTGAGTTATTTAGATGAACTATATATTGAAAATGTGGGATGTTACATAAAATTGTTTTGTATTCTTTATGCAGATGACACAGTATTAATGTCTGATACAGAAGAAAATATGCACCGTTCTCTCCAAGCATTTGCAGATTATGCAGATGCTTGGAAGTTACAAGTGAATACAAAAAAAACTAAAGTCATAATATTTAGTAATAAGTTACCCAAACCAATTACAACGTTCAGATATCGAGGTCAAGAACTCGAGACAGTTAAAGAATTTGTATATTTGGGAGTAACCTTTTTTTACAATGGAAGATTTTGCCAAAATTTGAAAAAAATAGTTACAATTGGCACAAGAGCAATGTATGGATTACTAAACAAAGTGAGATCTCTCAAGCTTCCAATCGATATTATGTTAAAACTATTTGACTGCATGATAGTACCCATCCTATTATATGGGAGTGAAATTTGGTGTCACGAAAGAACTAAAATTATTGAATCGCTTCATCTTAAATACTGCAAAATTATAGGATATCTGAAAACAAGTACACCAAATTATATGGTTTACGGTGAATTTGGCAGACACCCTCTGTCCATTGAGATAAAGTGCAGAGCACTATCTTACTGGTCCAAACTACTATCACACGATGGCTCAGAACTTGCAAAAAATATATATATTCTTGTTAAAGAATTGGATCACAATTCTGATGGCTCCTTCAATAGCCCATGGCTATTTTTTATTTCTAAAACACTGAAAGAACTTAACATAGAAAGAGCATGGACAAATCAGTCAGGTTTAACAAAGGCTGAAATTAGAAATATAAAATCAGAGCTTATTGAGCGACACACAACAGAACTATTTACTGAAATGCAGAATGAAAACTCATCTAGAGCACGTTTTTATATGAGTATTAAAACGAGGCCGGGCATGGGTCGCTATCTAAGTTTCTTACCGGCTCACTTAGCAAACATTTTGCTAAAATTTAGAACCGCAAATATAAAACTGCCTGTCGAATATACAAGATGGAAATCTAAATCTGTGGATAATGGTGACAAAACCTGTGATATTTGCGGTGATGGCACGGGTGATGAATACCATTTTATTATTATTTGCAAAGAACTACAGATAATTCGAGCAGACTATATCCCGAAATATTACTGGGAGAATCCCACGAAAGAAAAATTCGAAAGACTATTATCTTTGGAAAATCAACTATTACTGAAAAAAGTTAGTATTTTTATCAAATTGGCATCAAGAAAATTAAAATATGACTGAGCCGATTATTCCAAATTGAAAAACGTGTGATTAAGTGCATTATTTATATCCGTGAATAATTATTTCAGGCAAAATATTATGATAATGATATTATAAAGGATTAAATTATAATATAATATATATAAGATATTATAATACATATTACGATATATCTATACATTTATCATATTATATATTAATATATGTATGATTGTGTAACAATTGTTTTGTTGTGACCTATTGTAAATATTGTAAATATTGTATATATGTTATAGCATGTTTCGCCTTAATTGACGACTTTGCAATAAACAATCAATCAATCAATCAACCACTATTATTGCAGCGGGCAAACGCAAAAGCGATTGGGTACCGCTACCCACGGTTGAAACCAATTTTTTTTAAAGGAAAAATATATATTGTTCATGAAAATGATTGTGAGAAATAACTGAATAGCTGGTGACTATATATTGTCAAATTAACAATTTTGGTAAGATGAACCCTGTGGCTAAGCCTTAACTTATTTGCCAACATTGTTGGTGCTAAAATTAATACATCATACATGTTCCATATTTCTAGTAGATAGGAAAAAATGTTGGTTAATTTGGATTTTTCTGCCAATTGGAACAAAAATAGTATTTTTTTGCTGAAAAAAACTCGCTTCTTATCACAGAAATATTTGTTTCAAACATCACTCAAACAGATACTGCAATAATGCCGAAATATTTCATCCATACAGTGTAATAGTTACATGTATCTCACAAGCCTAATTTATGTAGATAGCAGTTAAGATAAATTTCCAACAGTTTGCGGAATACTTGATTTTAGCTACCCCTCCCCTAAACATGTCATTGGTCGAAAAATTACATTTTATTGATAACGACTTTTCAAAATTTTATAATTGATTTTAACGAGAACCAATATGAATCATATACTGAACGGTTGATCAGAGATATCATTTTGCTGACTACAGATGTGGTCAGGATTCCAGACCCCAAGTTACAACAAGAGATGGATTGTCGTCCGGTACATACCCCCTAGTGGCATACCGCCTAGTGTGGGTATATCTATAACTTATGACTGCTATACTCAGACAGATGGACCCAAACATCAGCATTTTCATATAAACGAAGATGAATAACTATAGCACAAAAAAAAAAAAACAAAAAAAAACAGTTGAATGTGTCATTAAATATCCTCATAGTGGTGAACATCCATACAAAATTTCATCGAAATCCGAGCATTACTGTTCAAGTTATGACCTGAACAGACATCGGATGGACCAAACAGCCAACATGTCCAGATAAACAAACTTGAATAACTCTAGAATGGAAAAGCCGAACAGAACGATGTAACCCTCTATTGAATGTCTTCACAGTGGTGAACATCCGTACCAAATTTCATTGAAATCTCAGCACAACTGTTGAAGTTACGACATGAACAGACACCAGACGGACCAAAAAGCCAACATTTCCAGATAAACAAAGATTTATAACTCTAGAATGGAAAATCGGAACAAAACGATGGAACCCTCTTTTTAATATATTCATAGTAGTGAACATCCGTACCAAATTTCATTGAGATCCCAGCACAACTGTTGAAGTTACGACATGAACAGACACCAGATGGACCAAAATTCCAACATTTCCAGATAAACAAAGATGAATAACTCTAGAATGGAAAATCCGAAAAAAACTATGGAACCATCTTTTTAATGTCCTCATAGTTGTGAACATCCATACCTAATTTCATTGAGATCCCAGCACAACTGTTCAAGTTATGACACGAACAGACATCGGACGCACGTACGGACGCACGGACGGACGGCTCGACGCACTGGTCAGAGTATACATGTGGGGTGACCGCACATACCTATGAATACTTGTGGGATGCGATATTTTGTTTGAGTAACTTGTGGGGTGCAACCCACAACTGACGATTTTTTAAAGAGCGTATTTTTAAAGAGCGTATTTTTAAAGAGCGGACAGGTGCAAAACAGTAGGTATAACAACAACAATATATTTTAACAGGTAATTCTGCATGCATTAAAATCGATTGTGTAGTACTAAACTATTTGTTATAAACAACACATGACAAACTAGACAATTCATATGACTCAGTAGTTATCTGAAAGAATTTGACAGAAATCTTTAATGGTTTGCAAAAGTCAATTACTGACACCCTATTGAAAGATGATTGTTTGCTCAAAAAGTTAGTTGAGAGTTTGGCCGACAAAATCGTCGAACAAATCCTCTCGGATGACAAAACTAAATCTTCCTTAGTTCAGGCCATAGTGAAAAATGATGAATTCTCAAAAGCTGTAGATGAGTCAACTGTTAACCCAGTAATAAAACGTATTGAGGAATTGGAAAAGGAACTTATGAATCTCAGAATAGAAAATCTAGAGCTAAAAGATAGTGTGAACAATATTGAGCAATACAGTCGTAGAAACTGTCTGCTCATTCATGGTGTCCCGGAACATGATAATGAACACACAAATCAAATTGCTTTGGATTTATTCCGTAAGGCCCTAAATGTTCCAATAGAGAATAATGAAATTGGAAGGACACATCGACTAGGTAAACGCCGAAATCCCGGAAACAATAATAGACCAAGAGCTATTATTGTAAGATGTGTTACCCATGACAAAAAACATGAGATGTTTATGGCAAAAAGGGCCCTTAAAAACTGCAAACTATATGGCGATAACACTAAACTTGCTATAACTGAGAGCCTTACTCAAAGCAATATGAAGCTACTAAAAGGCACTAATGCACATCCAAGTGTTAAAAACTCATGGACTCTTGATGGGAAAGTAATCGCCTTATTCCACAATGGCAAAAAAACACAAGTGAAATCAATGAATGACCTGGAATATGTGGATGATGAAGCATGAATGCATTCAGGCCAGGCTATGTATAAATAAAAACATCATTCAACATCATTCTCTGTGCATGACCTACATGTAACACATCACAATTCATATCTGTTTGTGCTACTAGTATTCTCTGGATCAATGTGAACCTACTATCTACAGTCATGTTTTATGTAAATAAAACATTCTTTCATCATACCTGACCTACCATCATCCTTCATATCTGTGATTGTTCTATTCATTGAACCGGAGGGAACTTCCATGCTACATTGATGGTTCACGTAAACACATCCTTCTACATATCTGTGATTCTCGCTGGAACAGTGAACTTCAATCATCTTCCACCTGTGTCTTTTTCATCTACTCTGCATGAGATCTCAATGATTACTTCTGCTTTAAAAATCTATGTTTGCCACTTTGCCTTTTGTTCTACATCCTGTTCAGTTTGTTTGTGTTGTGTATCTTGTACATACACAAAATGTACATGCTGTGACTATCTGAAGCTCCTGATTCACATAAGTATACAAGTACCTCATAAATAGTATAGACTATAGGCTCCATGAATGATAGTATATATGGGTAAATAGTATATATGTGTAAATTTCTTGAAAGTTCAAAGCAACTCAACTCATAATGATAATAAAAATGACCAATCATTCATTGATTTAAATTGTAGTCAACTAACTCATATTATGAATTATTATTTGATTTCAAAACAAATTATAAAGGACACAGCCATATGAGAACTATTATCTCACAATAAAGATTTCCTGAAAGCTTATGGATTTATAATAACTCATTCTGAGAATTTACATCAAAGTAATTATAGATATTACAACACAACAAAATGTCTTGTTCAGTTGATGTCTGTTTATTTATGTTCATTTAATTTTTTTTTATGTTCTACCATTTTTGTCTATTGTTTTTGTTTAATGTTCTCTGTACATATCCTTTATATCATATAATATCACTATCTATATTCTGATCTATTCATAGAAAATACACGACTTAGTAACTTAAAAAATTACCAGTACAATAAATGACGAATAATTATTCACCGATATTGATATTAAATAATTACTGAATAAGTTGGAATAACTACAAATGAGTCAAATTAGCTCCTTTTTTTATTCTCTCTCTCTCCAGAAAGCGAATTATATTGGAGATAACTTAATGCACAACATTAAGCCTTATAAAAAGAATTCAACCATTAGCAATTGAAGATAACTCATCCTCAGATTTCTACATCAAATTTCATTATATGTTGCATGCTATATATGTATACCCTTAATATTTGTCTGATCTGTGCATGTAATAATTGTAACATATGTATGTCTATCTTCCCCTTCATTACTTCATATGCATGTCTATCTTCGTCTATCTTCCCCATCATTACTTCATATGCATGTCTATCTTCCCTTTCATATATACCTGTACGCCTAAGTAAAATGGGAAAACATAACTATGTTTAGCGACAATTACCCACCTCAATATTGACTGATTACGTACCGATAAGCATTTATTTTTTCAATACTTAACAAACCCTTGAAAAAAAACAAAGCATTTCTCTCTCGCCCCCAACTTAATACATATATTTGTGACATCCCCCATTTGGCATATCCGCAAGAAAAACAACTCCACATACCTTATATCCCCCACCTCACCCCGCCCCACTCACCCTGTCCACTACTATGCCCTTGAAATACCCATGCTCCACTTGCAAAAAATCAGTGCGAAATAACCAAGATTCCTTGTGCTGTGACCTGTGTAATCAATGGATCCATCTAAGTTGTTCTAAACTTTCAAAAGCAGACTTCATAAAGCTTGTTGATGATGAAAAAACATGGTTTTGTCACCATTGTATTGCATCTATACTACCATTTAATCATATAGAAGAAGAGGCACTGTTTCGGTTGGCTTTATTTGATATGAAACACGATTATGTTCATTCAAATGTCACCTCAAAAGATCCCTTACTAATGAACCCATTCACCCTGAATGATGACTTTCGTAAGGAATCCCAACTGGATGACGATGACTATAACTTAGACCCAATAAATGCTGAAAACTCCTCCAATTATATTCTTCTTGAAGAATTCAATGAAAACTGAAACAGTTGAATAAAAATATATCATCTTCAATAATTCATTTCAACATACGCTCTTTAATGAAAAATATAGATAAATTATCTACTTTCCTTCATGCTTGTAGACATAGATTTGATATAATAGGCGTTACTGAAACATGGCTGACAGATGAGTCTCCAATTGATCTGACAAAAATGGGGAGTTACAGTTTATATGAAAACCATAGGAATGACAGAAAGGGGGGTGGGGTTGGAATATATGTTAATGATAACCTTAAAGCTCAAGTTCGAACAGACTTATCTATATTCACGGAAAACTTTGAAAGCTTATTTATTGAAATCCCTGATCATAAAAACAAGAACCAACTAGTAGGTTGTATATATCGATGCCCTAATTCTGATGTCGACACATTTCTTGAAAAACTTGAAACAGTTCTAACTCAAATACATAAAGAAAAAAAAGAATGCTTCCTGATGGGTGATTTCAACATAAACATAAATAATGATAATACCAGTGGAAAGAACTTCTTAAACCTATTGAAGTCATTTATGTTCCTGCCAACAATAACTAAACCCACCAGAATTACAGAATTCAGCGCAACCCTCATTGACAACATATTCTCCAACTGTCATCTCTCTTCATCATTTTACGCAGGTATTTTTGTGGAAGACATAACTGATCACTTGCCCATTTACCTTCTTGTGGATAATGGAGCCAAAAAAGTAACCAACAAAGATATTTTTATTTACCAAAGAGACTATTCAAAGAAAAACATAAAAAATTTCATCAACGATATCTCAGTGGCTGACTGGAGCACAGTACTTTATAACCAGGACTGCAATGAAGCCTATAACATATTTCATGGTAAAATAATGAGCACTTATAATCTTAACTTCCCAAAAAAGAGAAAGAAAGTCCAAATATCTAATAATCAAAATCCATGGATAACAACAGGTATACTGAACTCCATCAGAAGAAGGAATAAACTTTATAAAATATTCATAAAAGACAGAACAAAATATAATAATGAGCAATACAAGAAGTATAGAAATAAAGTAAACTCAATTATTCGAACTTCTAAGCAGCATTTTTATCATAGTAAGTTCCAACAGTATGAAAGTAACATTAATGCTACATGGAAACTAATCAAAAACATTCTCAACAAAAAATCGAGTAACAGCACCACAACAGAGTTCTTATATGAAAATAAATACATCAATGACAAGAAGGAAATTGCTGCCAAATTTAATGAGTTTTTCACGAATATTGGACCAAACCTTGCTGCCAAGATAACATCTTGTGAAAATCCTTCAGACTACCTTAATCAGCCCAATACAATATTCTATATAGTAGCCAATATGGCTTCAGAAAAAATCACTCAACTATTCTTGCTTTAACTGATTTATTAGAAAAAATAACTCAAGCTTTAGATAAAAAAGAACACACCATTGGAGTATTTTTAGATTTATCCAAGGCATTTGACACAATAAACCACAATATAATGATTAATAAACTTGAACACTATGGTTGTCGGTGGGTTGCACTGAAATGCCATATTAACCAGAGCCAGATGCCTGTGGAATGAACTACCATTGAACACAATTGCGTTGGGATCTATGGTACGGGTGCGAAATATGTTGTATTTTTTTCCAAGTGCCGTGGCGGTGTATTATGCGATTCAGGTGTATTTGACACGATTCAGGTGATTTATTAGGATGTTTTATGGGAATTGCCGCGACTATAGAGTTGACAATAAGTTTTGGATAATCCGTAAAATGAGCCGGAAATGTATGCCACTCGTTCCAAGAACCTAGTGTATGTCCTGAGAAGTTATTTGTAATCATACAACGCACGTATAAGCAGATTGTATCGTGCATTATATCAATGCGAATGGGATTGCAATATTTAATGAGTTGTGGCGATAAAGTTATTTGGTGGGGTAAAGCGTATCTACAGTAAGTTTTAAAATTAAGAAATGAATGTTGTTTGTGAGAGGTGGGTGGTCTGGGCTGATCGTTCGAAGCATGTATTGTAGTAGGATGGGTAGGTAGTGTAGGTGTAGTAGAATCAGCTGATGTGTCCATAACCCACGTGAAAAAAAAGGACTAAAAGAATGCTAAAAATAGGGGGTGTGCAATTTGACAGCAAATGGGAAAGAAAGATGGTCACTCACCAATTTCCGAGAAGAATAATGTGCACAAGTCTGTGATGATGAATAATGTACAGAATGTTCTTGTCGTGTTTATTGGAAACCGAAGGGTGTCCAAATCGGATGTTAATGTTTATGTGGATCTGAATCTGGTCTTCAAGAGGCGTGAGTAATGTTTTTAGCTGGATACACGATGTGAGCTGGTTGTATGAGAACAAAAGGTTGATTCGTCTATATCAGATGAGTATGTATGCGGTCCTGTGTGTCCGAAGCGTTGGTGTGCGGTCCTGTGTGTCCGAAGGGTTGGTATGCGGTTATGTGTGTCCGAAGGGTTCCTGTGTGTCCGAAGGGTTAAGTTATGGTTGACCGATGCAGTGGTCTAGTATGTGAGGCTGTCTATCCGTGGCTGGAGTGTAAGGCTGTATCCCCGTGGTTGAGTAGCGGTTTGAGATTGTTTCTGCTCTGTAGTGATCGTCTAGTGGCCGAGACTTCAAGTTGTGTGGTGAGACGTAGAACTGTTCACGGTACCATTAATACTATGTGAGGTAATGAACACATAGATATAGTAGGTACAAGTCTTTATTATGTTGTGAATAAGATATGCCGCGAAGTGAGGTCCCCGAATGGGTGATGCCTGGTGTGGGTGATGCCTGGAGATAACCTCGAGATGAGATGAGTCTAGTGAAAGCATGAGGTGATGGGATGTGGTTGTTTCTGATATACTATTTGGGATGCATATTAGATGAGGCGTTTGGCAATACACATCGGGATTGGTTCCTCCGTTATGGTCATCTCCCTTGACCATATTTGGGAGCCATCTTCATTGTGTGTATGTCTTCGCTGGGAGTAAGACGTGTGAGGTTTCGTTAAGAACCGAACACGAATATTCTGAGTTTGTGGTTTTATATATTGGGACATTCGTATAGTTTGAATCAAGTTGTGAGATTATAATGGGTCGTTATCTCACACAGAATTATCTAATTTTTTCACAAAAAAAGCGATTTTTACCCCAAAAACGAACCCTAGAACATTGACATACTCCAAAATTCTTTTACAAAATGTGAACATGTCCAACCTATATTGTTTAGTGGTGTTTGCATCCAAAAATAGATGTAAATGTTATTTAGGTAGCTGGATTCCATTTTTCACTGATTTGTTTCACGAAAAAGCCTATTTTACCCAAAAATAAGAAATCGTACAAAACTACATGAAAAGGCAACACCGGCATGTTATCCGCTGTATCAATACGGACATTTTGATATATAATTCAGTTTGTTACTCTTCCACTTGGTTGAACTCGAAAACTCGAAAACGCCCAATTCTGGTCCCAGCTGCTCCCTACTAGACCTGACAATCCAAGGGCAAAGATTACAAACTAATAGCAATCTATGGCCCTAATAAAGAAAACCCTGAATTATTTTAATGTATAAAAGAAAAATTGTAGAACTCGGTAACCTGTCAACAATCTGGGTAGGAGATTGGATGTACCAATACCCTGGTCATGTATCGAGATTGACTTTGGCCGTTGATTGCTTTACAATTTAATACATAATTATTAACCCATATGAAGTTTACATGTTAACAATTTATATCTTAGCAATTCGTAGCGTTGTCGTTTCTCTCGTTGTATATTATAAGTCTATTCCCGGACTATTCTCTGGCATCGTGTATATCTGACTGACTGTGCGACTGACTGGCCAAACTCCGTGCTCCGAACTCCGAACTTCCGGACTGAACTCTTGTTGATGTGCACACGTTATATACCCATGCTAGATAGCAATATCATCCATCAACACTGAAGATTTGTGACTATGAGAAGGTGGCTATTGTGTATATCTGCCGTTCATAACTAGATAACAATAGATGTAGTGTTCCTGTGACGGACAGCGTACATCAACATTATGTCTTGTCACTCCCGCAATCGTACACGCAGTACATCGGTCCCAATTCATTATCCGTGTTGATACATGTAATTGGCACCCTAATATCGTAGCATTCGTCCCCCAATTTTCAGATTTATGGCGAAGCCTGAAATCTCTTGGTCCCATCCGCGACGACGAACGTTTGCTGGCTTGCATGTTGCTCTATACATCCATGTTCCATATATAGTCATAACTGCCCCAATGAACGCATACATCTTGATACACATTCCGGAACGCCGTCGTTTCAAACGGGCTCGTTGCATGCAATATATTTATCATACTAATTCGATAAACTGAGATACATACACAACACTAATGCCAATACCATTTTGATTGTGAATTACTCAACATACTAATAAATCTATACTATAGATAATAACAAACATAAATCAATAATATAACATCCTTAGCTTGTCATATATAGACTATACACGATATGTGCATCATAACTACCAGATTTGGCTAACATTGGCAACAACTTTGTTATGGTTGTATTTATCGTATTTTGTAGTTAACGAACTAGTATATTTATCGCGATTGGTTAATTTGTGATCAACTGTGTACAGTTTTATACGATTTGTTATCTCAGTGCTGAATTACTTCTTGATTCCAACAATCAGAGTCGTTATTTCGCTAAAATCGGATTGAGAATCCAAAGCCGATTACGGGGGCGGAGCTAATTCCCGATTCTAGGTCAGATTTTGAAATCCACGTGGTCTCCGAAACTATGTTTAATGTTCTCCCAGCGTCAAACATGGCTCATGTATTTGACACAAGTATCATTTGTATCTTATATTTATAAAGTTCATATTTGTTGTGAAAGTCATGCTTTTCTTCTATGTGTATATACACGGCACATAATTTGCTGCCAATCCGACTTAATCGCATTTTTTTTCCCAAGTTAAAGTGTGTTTATTGATAAGGGCAAGCATATCTAAACGTGACAGCTCTATGCCTCCTGAATCAAATTCCGAAGATGTTGTGAAGAACACACGAAACTTGTCAGTTGAACAGGGACGTGATGACAGGGGTTGGTTGGGTGTCTCGACCCCCACCCCGAACTTTGGTACAATTTGCTTAGCTGTGCAGTCATTCATACGTGAGGAAAATCAGGATTATTTTGACTAACTGTTCCAAATAATGATACGTACAAGCCAGCAAACGCAACAAACAAACCCGATTTAAAATAAATACAAATACAAACTTATGACTAACTCGGGAGAGGGGGTGTCCAGTGATCTGTATATATGTTCAACTTGTTTTGGTAGGCATGGTGCTTTTCCATTACTAATTATTTATTTTTTCAGTGTAATAACATATGGGAGAGGGGGTACCCTTAAATGAGTCAGCACTTGTCCCCCAATTCCTTTGTATGTACATATAAACAAATGTATGTGTTATATATCATGTGTTATCTAAATTTGACATATATTTGAAATAAATATATCTAAACTAAACTTTGGTACATTCCAGCAGTCGGAAATTAGTTGGACATTAATTTGACACCATATATAGGTTGGCATTGTTCTCATTGTTTGATTTTGTTCAACCATTAAAAGTTGGTAATTTTCCAATCCTGGTGTTTGTCAGGTTGGATATTTCCAAGGGGAGCAAATGGAATTCTGCGAACCTGTGAGATTGATGTTTGGTTCAATGGGGGGGGGGGGGGGGGTGCAGTTGGCCTGAAATTTGAGGAAACATCTAACCACGTCCCTAGAACATATGTCTGTTGTCTATACATAGACTATTGTGCAAAACAACTGCATTTAACGAAACAAAACATTTTAAATATGAAATTGCTATAAGACTAGATGATTGTACATACGTGTATCTGATAATCCATCGATATCATATAATCCTACTATTTTTTTGAATAAGAAGAAACATTATAATAACGAACACAGCAGAAGACATATCCATGCAGGTTCATGTGAATTCGGTCAATGGTGACGTATCCGCCGAATTTGAAATCGACATGCGCTCGGGCGGTATTTTATGGATGGAATTATGGACATATGAAAGTGACAATCAACAATGATTTAATTTTGCTTCGCCATCAACCGAAGGGCTCCCCCCGAACGTTACTATCAATAGCGTTATTATTTTGCTAATTTCAGTAATATTATCCCAGTTTACATTCAATAAAAAAATTTGTCTCCGCATTTAAAATTCTTTGGTATAGATCGTTTATATTCTGCAATAATTTGTACACAAGAGACGGATTCTTATGTTTTATTGTGTTTTTAAACTCCGAGGTGGCGAAATCTCGGTTTGTTTACATTACGAACATTTGAGTCCGTAATCGGAATCCGAATCCAGAATCGGATTACCACGAAATTAATATTACGGTCTGTTCGTTTACCGATTCTGCCCATTTCTGGTCTGTTCTTTTGCCGAACCAAGTCGTACGGGGACCAATCGCCCGGAATCGGAACCGGAATGAAACTTAAACTTGTACGGGTAAAGTACAAACGTGTTTCCTTTGAAAATATATTTTTTTCGCATTTCGGGAAAAAAGTTGTCGGCGGGTTCGTAAAACAACTAATAAAATTGCTAACGTAAAATAAAATGTCATTTTATTTCACTTAAGTGAATAAAGTGTCATTTTATTTTACTTAAGTAAAATTAATATTAACAGGTCGGGCACAGGTGCCCGACCTGATTAAATAGCCAGATAGCGGTTTGGCTTGCCATTGATGTGTGACTGCCAATCTGCAAACAAATGGCGTAACTTTGTCGACAGTCTCTGTGAACTGTATTGCCATTAATGCCAATACACAATAGTTTGAGCCAAATGCCAAAATGTGCGGCTGATTGTCTTACCGAGTGACTGAGTATATACCGGTTTCATGTAGTATCTAATCATAGCATGTACTCACGTTTCGTTTGGCTCTGATTTGATTTTCCGAGTGTATGAGTGTGATCAGTGAATTAAACCTCGTCAGATTCCGTCATTCGGAAAACGTCGTCAGATTCCTAGTCTCGTACCCTGACTCAATCCTACCTATCAAAACGTTTGCTGACCTGGGTACTAGGCTAGCTATAGCTTTTTTGCTCAAATACACTATTTTTGTACTCGCGTACAAACTTTAGTTTTTGGGTTTTTCCATAGCTGAAAATAAAATATTTTCAGCTATGGAAAAACCCAAAACTAAAGTTTGAACGGATGCAGCACAAAATGACCTAATTAAGCGGGCCGCCCGCACACGTCGCCACAATATGGAATACTGTTAGGGCCAACTTGCAACTGGGCAGGGAATATGGAATCTATGGAATACTTTTAGGGCCAACTATTGTTCTGGGTGAAAACCCAACAAAATATTTCCTCAATCTTGAAAAACGCAATTCTATATCGAAAACTCTATGCAACCTCACCGACTTCACCGGGAAAAACATTGACAATCAATCAGACATAATGCATGAAGCTAGAAGTTTTTTACGAAAATTTATATGCATATAAAAATACAAACAAATCTGATATTCAGGCTATTCTTGAAAAAGACCATACAGTATTGTCACAAGACACTGCCAAAAGCATAGAAGGGCCAATAACTCTAACTGAACGATCACAAAGTGATAAATGCAGTGGACTAGATGGATACCCATATGAGTTTTGGAAATTTTTTTGGATTGACTTAGGCAAATTCTATGTGAATCACTCAATGAAGCTTTTGATAAAGGGGAACTTTCAATCACCCAGAAACAAGGACTTATTACTCTGATTCCCAAAAAAGACAAAGAAATAAATCATCTGAAAAACTGGCGACCAATTTCACTCTTGAATATATCTTACAAATTATCTTCTTCGTGTATAGCTGATAGATTAAAGCGTGTCCTACCTGAAATAATAAGTGAGGATCAAACGGGATTCTTAAAAAATCGCTACATCGGAGACAATACTAGACTTACCTATGATCTTATTCACAAGGCAAAATTGGCTGATAAACCTGGGTTACTGCTCCTCCTAGACTTTGAAAAGGCCTTTGATTCAGTATCATGGAAATTTATACTTACATAAATGCCTTAACCTTTTTAATTTTGGAGATGACATGAAAAGGTGGATTTCTATATTTTATACGAATATCAACTCATCTATTTTAATAAATGGGCATATATCTCAGAGTTTCAAACTACATCGTGGCTGTCGACAGGCTGACCCAGTCTCATCGTATATTTTTTTGATATGCGCAGAAATCTTAGCTATTATGATAAAATCTAATGACCGCATTAAAGGTATCAACCTCGGCAATTTAGAATACAAAATTACACAGTATGCAGACGACCCAACGCTTTTCTTAGACGGCAGCGAAGAAAGCCTTAGGGAAGTATATACTGTTTTAAACTTATTTGCAGATTATTCAGGTCTAAAAATTAACCTTAGCAAGTGTCAGGCGCCGTGGATTGGATCTTACACGAAACGTACATATATTATGTGCCCAGACCTTGGACTAACATTCGATAGTACTTTCAATCTCCTTGGAATACACTTTGATACAAACCTTGAGAAAATGAATATAAATTATGATAAAAAACTTGCTGAAGTCAAACGTTTGATAGAAATATGGAAACACCGGTTACTTACACCCATTGGTCGAATAACTGTGATAAAATCACTAATACTCCCAAAATTAACACACCTTTTTGTAGCTCTCCAAAATCCCGGTAATGTTTTTATGAAAAATCTTGACGCAATGCTCTCTAATTTTCTTTGGAACTCGAAGCGTGATAGAATCAAACGCAAAGTTATATGTCAGGATTATAAGAATGGCGGATTAAAAATGGTTGATGTTAACCATTTTATGATGTCCATGAAAATAACTTGGGTTAGGCGCCTCGTGACAAAAAGTGCCAAGTGGACTCCATTAATAGATATACCTTTATTTGATGACCCTATATGTTCCTCACTTATGACTACCCTTGCATAGAAAAACAGGCAAAGAAATTAACCAATCCTTTTTGGCATGATGTCCTGATGGCATTTACAAAATTTCTAGAGAAAGATAGAAACAATCGCAAATTATCAGCATGTACGTTATGGAATAACCCAAATATAAAGCAATACGGAAAAGTATTAAATTTCACCTCCTGGCGAGAAAAGGGGGTTATCTTTTTAAACGATATGCTGGACAATACAGGATGTTTTCTTACACGAGACGATCTACTAAGTATCTATAACATACATACAAACTTCATCACTCTTAATAACATCCAACATCAGATAAAATTACTTGCAAAAAAACTTCAACAACCTATAACTCGAATAGTCACTCCCCTTTTACCAAATAATTTCATTAAATTGCTTAAAAACTGTCGAGGAGGACAAAACTTTTATAAAATTTTAATCGACATTCCAACTTCTACTGTAGCACACAAAAAATGGCAAGTGTTATTTCCCGACAACATAATTAATTGGTGCAAACTGGATAAACTTCCCTTTCTCACGACGCCGGACACAAAGCTGCAATGGCTACAATTCCGAATAAATTCACGAATATTATCAACCAACAAGTTTCTCAAAATGTCCAATTTACGACAAGATTATAAATGCGACAGATGTAAAAGCGAGACAGAAGATATCGCCCACATATTTTGGAAATGTGTTCACGTTCAGAAATTCATTAAGGAACTCAGCGATTGGTGCACCAGTAAAGAACCTGTGCCAGTACATTTTCATAGAAACACCTAAAAAAAAGTTAGTCCCCCTCTCATATAATACCCTGTATCTCCAATCACCCTATGTTATTCACCCGATCATTTTGACATTTTTAACGAATTGAGAACATGGAAAATGCGGAATATTCTGGGAGTTAAGTATCCCGATGGTCTTCTAACCAACTTCAGAATGTCGATTGATTGGAAAAGTTTCCATTTTCAAAAACACTTTATACTTTGGTGCTCAACATAATTTCCAGTTGATGTGTTAACTGGGGTATTAGTCCAGTGCATTTATGGTTTTACCCAGAACTAATTGCAACAGAGTTTTTTATTTGCTGGAATAGGTACATAGACCCTCCATAAACAACATACTAAAAATCAGCAAAAATAGGAAAAAGGGAAATTGGGGTGATTTTCGTGAAATGAATTTGGGAAATTTTGGTCAAATCATACACGCAAGTTTGAATCCTGGTTGGGGTGAAGCAGAAGTTCTTTATCTTTTCGACCATCCTGGGCACTTCACGCCCTACTTCAACTTCTAGGTGAATCCTAGTGACCCACAGCGCATGCAGTCCCCACGGCCACGGTGGGGAATCACGTGGTTTCGATTCAGTCCCCACGACCACGGTGGGGAATCACGTGGTTTCTATGTGGCAGAGGCAAATGCAAACGCACAAACCATAATACACGAGGAACTGACACAAAACATAGCATTTTGACTGTTATGAGCATATGCTAGTATATTTTCAAAACAAGTTGATACCTTATTTGTTCTGAAATACTATGTATTTTTCTATAACATTCTGTCTGACCAAAGTTGGCAATCAGAGGTTCGTGCAATACACCAGTCCACACATCTAGGAGAATCATTCGACTGACAACTTTGGACAGAATATCAGAGCAAACGACTGTGGGCTTGGACACACATGAGGTATCAGCTTGTTTGAAAAATAGTATAGCATATGGTCGAAGCTGCCAACATACTATGTAATATAGTATTATCATAGTTTAATACCTTTTTCTTCGTTTCTAGTCGCGTTCTCCTCTGCCATTTTGAATGCGTGATACTCATCAACTCCAAACCATGTGATTCCCCACCTTGACGACGTTGAGTGGTTTGCTTATCACATGCTACTGGTGTATACGTACATGTACTGTATGAATGCAGTTAAATTGATGTGGTGTTGGGACATGTACTGTATGAATGCAGTTAAATTGATGTGGTGTTGGGACATGTACTGTATGAATGCAGTTAAATTGATGTGGTGTTGGGACATGTACTGTATGAATGCAGTTAAATTGATGTGGTGTTGGGACATGTACTGTATGAATGCAGTTAAATTGATGTGGTGTTGGGACATGTACTGTATGAATGCAGTTAAATTGATGTGGTGTTGGGACATGTACTGTATGAGTGCAGTTAAATTGATGTGGTGTTGACACTGAAGGTTTGGAACCTTGCTGAATTATTTAACTCTGTAACTTGATCTATTCCAGGGCGCACGAATGAATACAGATTAATGTTGTGACACCTTGTCCACGGGGAAGTTTGCTGCGCCGAGCTCAGGACGGAAATCTTATCTTATTGACAAAACGAACTATCTGTTTTATTGTTCATGGACTGACAGGGTTAGCGCTGTCACTTGCCAAATTTGCCAATGGCAGAAATAATTAAGATTTGGCAAAATAGTAAAGTCTACATGTTGCTCTGACATCAACTCATTCGTAAATGCCACACGGATAACGTACGTTCATTGAGTTTGTTTACCTGACGTCTAAGACGCTAAGAATGTGCTACGGGGTTGGATTCAACACTAAAATCAACAACATTGGCGCCAGTTAATTTGGCGCGAAATGAAATCGATCACTAACGTTATCCGTCTGGCATTTACGAATGAGTTGATGTCAGAGCAACATGTAGACTTTACTGTGCTAATCGTTTTCACTGGCGAAGGCCTATGGCCGAAAGCTATGGAATGAGCTAAAAATCATTTTATATCAATGACAATTGGTCCCTTTATCTGGACTTTATACATATACTTTTTGGCAAAATATATTTTCATTTGGCAAAAGTTTTGGCAAGACACTTGTTAATTCCTCAAGAAAGTTGAAAAATATTGGTCAATCAATACCATTCATTTCAAGAAACTCTTACAACATATTTATATTGGTGGAGTTGTATAAGGTTTAGGAAAAGTTAACACCTATATTAAGATGCTGTTAATCTCATAGCATCAGTACCGGTGATTAGAGGGATTACTACTGTTTATTCTGGTGGTGGTGGTGTTTACATAGCTAATCCTCTTGTGATATGCCCACCAACGACATGACAATAGTCGGATCCGTGCCAAAAGATATGACCAAATGATTAACAACACAAGGTGTTTTTAGGGCAAAATTCCAATTTTCACCGATTTTGTTTTTAACAAAATAGCCCATTTTACCCCCAAAAATATAGACTCGTTCAAGGTTTTATTTAATGCAACATATGTTTCCTGAAAGTAAAGATCCGGACGTTAATATTGACACAAGACATGACATTCCTTGTTGAACTACCACATGATTAAACTCTAAACATATGGCCAATTGTTTTTATTCTTAGCTGCCCGGTTAGAGCAGAGTCCGTATTACTGAATGTCTGGGTTGACATGGTGAAATTCAATTGCCAGGGGTTTCGCAACGTCACTGTTGTCACCACAGCATCGCATTACCTACTCTAAACCAAAATATGTCTACTTTTTAATTCATGTCTCACATTTGGTAAAATTTTACAACTTATAATCTGAAATTGATGCAGAGAATTATATAGACGGGGAATAGTACATATTCAGGGGCATATCAGTCTCCATGACAACAGTTATATTCGTCAAAAACACCACGAAATGAGAGGTATGATGATGACCAGTCAGTTCATATATAATACAGTGCATACACATGTCTTTTATTTCAATGAGACAAAATATTGTGACTGGAATCACCATTTACCGACTTTCTGATGTGAAAATAATACATTTTGGCAGCCATTTTGAAAATGATTGCCATGGAGACGGGAGAACCATTTGATGATGTCTACCCAAAGGTACATAACTTATATAGAGTCTGCTCTAGAGCAAGAAATTCCTATGGGGTCATAGGCTGGGGCCAGTATTATTACTTCTGTGGAGATTTATTTGCATATCTAATCAGTATGCATGTGTCTACACCAAGTGTGGTGTGCTGGATCAGAAAATATAATTTAGCAAAACCATGTTATCTATAGGGGAGATTGGGTCCAACTGTGGTGATGATTGTTTCGACAGGTCGCATATCATTATATACATTGACTCTCAATTATCAAAGTTGCCAGCTTTCTCCTTGTCAATGTGTCTTTTATGCCTAAAATTAAATACCATAATTTAGTCAGGAACATGCATAGTTCACACAGATCGTGGACAGAGGTCCCGGTATGAAAACAGTAAAAGCTGTTTTAGTCATATGCACTTGGGATAAAAAAAAATAAGTCATAGAAGTGCATTCGATCCTAAACCCAAAGTCTCATTCGAGTATTTTTTTATCGATTTATATTTCACTGAATAGTTCAAATTTGCATACTTCCAAGAGCTAGCCTATATTCAACCAACTGTGCAACGCTTCCTCCAGCAGTTTGAGAATTAACCGGTTGCCAATAATTTGACCATTATATATTGAAATATATAATTTTGTATCCATTTATACGGCCATGTTGACTGCCACCATAAACCATAGTAACCGTTTTATACCATAATGAGATTGAATTTTATAGGCAATACTCCCATTCGGTTAATTCGTTAAAATATGTTCATCTCACACTAAAATATGACCAGAAACCAATATTGAGTTTTCCGGGAAAGTTCATACCACGTTCTGTAAATTAAATTTTCTTTGGGATTGGAAGTGGCTGAGACCAAAGAAACAACACACAGCAATGAGCAAATGATCATACGATATGAATAATAAGAAAACAAGGCCCAAAATTTGCAACCATTTAGGAAACAATAGGAACGAATATATTAGACATTAGTGAAAAAATCTTATTTTTCACATTCCGGTTGCCATTTTGACAGCCATCTTACAAAAAAGAGTGCCAATTTTTCCTAACAGCAGTAGTAGAATGTAATTTGATCCAAGTAGTATCTAAATTTGTCTACATTTGATGAAATATGTTTTCCAACAAAACAGATAGAACTGATTTAGCAAACTACATGCAGGGTTTACCTCCCAGCCATGATGACTCGTTTACCCTGTGCCAATGCATTCTCTTATATATGCGAGTTGACCATAGGTCGCCTCGCATATATAAGAGAATGCATTGGCCTAACAATTTTTTAAAATTTTAATAATTTGTTCTTGTATTCTTTAACAATTTTATAATTTCACCCATACAGAGCCCCAGACAAACATGAGCAGACGACACTCTTCTATATGATTCTATATATGTGTGGGGCTCCATGCAGGGTAATGGATGTTTTTTTTATTTAATGACTCGGTGTGCCTGATGCGCTCTGGTAGAGATAGCTGATTTAGTTCTTATTCTATACTACGGCGACCATGTTGGACGCCATCTTGGATTATAGGAATAGTCCAGTGCATTTATGGTTTCACCTCAAAATAATTGCAACACAAAGTTTCTCAGTGGGAATAAGTACTTTAACCCATCACAAATAATATACTAAAAATCAACAAGAATCAAGAAATGCAAAATTGATGAATTTTGTGAAATAAATTTGTCAAAATTTGGTAAAATACTCATTTTATAGCTTTTTAAGGATGTTTATAAAAAAACTTCCTTTCACATGTCCTTCCATTTATATATCCATTTTGTAGAGTGCACAACCCTGATTACAGAACAGAAAACCTTTCCTAGACACGTTCAGTATTTTTTGAGTTATGTGCCTCCAAAATTTGGAGTTTGTCTAATTTCAGAGGCCCAATTTCTCAAAATTAGTTAAAATCCATTTTTTATGGTCTTGTATTTTAAAAAATAAAGAAAAAAATGAAAGGATTCCTTGTTGTTTTAGTCATTTCCTCTCTAGGTTGTGCACAAAATATGATTTCTTTATGCATCTATGATTGAGAGGACGAAAATATTCTTAAACAAAATATGTGTTCCACCATTGTATGGACAGCCAAATTTGCCTGTGGTCCAGAACCTGCGTGATGAAATAGCATATTTGATGTCATACAAATCAATAATTATATATCCATATTCCCTGTCTTTCTCATAATCACTTAAGTATACATCGTTAAACACATTGTATTAAAGGAATTTCACAAATCATGGTGTAGAAAATCAAATTATGGCCCTATGAATCTTTAGAATTGACTCATCTAAAAATGCCATTTTGGGACGTTTTTTGTTCATTTTTAAAGGTTTTTGTGTATAAATTGTAAAAAGAATGTATGTTTAATTTGCAAAATCATTTGAACTTTCCTCCTGAAACACTTTAGTGTTGAAATAAATGCCTTATGTTGGATATGTCAATGAATGTCACTGAATTTCACTAATTTTTCTGGAAACTGATGCCAAATTTGAATATCCGAAAAATGGGGTAGGGGAAACGATATTGACAAAATATAGAAAATATGGACCTTGATTCATAAAACTTTAACATCACCAGCTCCTACAAACCCTATTCTTTCACACAGAGTAAACTGCTTCCTGGTTTGATGTTCATATTTAGAGCTACTATCCTTGTTGTTGTAACTCAATGGCGAAATGGCGAATCATTATTTCTGGCTGGTTCTATATAACATGCTGATAAAGTTCTAAATAAACATCTAATAATTATTAAAGTACTGAACTGTTTACCATGCAAGAATAATCTGCACAAACTGGAATAAAACAACCATTTGTCTCCAATGACTAGAATATGGTGACAAGATCATAGCCTTTGTGATTTCACCTACCCCATAATCAACATTCAAATTTGGAGTCAGTTTCTTGAAAAATATGTGAAATCCAGTGACTGTTGATTGGCATAACCAATGTAATCATATTTTTTCCAACACTAAGTGTTTTAGGAGGAACGTTCAAATGATTTTACACATTAAACACTAATTGTATTCATTGTTGTTTACTATTTGTGCACAAAAAAAAACTTTAAAATGGACAAAACAACCACAAAACAGTCCAAAATGGCATTTTTGGAAAAGAGTCAATACAAAGGATTCATGGGGCCATAAGTTGATTATGGCACATACGGTATGTGTTTAGCAATTCCAGCACAGTGCATTTAACCTAGTATACTTAAGAGGTTATGTGAAATACAGGGCATATGGACATTCAATTTATTGAGTTGTGTGACCTCAAATATGGTATTTCATCACACCAGTTCTGTGTCACAAGGCAAATTTGGCTAAGTCCATACAATGGAACACACATTTTGTTTAAGAATATTTTTGTCTTCTCGATCATAGATGCATAAAGAAATCATTTGTTGTGCACAATATAGTGAGGCAACTAATACAACAGTGAGTTATCCCTTCATTGTTTTCTAGTTTTTAAAATACTAGACCCTAAAATATGGATTTTAGCTAATTCTTCAGAAATTGAGGCTCCGAAATTAGACAAACTCCCAATTTTGGAGGCACATAACTCGAAAAATTCTCAACGTATCTGGAAAATGTTTTCTGTTCTGTAATCAGGATTGTGTACTCAACAAAATGGATATATAAATGGAAGGACATGTGAAATGAAGTTTTTTATAAACATCCTTGAAAAGCTATAAAATGGGTATTTTACCAAATTTTACTAAATTTATTTCACAAAATTTTATCAATTTCGCCTTTCTTGATCCTTTTTGATTTTTAGTATGTTGTTTATAATTGGTTAATAGTCTTATTCCAGCTATTAAGAAACATTGTCTTGCAATTAGTTTGAGGTTTGGCACTTTATTCTCATAAATGCACTGAACTAATAGGCACGGAGATCCTTATGAACATGGGAGGGAAAGATGTTATGAGTTATGTATTCAAGCGAACATCCCAAGCAATAATAATGAGTGCTCCGTCTCTCAAGATCGACAACGACGTTGTGCACATCGACCCACAACTCTTGTTTCAGAGGCTTATCACTGTTGCCAAAGCACCGACCAGAGGTGATGTAACCTGCTGTGTCAGACTTTTAGGTAGAAAAGGATTTCATTTACATACACTATCACCAGGTGTTGGAAGGGGCTTAATTTGGAACCAACTGATTGGGGATGGCAGGTTAAGGATAGGCGGCTTAATCCTATCAAATGTGAGGAACCACCAGCTCCAAAAGAACTACTGAACATCATTCGTTGTAAATGTAAAACGGACTGCAAAAGCAATAGGTGCACATGCCGAAAACATGGAATTATGTGTTCTATGTCTAGTGGGGATTGCCAAGGTGTTGACTGTTCGAACACACAGCCTTTCGACAACAGTGAAATGGAGGCCTAGACTGAAAATCAGAACGATCTATCCAGACTTATTATTTTTTCAAAATTCTATATTTTTTTAATGAATTTCTATATTTTTTCTCTTTTTTCACTATTTTGCCACAAGATATGGACAACTTAGTGTCATTGATACCACAACCTGGCCCAAATTTGATGGAAAATCCCATATATAACTGACTGACAACAGTCCAAGTCCAACTATGGCAATTTCTAATGCATAAACATGTAATGTGAAATTCCATTTTTCTCTGATTTCTTGTCATTTTTACATCATTTCACCCTAAAATATTTAGATTATTTGCTTCTAGTAACATGAAAAAAAACCCATAATTGTGGATATAACTATATAACAATAGTTCCAAGCCCAGTTATGACAATTTTACGACTGCATCAAGAGTTATTGTAGACTTCCAGTTTTCACTGAATTTTGGCAAATTTTTCAACTTTTTGACCCAAATTTCGAAAATTTAATCAATATTTATAGAATAAAATGATACAAAATCTTGGATACAACTGTACCACAGTTTATCATCGTGAAAATATAACAATTGTATGTTTACATCAAGAGTTATATTAACAAAAAATGTTAATCTCCATTTTTCACCAATTTTTCATAATATTCGCCACTTTTTGCCTCAAAAAGGCCATTTCGCATGTTCAGATTTTTGTTGATTTTTAGTTGAGTATACTCTATGATGCTCCCAATCAAAATAAAACAAAATCTTTTGTGTTGCAATTATTTTGAGGTTCAGCCCTATTTTCTCATAAATGCACTGGACTAGAAAGGCTCCAGGGTGATAACTCCACACAGACCTGCACACCTAGAAATTGTTGTACACACTATGCAGAATCACAATATCCAAAAAGTAAAAAAAAACTTTAACAGAGATTTTTTTTATTTCACCCCTATATTGCTCCCGAACTATTCTTATATGTAGGCACTCACGTGAAACATACATGCACATAGATGGACGTGTCGCGGTTTGTCCATACTTACTGATGTCATCATACTTACGTCCTGTAAAAGCCAGCTTTGGTCACTATGACGTAACAACTACAGATACAGAGTAGCATGCCGAAACGTACATAACAAGAAAACTAAGATGCATGCATCAGGTCGGCCGTGAACTATCTACCATAGAATTGTTGTAGCTATCGATTATACATTTTGAAACACCTGTATGTGTGTATGCATGAATGCATGTGTGTATGTGTTATATACTCTAACACTGCTCGAATTTGGTATTTAACGTGTCAACTTGACCTCGCTCATAGGCATGTTTCTGGACCTTGACCGATCCGACTAAAAATTTGTGTGTAGGACTACTTCGATCCCGGGATCCTATTTTTAGTCTATGGCAGTACCGGAAACCAAGAAAACGAAAGTGACGAAATCGAATCTTCACAGTTATCGTTCTTGCGGTAAGATTGTGAAATTTGTTTTTATTATCTCTTTGTAATTATTTCATTAATTTGCTCATGCCATCAGTGCAACATCTTACCATGTACACACAAACCTTATGTGCACGCTATCGTTGTTGTTCAATGAAGACGATAAAGTCACACTGTCATTAAAAACGCCAGCAAATTTGGACAAAAATGATCATGAGTGTGGCAAGCTCTACCAGCGTAACAAGCGTAATGTATATCTCCACACTCAACTGCTGGTGAACTGGTCAGTTAAATGTTCAGTTTTTGATTGATTGATTGATTTATTTTTGATATAAAGACATACACGTATATTGTTTTAACAGGTTACAAATATAATAAATTACAAGCAAATAAAAAGGAGTTTTTAACATACTAGTAATTTCAGTTGTTAGGCTATATAAGAAATCGCAAATTTTGAAACAAAAATGAGGCTGTAGAGAAGTCAAAGTGAATACCAATGGTATGATGGCTGAAATTTAGAAAAAAAAATCGTAGATTACATGTACCGTACGGCTAGATATCGGGGATGGCACAAAAAGCACTCGAAGGCTTAATTCCATTGTGGTCCCCTGGTATGCTACCGGCCACGAGGCAGACAATATAGTTACCACAAAATTCTCCATTTTGATACTAAAAAATAATGGTAATGACATCAATGTTAATATATTGATATTTTACATTGATAAAGCCATCATCAATGTGGATAAAATAATTTATCATCATAAGTGCTACATTTACAAGTAATCTTATGATTGTGAATATGTTTATTTTAAAAGAAATGATCATTTCACCGACCAGGTGGATGAGACGCCTGGCAGATCCATTTAACATAACAAGTCTGACACTCGTCTCATTCACCGGGTCTATGAATACTGACCGATATAATATTATATTATATTTGGGAAGATAAGTCCTGCAGATTGCTTTGATATATCTGGTAACCCAAATGCAAATAAACTCAGGCTGTTAATCATTCCTGTTGGGCCGTTAATCTACCAAATGGAGGGCCTTATGGTTTATTAACGGCCCGACAGATATGATTAACAGCCCGAGGGCCTATTAGCGGCCTGAGGGATGTTAATCATTCCTGGAGGGCCGTTAATAAAACATAACGCCCGATATTATTATGTTATTACTATTATTACCACTCAGACGTACTGTTATTTAAGGCCAAAAGTTGTACGGAAGCAATAAATTACCATTTTTGTTCCATTTCACAAACAATATATAAGAACGCCAAGGTGACTGTTGCATGCCTGCACAGCTGTCGAACTGAACACATCGGGTGAACTAAGCCGCTTGAACCCCTCAGTCCAAGAACCAAGCCTTCACTCCAAACTGAGAGTTCACAAACTTAATACATGTATTCAGTTTATTGGGAACCTATTTTCTCATCTGCTTATTTCTAATCAAATATTTCTGATAACCATGGTGACCGCCGTCCCTCAAGTGATCAGAACTGTAGGGGCGTCTATATATAATAACACGAAAATAGGATACAAAATGTTGATAAATAACAGGTTTTGGGCAATTTTACTATATCTTATTTTTGGGCAATTAATTGATTCTAATAACTGAAGCGACATTTAAAAATATGTTGTTGTTGGAATCTGATGACATGATGACCATCGAATCGGATTAAGTAGCTTTAACCCTTTGTGTGCCAGGGGCCGATCTCATCGGCCCTAATTTACGGTCTGTATAATCGGCCCTAAAAAATAAAAAAATTAAACAAAAATATATATTTTTTTATTTCTTATTTTTTTGGGTATACTTAACCATGCTATAGCGAATTTAAAAACAAACTGGATAAAACCTTAGGGCATGTTATAACTCAAAACTATCACCAAGTATTCATAGTAATAATTTTGATGCCCATGAAAAACGTAAGATTCCCTGGCACTAAACCTACAAAATAAGTCTGTTAAAGAATATAAGAAAAAATTATTAAAATTGTAAAACATTGTAAAAAATAATAACAATTGATGAAAAATTGTTAGGCAATGCATTCTCTTATATATGCGAGGCGACCTATGGTCGACTCGCATATATAAGAGAATGCATTGGCACAGGGTACATTGTATATTGGTTTGATACAGAAATCGGACCTGGCACTCAAAACTAAAAATTAACCCACATGGAGCCTCACACAGATGGAAGCATGCAGCCATGCACTGCAGAGTGTCGTCTGCTCCAGTCTGGATGGGGCACTCAAAGGGTTAATAATGGACCATTTTACGGATAACGATGTTTGACTGTTTCATCATGGTCTAGATCTTCTCCAAAAGAATAACAATGGATGGAAGCCGCATACAATGGGAGATTTATAGTGGGTCTAAAATGTATTCTAACTTTGTTATATTTCATAGATTTTGGGTGATATTTTAAACCTATATCTGGGACATTTACTCCTCCAAAGCCTGAGTTTAGTGTGGATAACCCATAGAGAGCCCCACATAGACTGGAGCAGACGACACTGTGTAGTGCATGCTTCCATCTGGGGGAGGCTCCATGTGGGTTAAACATTAAACTTTATTAGTGAGGTTTGAGATGGATGTCTTACATCACTGACCAAGCCTGAGTTTAGTGTGCCTGTCATTTGCAGAATGAGGTCCCCAGAGGGGGAATTTAGTGATGCTATCAAATTTTTATAGAAACTTCTGCACATAGATTCTATTTCTTTTTTATTTTAGTTTCTCTATATCCTCAAATTGGCAGACGCCACATTGCATAATCGAGGTTCCCAATGGGTGTACATCCCAATATTCACCATTTGGGGACTTCAATCTGAGTCTATGTCTCCCATAACAGATAAGACCATGCATAATGAGGTCCCAGAGGGTGAATTTGGTGATGCTAGCCTGCTATGTGGGATAGCATCACTAAATCAACCAATGATGCCATGGCCAGTGTTCTGGGAACGATTCCGATGGTCATCATGATGTACATTACAAATCAACCAATGATGCCACGGCCAGTGTTCTGGGAACGATTCCAGAAGCAAAAGAATCTCAGACAAAATTTGAAAAAACACGTACAATGCAAATTTCATACCTCTACAGTGTCATGTCCAGGGATGACACTGTGCTAGGCACACCATCGGATCTGGAGCTGACGTTAATGGCTGTCTTGTGTGCATGTTAAAGAACCCTACCATGGCAATGAAGTCATGGGTAAATGGCAAAATTACCTGATAAATTTCAATCTAATTGGGCAATTTTTATCACCTCGTATTGTATATAACTGATATATAAATGAACATTTAAAAATATATATCGGAAGGGTCTATTATTCACCTGGAGAAGTGGTTATGGAAAATGAGCAGACGTCAGACAGACCAGAGGATAATGCAAATGTAGAAGATTATAATATATTGGTTGGAAATGTTCAGATAATAAGTTCAACAAACGAATTATGGTCAATTGTTGAAGCTATTATCTGAACATTTCCTGATAGAACTACTTTTCAATGAGTATATAGTATAGAAAGGGTTGAACTTATTATCTGAACATTTTAGTCGATTTTGGGGTTCTAGGTTCAGTTCGATTCAGTTTCAAGATTCGATTTGACACCTAAAATCTAAGATATAGCTGGGACCTAGAAGATAACGCTTTCCACCAAATTCAGTCATTCACTAAAATTATTGAAATAAATGTGTTGTACAGTAATGCCCAAAGTAATTGACCACTTAACCACATCAGAATTATGGGTAATTTTTCAGGATTTAGTCAGAAATATATATATATCTTTATTATCCTCCATATATGGAGATTCATATATAAATGTTTATATTATGAAAACAAACACAATTTGGTACATAACACAGTGTATTAGAAATTTAAGATTACAAACATATCTACAACACATGTCTCAATATGAATGACGAACCAACTACACATATACACACACTCATGCACTACATAAAGTAGACATTCCATTCTACAGCCATATCGTACCTACAGACAGAGAAATAGCATACTCAGTCGGAAATATGGCTTGTTGCCATTCATCGGAAAGCTCTCCCCTGTACGTCTTTAAAGATGCATGATCTGAATTAACAACTTTATAATTTCACCCACACCTAGCCCCAGACAAACATGAGCAGACGACACTCTTCTATATGCTTCTATATATGTGTGGGGCTCCCTGCAGGGTAATGGATGTTTTTTTTATTTTATGTCCTAAAAAATGTAAGAAACATTTATTAAAAAAAAAGATAAAAAATTGTTAGGCCAATGCATTACTCTTATATATGCGAGGCGACCTATGGTCGACTCACATATATAAGAGAATGCATTGGCACAGGGTAAAGGTACTCAATCCGAATTAACGCTCGCAAATTACTATTTATTTGGCTTCGGGGGTAAAAAATATTTTATTCGAGTTGAGGAACCCACCCATCAAAGCTCAGAGTGATCAGCTATCGATTTTTGAAACAGTACTTGGCCTGGTGAAAACTTGACTAGAAGACGTCTCGGACCAAATTGCGGATGAAGATGGATAACTCTAAAATCAAGTGGCAATACAGCCAAATTTCATGGTAATGAAGTGATAATACGGTCTTATTTCGTTGAACAACAAGTTGATAAATAACACATTTTGGGAAATTGTATACCATAGTTGACAGTGGTTATAATTATTTTGTTCTAATTAATCGATTCTGATTACTAAAGTGTAATTGAAGAAATGGTGTTGTTGTAACTTGATGAGATGGGGACATCTGATCAGATTGAGTACCTTTAACCCTTTACCCAACAAACCGGCCAAAACCGGCCAAATAAAGCTTCAACAGCCTAAAATATCTTCGGTCTGTCTCAATAGAACCATACAAATATGGATATCATTGGAATCGGCTCCTTGACCACATTGTGATAGTTACAGTTATGCCCTGTGTCAATGCATTCTCTTATATATGCGAGTCGACCATAGGTCGCCTCGCATATATAAGAGAATGCATTGGCCTAAAAAAAATCTTTTTTTAACACTTTTTACCATTTTTTCTTACATTATTTAACAATTTTATAATTTTTAATGTGTTAAGCCAATGCATTCTCTTATATATGCGAGGCGACCTATGGTCGACTCGCATATATAAGAGAATGCATTGGCACAGGGCCGTTCTGTTGGGTAAAGGGTTAAACTAAACTAAAATAATCAGAAAAATAAGGTCTTAATTTGTCATTTAGGGAGAAATGCATTTGCAGTCTGAGCAAGCAGAAGATGTTGCCACATGTTCTAACTTCAGGGAGGTTCGAGTGGAGGACTATCATTTACAGCTGAAAGTCTCATTTGAAGATAAGACAGTACTGGGTTGTGCAAGGATATTGTTCACAGCAATAAAGTCAACCAATGAAGGTCTGTTTAACCCTTTAATAATGGGAGCCGCACTGGTGTAACGTTAAAGACCTGTTACCCTCATATTTTCCCGGATATTGGTCACGATTTTCCTTGAGATTGGGGTCACCATCCGGGAGATTTTAAATAATTGAATTCCTTTTGCATTTTTGTAATTTCAATAAAGAAAAAAATTAAAACAAATTTGTTATCATCTATCACACAGAAACATGCAAGTTTGATAACAAATTAACAAAGTATTCTTCAGGGAAACAGTTACTGTGCAGTTATACATTTTATTGTCTCATTTATAGAGAAAACATTGTAGGCCACGTATCAACAACCGTAAACTACTTACAGTTTCATTTAGATCTCACGAGATTTCAATTGTCATGTTAAAAAGTACAATTCAGGAACGGACTTGTGTAAAGTTTAAAATCTAGAACATATGTTTCTTTTGAATTTTATTATACCTTTTCACGAGACCTTAAACTTAAACCTTAAACCATTTCACGAGACCACGAGAACTTAAACTGCCAGTTTCCATGGCTGCAGCTTACTAACAAAGGAACATTACCCCTGGTAAAACAGAAAGTAACCAAGAAGACTAACAAAGAAACTGAGACCTGGTTTTTCATATTACGACATCTATTTCTATTACTTTAAAGACATATTATGTACTTGTTCGGGTGTGTGTAAAAAACTGATCAGTTATCCAGGCGCTATTCTACTAACATCGCCAAAAATATGAATCAAATCGACCATAGAAAACATAGTTTGAACTACGCTCAAATGTAAATATTTACTACTCGATTCGGGACGCATCTGTCGGCGATAAACTAACGAAAACGAGAGAGTCACTGCATTTAATTAATATATAAGAATGACGGTGTGTGTTGTCAATTTGGATATAATATTTGTAAAAATTACTACTTTGAACAAGATTGTACATATATACAAGGTTCACGATGGGAGCTGTGCTGGTGCAGCATTAATTATCATGTGCCAGTGCATTCTCTTATATATACGAGTCTCCCATAGTGAGCCTCGCATATATAAGAGAATTCACTGGCTTACAAGGATCATGACCGGAGCTCAGCTGGGGCAGCATTAAAGATCCTGTGCCAGTGCATTCTCTTATATATGCGAGTCCCCCGTAGGGAGCCTGGCATATATAAGAAAATGCACTGGCTATATATGCGATACTCCCATAGGAGAATGCACTGGCTTATATATGCGATACTCCCATAGGAGAATGCACTGGCTTACACAGTCAAGGTAAATATTGTTAGGCCAGCCCTATGGGCGACTCGCATATATAAGAGAATGCATTGGCACAGTGTTTTTGTAAAAATTTAGGAAGATCCGGTCAAGGAAAGGTCAAAGGTGTATGGCATGAACATAAATATAAATATTTCATGATATCCTGGCATCTCTTATTCATGTACTGTATTTTTCGTATTCCAGTAATTCTTGACGTCTATAGAACACTCACTGTGCAAACAGTTTGTTTGAGCGAGAATGACGAGACCAAGGTGGAAGCTAAATTTTCAGTCAGAGATTTTAAAAGTTTTGGGAAAGCATTGCATGTTCAGGTCAGTTCACTCTCACTTATTCACCAACACCCGAGAGCTTTCCGATGAATGGCAACAAGCCATATTTCCGACTAAATCCTGAAAAGTTACCCATAATTCTGCTGTGATTAAGAAGTCGATTACTTAGAGCATCACTTTACATGCTCTTAATGATAATCGACTCCTTAACCCCAGCAGAATTATGGGTAACTTTTCACTCAGAGCTTTACGATGATTGGCAACAAGTCATATTTCTCACTAAATCCTGAAAAGTTACCATAATTCTGCTGTGGTTAATGAGTCGATTATTTAGAGCATTACTATAGGAGGCTTGTTTTATCTACCCTCCATCTGTCCATCGTCTGTCCATCTGAGTATCTGTCAGGTGAGTTCACTCTCTTTTTATTATTCACCGACACCTGGAGGCTTGTTGTATCTAGCCCCCACCTGTCTATCGTCTGTCCATCTGAGTATCTGTCCATATGAACATTTTTCCTTGTCACTTGAATGTGAATTTTTGTATGGTTTTCCTTTAGTATGACGAAAGGCATTACAGCGATGGAAATTTGAATAATCATCTGTGTTTTGTGTAATTAAATTATACATATATTAACAATGAGGTAGGACTGCCAGAATAAACATATGTGACCCGCCATATCAAATCCAGTCGTAAGAGAATGCATTGGCCTAACAATTTTTTACAATTTTAATAATTTGTTCTTGTATTCTTTAACAATTTTATAATTTCACCCATACAGAGCCCCAGACAAACATGAGCAGACGACACTCTTCTATATGCTTCTATATATGTGTGGGGTTCCCTGCAGGGTAATGGATGTCTTTTATTTTATGTCCTAAAAATTGTAAGAAACATTTATTTAAAAAACATGATAAAAAATTGTTAGGCCAATGTATTCTCTTATATATGCGAGGCGACCTATGCATTGGCACAGGGTAAAAAAAATCCCGACTTACGACTGGATTTGATATGGCGGGTCACATATTTACAACTAAAAAATTTGTGCAGAAAGACGCAGATGGTTATGTTGACATTTCCATGATAGATGACTCCACAAAACCTACAAAGGATTAATGGCTTTCACATTAGTGTGCCTGTCATTTGCAGAGTGAGGTCTCCTGAGGGTGAATTTAGTGACGCTATTGTGCACAGTGGGCTAGCATCACCAAATTCACCCTCTGAAACTAAACTAAAAAAGAAATAGAATCTATGTGAAGAAATTTGATAATAAAGAAACTTTCCAGAGAAGATGAGGCATAAGCAGAATGAGGTCCCCAGAGGGTGAATTTTGTGATGTTAGCCTGCTATGCATGATGGTGTCACTAAACTCAGGTTTGCCTACAAAGTTAAAGACATATTATGGACTTGTTCGGGTTAAACTGATAAATTAGTACTCGGGCGCTATGACAACTGGGGGAATGTAGCATTCTATTAACCGTTCGCCCAAAATCTCGACAGAAATCGACCATACAACTCCATAGAAAACACCGTCTGAACTACGCTCAATTGTAAATATTTACATCTCGATTCGGGATGCAACAATCGGCGATAAACTAACGCAAATGATTTCGCCATTGATATTCATTGCATTTAATAAATATATATGACTGACGGTATGTTGTAAATTTGGATTAATATTCATAAAAATAACTACTTTGAACAAGATTATTCTCCATTCTATTTGATCACCCAACAAGAGTGTTTCACATCTAGGCTTGCCGCGATTTTGGGAATAATCGAACAATCATCAGAGGTGCCGATTAATCGATTTTCATTTTGAAAATCGACTTTTTTAGTTCAAATAACAATGCATATTATACAATAACACAAGAACGCTGGCATACAGCGTATTTGCAAAGAACTTATCTCAACTTAAGAGGCAATATTTTGCACCGTATTTACAGCACTAATCTAACCCAGAAACCCACCCACGCAAACATTTGTGACAATGTAACTTTCAGTTGCGGCGTCATTTGAGGTCGGGCCGACAGAGTAATCTAGTTCAGTCTTGGTTTCACGTCACAGCGGTTTTTCTTTTAATGTGCCGACGCATGTGTATACTCCACGGCACACGTGATAGCAGATGTTCAGCGGTCACGTGCTATTCCGCTTTTGAAGTTTTGATTTTCCATCTATGCAAGCATTTAGCATTGTTAACCCTTTCAGTGCCAAGTCCGATTTTTGTATCAAACCATATTTCCTTGATCATTTTTCAAATTTATTGATTATAATAATGTGATATAATAAGAGCTCTTTCCATCAATGTATCACATTATTATAATCAATAAATTTGAAAAATGATCAAGGAAATATGGGTTGATACAAAAAAATCGGACTTGGCCCTGAAAGGGTTAATAGGCCTCGAAATATGGTGCTGGACAATTTCAGGTCCCCAGAGGGTGAATTTAGTGATTCTGTATTTCCCAAAATTAGCAGAGAGGTTGCATAATCAAGGTGCCCAATGGGTGCACATCACAATTATCACCATCTGGGAACTGAAATCTGTATCTAGGTCTCCCATAGCAGATGAGGCCGTGCAGAATGAGGTTCCCAGACTGGCCGATAACAGGGCTCGATTTCACTGGATTCACATCACAATTTCTGCTAACCAATTTACAATGAAAAAACATGCATCGGTAGGGAATGCTAAACAAAATCTACCCAGTGCTGCAAAATACTATACAAATTAAAATCATTAAATTGACCCCTGGCCCAGAGCATGAATTTGGTGATGCTAGCCCACTGTGCAGGGTAGCGTCACTAAATTCACCCTCTGGGGACCTCATTCTGCAAATGTCCAGCACCATATTTGAGGCCCAATTCCCTGAGAACAAAAACTATTTTAGCTATATATTATATGATCCTACCCAAATCCATTCAATAAACCCATTCTATAAATTGTGATATTAAATTTTCATTTAATAACAGGAAATAGTGCCAGGTGACCTTTGACTTCCGGTTTGTCATCTGTTTACATTACGTACGCTACGTCTCAAAATACTATAGTTTCCAATATTTTTCCAACAATCCTTGATGAATGAAGAGTTTGAAAAGTTATTTCATTAATTATACGCCATTAAATACGACACAGAGTCTTTATTTATGTGGGACTATGTTATTACGCGGGCAAACAATACACAGTTACCTGAAACGTCATCGCATGCATTATAGACGCCAATGTTAGTTTCACGTCACATTTGTTGACTTAAGTATGTTTTATCAAGGTTTTGGATCATGTAATAAATAGAATCTACAACTCGTCACCAGTTTATAGTGGAATTTACAAAACTCGTCCAGTAAATTAAGTATGGACCTCACCAAAGGCTCGGTCCAGACCTAATTTACTGGACTCGTTTTGTTAACCCTTTACCCAACAAAGCGGCCAAAAACGCCCAAATAAAGCTTCAACAGCCTAAAATATCTTCGGTCTGTCTCAATAACACCATACAAATATGGATATCATTGGAACCGGTTCATTGACCACATTGTGATGGTTACAGTTATGCCCTGTGCCAATGCATTCTCTTATATATGCGAGTCGACCATAGGTCGCCTCGCATATATAAGAGAATGCATTGGCCTCAAAACACTTTTTACCATTTTTTCTTACATTCTTTAACAATTTTATAATTTTTTCTTACATTTTTATAATATTTTTCTACATTCTTTGACAATTTTATCATTTTTAATATGTTAAGCCAATGCATTCTCTTATATATGCGAGGCGACCTATGGTCGACTCGCATATATAAGAGAATGCATTGGCACAGGGCCGTTCTGTTGGGTAAAGGGTTAATTCCACTATAAACTGGGGACTCGTTGTAGATCCTCTATATGTTGTTTTCTCTCTCACAGCTTCCCTGCACCATCGAGGCTGGTTCCAAATTCATTCTAGATATAAATTATGTGGCATGTGATGGCTGCCCAGGCATATGCTGGCTGGAGCCGGCACAAACAGCAGGTCAGTTTATCATTGGAGCCATATAGCTGGTTCAGAACTTCTTATTTTATGCTTTCATTCTGATATTAGGAACAAAATAGTATGAACAGTTTATAAAGTTCTGTAAGGCCTAGGGGCAGAGGCAAGCCTTAAAATAATTTTATTTAACTGTCTGACATGTTGTCAGGCACCAAAGAGACATGGACTGACATTTCAAAATGAGGCCTGACATGTTTTTTTATCACCAGAAATAATGCCAAGTGAAACTAATAATGATGTATTATTACCCCAATTATGTTCCTCTTCTCAATTGTCAGTTTTTTTACTATAAATAATGCAAATCTGTCCACTCTGGCAACAAAATAAAACATGCTTGCCAAATTCATGCTCATTTCTAATGCTATAGGAAATACTTGGTCAATAAGTTTTCCAATTCCAATATTTGTTGACATCCAAGTTCTAATAATCATATATCGGAAAAAGTAAACTTTTGGCCAAAACAATAATTAAAAACTACTCTCCAATAGAATAAATTTCATTTAACAGCACACTATATCAATTTATTTTTGCAAAATATCACATTACCAGTGATATTTTCCTTAAAAATAGGTCAGTATTTCAAACTGACTTTATGTCAGACAGTTTTAAAGCACACCCTGACAACCTATAAAAAATTGAAATTGGCGTCTGACAATTGTCCGTGTCAGACTACTTATTTTGAGCCTTGGGCAGAGTTCTTGACTTGGATCGGGTGGGTTAAGATTCAAGATTCAAGATTCAATAAGATTTATTTCGTATTCAATATAATTATAATATATATATATCAACAGGACCCCACAAAAAGTTTAACTTGCAAGGGCAGGGCCCTTATGCTTGTATAATGATACAGTGTTATGTGTACGTATATTGGGTGTATATAGCGCGGGTGCGTATTTACAATGTGTGTATTATTGTATAGAGATCGTCTTGCAATTTTCAATAATGTGGGGAATACCAGTATTTAAGGTGATCAATGAAATATGGGTGTGAATACTGCTTGATTTGGTTGAGGAATTGGTTAAGGTTATAGACAAGTTGATTATTTTTGCACTGTTGTTCAGATGAGTGACAAATAGTAACACATGGAGGAAATGTGGCATAAATTTGGTTGGCCTATTCCTCACCGGGAGAGCTGGCCAGGAGAGGGAGGATTATACTATGAGAATAAAGAGAAACATCAATATTTTTTTTAGGCCTGAGCATAGTTTTGTTGGTGTAGAAAGTGACTCTGATGTTCCAGGAATTTCGCACTTCAGCTTACAACTCTGATCTATGATTTAGTTAAAGTTGGATTCACCATTCTCAGTTAGAATTTCACTCTTTGTCAAATTATGTGAAATTATTCAGAAGATTATTTTCCACGGTATTTAGTCATATCACAATATATTTTTCAATACCGTAGTCGTTATAACTTGAGTCAATATCGTGAAGCTTTAAGCACAACTAAACTATTCATTGTTGTAGGAAAATCTAAGCCATACATGTACACGCAAGGGTTCTCAACTCACAACCGAGGTATTCTGCCATGCCAAGACTCACCCAAAGTTAAAAGTACTTACTCGGCCGATATCAAGGTGAGATTTAAATCTACGATATTTCAGGCAAAGAGAAACCGTTCATGTACACACAAGGACAGTCTGTCTGTAACAGGTCGTTCTTCCCGTGTCAAGATACGCCAATGATAAAGAGTACTTACGGAGCTATTGTTAAGGTGAGCAAGCCTTGAAATATGGTGTCTGTCATTTGCAGAATGAGATCCCCAGAGGGTGAATTTAGTGGAGGTCCCCAGAGGGTGAATTTAGTGTTGCTACCCCGCATAGCGGGCTAGCATCACAAATTCACCCTCTGGGAACCTCATTCTGCTTAGGTGTAAGCAGAATGAGGTCCCTAGAGGGTGAATTTGGTGATGCTAGCCTGCTATGCGGGGTAGCATCACTAAATTCACCCTCTGTGGACCTCATTCTGCAAATGACAGACACCCTATTTCAAGGCTTGACTGTTTTAGGTCATTTTCAAGCTTGGATTTGGTGCATCTGACATATGAAGAATGAAGTCCCCATTGCTATCCCAAATTCACCCTCAGGGAACCTCATTCTGCTGAGGCCTCAATTGCTATGGGAGACCTAGGATTGAAGATTGAAGTTCCCCAGTTGAAAGTTGGTGATGTTCATCCATTAGTCACCTCAATTATGCTATTTATTTTCTACAAATTAGGGGATATAGAAACTGAACAGAAGGGAAAAAGTAACTAAAAACAATATTAATTTGATACTATAGTTACTTCCCAGAAGATGAGGTCTAAACAGAATGAGGTCCCCAGAGGTTGACTTTGGTGACGCCAGCTCGCTGTGCGGATAGCATCACTAAATTCACTAAATGTGCAATGTCAGACACACTAAATCCAGACTTGGTCGTTCTTCCCATGTCAAGATATGCTAATGACAAAGAGCATATGGAACTACTGTTAAGGTGAGGCCAAATGGGAACCATTTCAGGTAGACGGGGATAAACATTATAGGACAATAATTACAACCTCCTAATTTTCTATAGTATATTGCCATTAGCTTGGAAAGAGCGAATGCATTTCAATAGATAATTAAATTAGGGGCGGATCACTTCAAAGTGACAGTAGAGCCTAGAAATTTTGTCACATGTGACAACACGTGATGTCTCGATGATGTCACAATAAAGTGCCCAATGCACTTTTGTGTCAATATATTCTGTTGAGCTGTAATTATAAGGAATAATCTCTGTTTTCAATTTTAAGTTTAAAGACATTTGTCTAACCACAAATTTTATAAATCGCTTCATGATTTATAAGTTTGTGTCGTTAAACTGTGTAATTATATTTGGAAACAGAGATGATGTTGGGATGTCTATTGCATCTGAATTAAAGACATGTTATGTACTTGTTTGGGTGCGTAAAACTGATAAGTTAGTATTCAGGCTCAATTGTAAATATTTACTACTCGATTCAGGACACATCTATCTGCAATAAACTAACGACAAAATTTCCCCATAAGAATGATGGTGTGTGTTGTCAATTTGGATATAAATTTGTAAAAATTACTACTTTGAACAAGAATTATTCTCTATTTCTAATCGATTACCCTGATGTAATGTTTCACATCACTTTAATGGTTTAATAATTGCATTAGTGCAACAGCGAGTGTTGATTGATGAGCAGTTATCCCACAGCAAATGTTCAGATAATAAGTTCAACATTTTGTTGAACGTATCATCTAAATATTTTCCTCAGTAAATAGGGCTCCTTTTGCACTTTAATTTATCTGTCGTCTGGTTTAATCACCTTAACATCCCTTCAAATAAATAACAGACCATTCCAATGTATACATTTATAAACGAGTGGGATAATCCATTTAGTACTGAATGGGTTAAATGCTTTGAAAATGTTTGACATCACTGCTGACAGGTGCCGAAAAGGATTAATATGGCAACCGTTTAGGTGGTCATAAATCAAGCGCTAGCAACTGATGACGTTCTCCTGTGTAATTTTCGACATTTCCAAAATAGGAATTTCTTTTTTAACTGTTCAAAATTATATATTTTGATTATATAACTTTACTTTGGTGTGTACGTTCCAAATTTCTTCCAAATTTCTATAAACCGCTCCTGGATCATGCCTCACAACAATTTATCATGATGGACGAGGAAACCAGTACCTGTACAAATTGGGCACCAGAACCATAAAACTTCTTTAATATGTCTTACAGCTACTCTCCTCTTCCATCACGATTTACATACACCTATGTTATACTGTTATCATGTGAAAACTATATATATATAACGCCGGAATAACCAACATTCTACAGTCCTGTATTCTTTTGTTGACTTATAGATAGCCGTGTGAGTTTACACTTTCCGGTTGTCATTGATGCCTCATAAAGGTTTTTATCTGCCAGTCTGGGGTGCCAGCGTGGCATTGTACAACCTGTTCTAAGTTATTAGACCCGACATTCACTTTGTCATAATTGGCATAAAACTTAAAACAATGTTATGACATCACTGCTGACAGGTGCCTGAAGGATTGACTGCCGTGATGAGTGCTAAGGAGTACAGCTGTAGTGAAGACGGAGCGGAGAAGATATTCCATTTCAAGCAAGACGTCCCCATTCCATGTTATCTTATTGCTCTGGCCGTCGGCGACATCCAGTGTGCTGAGGTCGGACCAAGAAGTCGCGTCTGGACGGAGCCATGTCTTATAGTATGTTATAGTATGCCTCTTTTATTGGCGGAACTAGCACCCGGGACCGCAGGTCTATATATAGTATGCTGGATTCTTTATAGAAAGTTTTACCTTGATAAATAACCAGTTTAAAAAAATTGAAATCAATGCCACGCAGGCAGAGTCTTGAATATCACTGAAGAAAGCTTAAAGATTTATTGATGCAGGATTCAAATAACTCACATTCTGGATTGAAAATATGGTCTTAGGCATTTGCAGAATGAGGTCCCCAGAGGGTGAATTTAGTGATGCAACCCCACAGCAACTGGCTAACATCACTAAATTCACCCTCTGGGGATCTCATTCTGCTTAGGCCTTATCTTTTCTGGAAAGTATCTTTATTATCAAATTAACAAGTCTTTTAGTTTCCATTGAAAGTTTCTTATTATTTTTTAGTTTAGTTTCGCTATATCCCCAAACTGGCAGAAGTCACATTTTTTATGTTAAGAGTTCATGTTTGTTGCAATTAATGCTCAATATGTATGGACATGTTGGTACAAACATACAAAAATAATTTTTATTTTCAAAATATCAAAAATTTAAATAAAAACGTCACTGCGAGCTATTTATATCAATGCACCAGTGTCTGAGTCTCAAATACAGTAATGCCCTAAGAAATCGCCTCCTTAACCAGAGCAGAATTATGGGTAACTTTTCAGGATTTAGTTGGAAATGTGGCTTGTTGGCATTACTGTACTATGTTTTATTATATGCTCTACGTTGAAATTAGCTCTAAACAGTTGGGAAATAAACGGCGTATCAATCGCTTGTCTCAGCAAGCTAATACCAAAATTTATTTGCTTTTCGTAAGTATTATCCTTCATTATGTTCATTACTATCAGCAAATTTTAGATTGACTGATGATGTAAATGATGTCATTTACTTTTAAGATGGCTAATCCATACTGATCTCTTATGTGAGTTCATGTTACAGAGCGATATCGAGCGTCGTGTTGTGTTTTATCTATGAACCAGAGACGAGTTAATCAGTTGGCAATCAGCTGATTCATTTAATTCGGCAAAACAATCGCCTGAGAGAAATAATTATAAATTGAAATAACGAAACGCATATATAATAAAAGGAAACCTATATGGCTTTTGACAGGACACAAGAATTATCATTCGTAGGTACAAGCAAATATCAATTTTCCACTTATGACAAGCCGCTCATGGAAAATCGGTATTTGCTTGCACCCGCTCATTATGATAATTCTTGTATTCAGTCAAAAGCCGTATATAGGTATGATGTATCCTCTATCTATTTGGCCTTAGGTACATTTAGTTTCCACTTTTTCAGGACCGTGCGAAGCAGGAATTTGATGGCATATTGGAACAGTTCATACAAACAGGAGAGGAACTATTTGGGCCATATGTCTGGGGCCGATACGACCTTCTTATAATGCCTCCATCATTCCCGTATGGGGGAATGGAGAACACGTGCCTGACATTCGTCTCGCCTAGTCTCCTGGCTGGTGACAGATCACTTACATCAGTCGTTATCCATGAAATTGTAAGCTTTTAAAAATATTTCAATTTTATAAATGAATTGCAAAGTCAATTTGAAATATAAAACTCACATGTATTTAGGCCACAATTAACCCTTCCATGACTGGAGCTTCCTGAAATTTTACGAAAACCAAACCCTGTGCCAGGGCAATCTCTTATATACGAGAGTCTTCCATTTGAAGCCTCGCATAAATATAAGAATGCATTGGCCAAAAAATATTTACCTTGATCTTGTAAGCCAGTGTATTCTCTTATGTATGCGAGGCTCCCTTGGGGGAAAAATAAAACTAAAAAGTTTGCTCTTTCACAATTGACATAATTTTCGGTATCCACTCAAAACACTAGATAGCCTTAGTATTATCTGCATTTCCAAAGAAATTCACCATTTATGATGTTAATTATTTTCACAATCGCCTTCAGTCGATGCATCAAAGCCAACAGCTGATCATTGCCTGTTCACCATCCACAGAATAGAGAATTATAGTCCCCTTTATTCTTCCGTTTAGGTCCCCAATAATGATGTTGAATTTCAACATAAAATAGATATTTATTATAGCTATAATAAAAACAGTAAAGGATAACTATACTGATCAGTGACGATTTAAAATTATTTCTGTAGCATATTGGCAAGCTCCATGCAGAGTTTAGCCCCCTACACAGGACTTACCACTGCCTGCACCTACGTGTAATATGAAGAAATTTTACATTTATTTATTTGAGAATTTGTAGGTTACAATTCATTCTGCATTATTCTGAGAAACTGAACTGCCAATATTCATTTGAAAACGGTCTAGATCAAGCCAGAATGAATTGTAACTGACAAAAAAAAAATATGGATTTAATTAAGAAAATACACATGCTGGCAGCGTTCAGACATTGCGTAGCGTTGTGACTAAACTCTGTTTTGCAGCTTGGCGTATTGGTACACGAAAGTGAATCGGTTCCCTTCTGGGGAATATGAAATTTATTTAACCCCAATTTTGTTTTTGGATAAATCACCTTTCAGCATATAATTAAACTTAATTGTTATACTTCATCCCAGTCTCCTCTCTTCTGATTGGCTGAGGGCATGTCACAAGGCGGGCCGCAAACACTTGTTACCCTCGAGGTTAACATTTTGATAATTGTTGCCCTGTCAGTACAACTATGTATACTAGTAACTAAGTAAAGAACTAATAAGTACTCAACATGCAGTGATTCCTTCGCCACTCTCATATAGTCCCCAGACAACACTCTGCTTATAAACCCCAAACGTTTGTAAAAGTCGCAAAATGTGGTGTTTGCCTAATTTGAATAATTATTGTTTTCAATTTGCAATTGAAATGTTTGTGCATAAATAGTGTTATGATCGACTTAGGTGTAGGGTTCCTATTGGGTCTTTTTATATGAACACCAGGCACCAAATAGGTGCACAATAACATTATTGTGTAGCTAATTACTACCAAAGATACATGCACAACCGAGCGATGTTTACATACATTTCTTGTTACTAAGCTCTGAAGTTTAAATAGATGTTGCTATTCAGCATCTTTTGTTGATGCATGCAATTGTTATGTTAACTATTTTGTTTCTGGGGTTAACTTGAGAATACATTTTTCAAGTGACTTGGTGCTTGGTGATTTGGTGCTTGGTGCTACAGAGAAAAATGGTAGTCCACAGATTGTTCCATTAATTATAATAAGAAAGATATCTACCCCCCCCCTACCTCAGAATATGGTGCCGGACATTTTCAGAATGAGGTCCTCAGAGGATGAATTTAGTGACACTACCTTGCATAGCAGGCTAGCATCACCAAATTCATCTTCTGGGGACCTCATTCTTCATGGCCTCGTCTGCTATGAGTGACCTAGACACATATCTAAGTTCCCAGATGATGAAGATATGCACCCATTGTGCACCTCATTTTTGCATTGTGTCATCTACCAATTTCAGGATATAAAGAAACTAGAAAAGAAAAAGAAAATTTCATAGAAGTTTCCCAAAAACTTTTTAATTTGATAATAAAGACAATTTCCAGAGCAGATGAGTCCTAAGCAGAATGAAGTCCACAGAAGGGAAATTAGTGCAGTTAGCCCGCTGTGCGGTGTAGTGTCACTAAATTCACCATCTGGGAACCTCATTCTGCAAATATCCGGCACCATATTTTGAGACCTATTAGTAGAACTACAATTGACACACATTAACTGCAAAACACCGAGCATATTTATAGGACAAGCGTGAACTGATCATTCACCGAATTTTGAAGACATGCCTCTTTTTAAGGAAAATCTTTTGCAAGCTTTCAATCTCTATAAGGCCAAAAAAAAAAAGTTTTGGTTCTCAGGCACCGCCGCATTGAATAAAAAGGGCCGCATTAGGCCTTTTTATTGCAATGCCTGATGTTATGACAAAAAAACTTGCGAAAAAAAAAATTTGGATTTTTTTTTGGATTTGATCAACATGTCCATAGCAGATATGTGTTGAATATTAGTGTGCATTGAGCTCTAACATGTAATGTGTTAAAAAGTGACTTGCAGGCTTACAACATGAAGTAGATGACTACAATTAAGAAAATGATTAGCTGATCCTCATGCTCTTCTTACAATTAGTCATTGTGAACAACTTACACTAATTGTAACTTTATACAATTGAAAGGCACAGGACTAAATTCAGGATCACATATTAGAATGGGGAGGTATCAGTTTTTAGACAACAATAACAGTAGTTAATGTCAGTGGTTTATATGCATAACAGTTCCCTCTACCTTTCTGGTTATTACTAGACAGAGGAAGGTATCTTTGTCTATGCTTACTATGCGCAGAAAAAAATATAAAATAAAAATAAAACCCTCCCTCCCTCATTGATTTGAAAAAAAAATTGCCCGAGAACCAAAACCTTTTTTTTTTTGGCCTAATATATCTACCATATTTTGTCCTATTTACCCCCCCCTTCATCTGCTCTGTTTGAATCTTTCTTACAGAGTCACAGTTGGTTTGGAAATCTGGTAACAAATGCTACATGGGGTGATTTCTGGCTTAATGAGGTAGGTTAATGTTGTGACTCACTAATAAAACACCTCTCATTTCTCAGTTAATCGTGTAACACAAAACTCTTGCTAATGGACCTATCCACAGGGACCGCCCACCAGTATACTGCATGGTTACTGTTACTACGCACCACAAGCCATCTTTATTTTGCTATAACTCAGTGCTGAAATGGCTTCCGATGAGAATAGATCTTGTGTTTCAAGTTCGCTTTTAAATGTTCCAGACGATATCAACGTTTGTTATTTACCCGACATTGATAAATTATCAAAAAGGGCACAAGAAAAGGGGCTTAATTATTATACCCAGGGATATATTCATGACATTAGAACGAGTGAAGTTAACCAATCAGTTAACCATCAGGGTTGACTCGAAGTGTTATAGGTCGATGGCAAAGTCACAACCACCACACCGAATACATATAGAAATCTGCGTCATCACAAAGACAATTATCGAATCGATGTGCTCCTGCAAAGCCGGGTAAGTTTTTTCTTTTATCTTTCTGAATTTTAGATATATGGAATATATCCTCGTAATTTCGGTTATGACGAAAATAGGCAACATAATCTCCAAATCAACTTGACCTGTCATATTTCATCTACTATACATGTAATATTATTTCTAATCAGTCACACGCCATCTAGTTTCACTTGACAAAATCATGTTAATCGTTGCCATGTTTGTTTTGTTGTTTTTTTTAAATAAAATGAATAATATTCGTGTTAAATTGGTGCTCTCAGTATCTTCGAATGATTTGGTCCGCCCAGTGTCCCATACATGTACGCTACATGTGTAAATGTAGTCAATGAACATGGCAATAGACAAATTTAACATGCATTGATGATTTTTGTGAATGATATTAGTGCACGTGCAAGTATTTCCGAAAAGTATAGAATTAATACTCACTTGAACATGTCCTCCGATTATCGGTAAAAGTTATCCTTATTTATTTTGTTCGTACAAAATGTTATAGTGAATATCTCTGTCTCGTTTATCTTAGGTTAGTTGGAAGGTGCTCTCATGTTATTGGATTGATAAAATCACTTCAGGGTTTGAAGTTACACAACATTTCATCTGCTCCGGAACACCTTAGTTGCACAAGTGTTCCTCAACAATGGCATGTCCCGCGACAAACGAAAGTATTTGATTTGGTATTGCAATGACATAAGCTGTTATTAATGTACATGCTTCACATACTATAGCAGTTTGATGCGGGTAACTATAAGTTGACACGTTTATTCAAGTATCATTAATGACCCATTTGTTGTCATTGTTCAATTTTATCACCAGTGATTAGTATTTATGCAAACACACAGTGAAATTAATAGTATCATACTTCCTGTCATCACCTTTATCATACCGACAAAGCATTGTGAAACAACATACCCCACTCAGTACAGGAAGTGTGAAAATTTAAGGGGCTGTTGGTATTTTGTAATCGAGCACCTAGCTGAGGTGTTATGGTTTGTTTTGCTAACTTCCCATTCCCCTATGGCAAGTTATAACATTATCTGAAGGTGATAAAATGTTTTAATATATATTACTAACTAAAAACACTCCGGGATATTTGTATAAATATCGTTCGTCAACCGGACATGTTCCCCATGCACATTTCAACACCATTGTAGCTTTTTAAGACATATTTTGCTCTCGTGTTCGTAATTTCCCTATAGCTTAATATGGTATCTAAGCATCGGCTTGTGGTGCGATACATATCACTAGGCAGGCGCAAGTCGCTTCCGGTTTTGAGCTATCGGCTCATTGGCTATAATTGAAATTGGGGCGGTCCCTATGGATAGGTCCATTACAGCGCGTCCATATTTATAAGATCATGACGTCACGGCCTCACTTCGCGTTACTCATCCTTAGTACAGATATGTGCAAATGCTATCCCACTAAAATCAGTTTGTTATTCTGCGCAAAATCCAAGCAATCACAGCCTATTAAAGAGAGCCCACTTCGATCTGGTTCGTTTGACCTCGGAGTGTTTCGAGTTCAACCAAAATGATTTTATATGTTATAATTTTGAACAATTAATTTTCAGCCAGTTAATGGTCATATAACATTTGAATGTGACAATCTCGGGCAAACTCACACAAATTCTTTATGTGTAAATATGACAATTAAACAGTCTTTCGCGGATTAAACTATAAATTGTGCACAACAAATATTCAATCTGCTGTTTTATTTAATTTCATATCTGAAAAATAGACTATCATACGCGATACAGTTTAGCGTTAAACAACCAAGTGAGGCTGTGACGTCACAAACTATAAAGGGAGATAATATTTATTCCAAAATGGCAGTGTCAAGTTACTCACGTCATTGCTTGCACAAGTTAGTTTCAGACGCCATGTCTCCTATCATGTGTGAAGATTTGCGCTGAAACTTTCCACACGAACAGAGAACAGTTTGGTTAATTCACATGACTTTTCGTTATGCGATAGTTCCCTTCCCCTTTAACCCTTTGTTTACTGAATACTGATTTAAAAAAATTGGAAATTTCCCAGCAATTAAATAATAAGGAAGACTTCTCATCTGTTCGAATGGTTTTTCTTCTGCGATTAACTTATGCATATACAGTAAAACCTCTCCAAACCGTACCCTTTTTAAAACAAATCACTCTCCATACCAAACAAATTGTCCAGTCCCGAATTCACCCAAGTGCATTCTTACTAAAAATGACCTTTGTATAGTGGAACCTCTCTATTCCGAACCAATCTCCACCAGAGTGTCCCAGTCATACTTCCATTCTGACTCTGTCACCGGCTGGGTACTGGTCTGTGTGTCTATATTTAGCATGGGGTTTTCCAGCAAAAATGGCGAAACCCGATCGCTCCAAAGTCAAATTTCTATATGCTTTGAGAACAATTCCCACACTATAACATAGCTACTCGTCAAAATTGCAGCAAGTTAGAAGTATTGTGTTTGACTTGCCGTGCAAGTTGTGATAACGTCGTACACGTGCGTTTAGACTTTTGTGTTGATAAAATAATCGTAGAACCGAATCACACCGTTTCGAAATATAGTTTTTCGGTTTTAGTGGGACTTTTCAAACTTAAGGTTCAAAATTGGCACAAATTTTGTTCAATATTTTGTGTGCTTAACAAGGGCATCATGCTGCTCTGTTCGCTTAGTATATATCTTAATATCGCGGAAGTCCACCATATGTGGGTGAAATGTCGCCGGTAGCAGCGGTCTTTACCGAGTCACCAAGGGAGGTAAACCCTGCATGGAGTTTGACTCCGAACATCGAACAGCATTTTTAGTCCATAAGTGAACATATCTCCAAAAACTGAATATGCGGAAAGCGATACCAACTGAACGCGCATGCACACAGGTAAAGTAGTTTCATACTGTTGTATAAGCATACTGATTTAATTAGCGGTCTTTTAATTGGCGAAGACTTTGAACTGGATTATAACAACATGTTTCTCATTAGATAACTGCTTATTTCACACATTGCGTGAAAAATGGTGACTTCTTAGGGATTTAGAGCACTGACACTTTTCATCAGTTCTTGCGATGAGTTGAACTCTTGTTTTAGTGAAGGTGCTGCATTGTCACCTTAACAGTTTTAATCAACCTATCACAATGAATGAGCTGTCATGAAAATGACAGCCCACATTTCTATTTAGACCAGAAAGAACTTATAAAAGATCCCCAGTCTACACCAAAGCCGACAAGAGCTCAGCATCAAGTATGGCAAATTTAATATCTGCGATATTTTCAAAAGCCGCAAATCACCCTAAAATTTATCGTTTCCATGTTTCCTGTCTTATCTATACATGTATTATTTCTTAATATACAATGTTTTAATTCTTATTATACCATGTCTTATCTATTGTTATTTATTAGCTCAACTTTACTTCGTAAAGTTTGAGCTATTGCCATGGCTTGGTATCCGTCGTCCATGTGTGTGTGTTGGTGCGTGTGTGTGTGATTCGTCAACAATTTCCTTTAGCACGGGCTACAGGTCGTACCTTTGGTCAGATCATTATGAAATTTGTCATGGCTGTTGACATTGACATGTAGATGGGAAGGAGCAAAAAAACATGGCCACCAGTGGCCATCTTGGATTTGAAAATTCAATCCATTAGCATGGGCTACAGGTCGTACTGTTTGTCTGATCATCGTGAAATTTGTCATGGATGTTAATATTGACATGTAGATGGGAACGAGTCATTTTGGGGTCATTCGGCCAAAAACATGGCCGCTAGCAGCCATCTTGGATTTTACTCTATGCATCAGTGTATGCATGACTAAATCCTTTGGCATGGGCTACAGGTCATACCTTCAGTCGGATCATTATGAGATTTGTCATGGCTGTTGACATTGACATGTAGATGGGAATGAGTCATTTTAGGGTCATTCGGCCAAAAACATGGCCGCTAGCAGCCATCTTGGATTTTACTCTATGCATGACTAAATCCTTTGGCACGGGCTACAGATCATACCTTTGGTTGGATCATTATGAGATATGGATGTTAATATTGACATGTAGATGTGAACAAGTAATTTTGGGGTCATTCGGCCAAAAAACATGGCCGCCAGCAGCCATCTTGGATTTTACTCTTTGCATGACTAAATCCTTTGGCGCGGGCTACAGGTCGTAGCTTTGGTCGGATCATCATGAAATTTGTCATGGATGTTAACAATGAAATCTTGATGGGAACGAGTCATTTTGGGGTCATTCGGCCAAAAAATATGGCCGCCAGCAGCCATCTTGGATTTTACTCTTTACATGACTAAATCCTTTGACACAGGCAACAGGTTGTATCTTTTGTCGGATCATCATGCAATTTGTGATAGATGTTAACAGTGGCATGTAAATGGGAACGAGTCTTTTTGGGGTCATTCGGCAAAAAAACATGGCTGCCAGCAGCCATCTTGAATTTTACTCTTTGCATAACTAGGCCTTTCATCTTTCCACATTCCTAATCACTCCATTGACTGTAAAACATGAAATTATTCCCTTTCCAAGTTGAGCTACAGTGTCATTGACACTTTCATATTTGTTAGTTTGTAGAATAATGTTTAATTAATCAATAATGAGGTGTTTGTTTATCGATCACTCTTAGTAATAATGTCAATACATTGCGATGGTCTATAAACCAAACAGAAGGGCCAGTCCGAAAGGGTGTTTGGTTTAGAGATGTTTTAACCTACGCAAAAATTTTGTAATACCCCCACCCACGAAACTGTTCTATCACAGCATCAATCTATAAATATAAGTTTAGCTGTTTGTTTCATTCATTCTATTTGTAGTTGACTCATTACCTATAGTTTTGTTTGTTTAAAAATAGATATGCTTATAGAGAGCCCAGACTATATTAGTTTGTCTCAATTTAATTTGATTTCATATTATATCATAATCTAAAATGCAGTAGTGTTCAAGAAAATATTTTCTGATGGGCAACCCCTATTGCGAACACTGCACACATGTGTTTATTCTTAAATTTTACAATAAAAAACCTATATGCGTAACATAATAAAAACACAAACCCGACCTAACCATTAGTTCATGTAGCCAACAAGAATAACTAACAAAAATACCCCAGTGAATTATGCATATTTTTCACTGCCTTTTACATATCTTTCACGTTGTGCAAAGAGAGATAACTCTATTCATTAATGCGGCATTGTACAACTGAGTATCCAGTGTCACCATGGTTGGAATAAAATCAATGTTATGCAATACCGGAAATATGCAATTACTTGATATGCAATTATCTGACTTGTACTTACAGTAATGCCATAATTAATCGACTCCTTTAACCACAGCAGAATTATGGGTAACTTTTCAGGATTTAGTCGGAAATATGGCTTGTTGAAATTCAATGGAAAGCTCTCGGGGATAGCTTTCCGATGAATGGCAACAAGCCATATTTCCGACTAAATCATGAAAAGTTACCCATAATTCTGCTGTGGTTAAAGGAGTCGATTAATTAGGGCATTACTGTACGTCAGCGTCACCAGTCACAAAATCGCGGTAGCCAATCAAAAGAAAACTGTGATATTTGTGGTATTCGCTGCTATTCATTCCAGAATAGTTGTCAAGTCTGGATATTGTGTGTCTTACATTTGCAGAATGAGGTCCCCAGAGGGTGAATTTAGTAACGCTATCCCACACGGTGGGCTAGTATCACCAACTTCACCACCCTCTGATGACCTCATTCTGCTTTATTAGGCCTCAACTGCTATGGGAGACCTGGTATCAGATTGAAGTTCCCCAGTTGAGTTGGTGATGTTCACCTATTATTCACCTCCATTATGCACCCTCTGGGGACCTCATTCTGCTTAGGCCTCATCTTTTGGAAAGTATCTATAGTCTCAAATTAACATTGTTTGTAGTTACTTTGTCCCTACGGTTCAGTTTCTATATCCCTTAATTTCCATAGGATAATAGGATGAATTGCATAATCATGGTTACTAAGTTAACAATCTAATCCTAGGTCTCCCATAGTAATTGAGGCCTAAGCAGAATGAGGTTCCCAGAGGGTGAATTTGGTGATTCTAGCCTACTGTGAAGAATAGCGTCACTAAATTCCCCCTCTGGAGACCTCATTCTGCAAATGTCAGACACACTATATCCAGGCTATATCTCAAACATCTATCTCAAACATCTATCTCAAACATCTATCTCAAACCTCAGTTTGGAAGCGTGCACTACAGATCAGTGTCGTCTGCTCCAGTCTATGTGGGGCTCTCTATGGGTTAGACACACTATCCAGGTTTGCATGTAAATTTTATCTAATGGATTACCTGTTGATATGGTTTAATGTTTAACCCACAGGGAGCCTCGCACAGATGCAAGCATGCACTACAAAGTGTCGTCTGCTCCAGTCTGTGTGGGGCTCTATATGGGTTAGACACACTATATCCAGGTTTGCATGTAAATTCGATCTAATGGATTACCTGTTGATATGGTTTAATGTTTAACCCACAGGGAGCCACACACAGATGCAAGCATGCACTACAAAGTGTCGTCTGCTCCAGTCTATGTGGGGCTCTCTATGGGTTAGACACAATATATCCAGGTTTGCATGTAGTTGTTCTATATTGTCTGCGATTACATATAAACTGAACACTCAACAAACTTCATGCTTTAAAGTGATGTGAAACACTCCTGTATAGGTTGGCGATTATAGCAATATGATAGGGGAACACCGTTTGCGTAACGTAACTATCACAAGTATAACGTACTCTGATAACAACAGTTACTTATCTCCAATTTCATGCTTATAACATTTTAAACATATCATCTTCGGCTTGTTTTATTTTATTTTTATGAAAATGAATAACAAATGGGGTGATAAATATATATATAACGACAAATAGAATAAAATTAGCCATTTTCCCGTGAAACTTAGGCCAGGCAAGCTAGGTACAAAAATTGGTGAAATCTGAGTACGAACGTCGGAGTGTTCCCCTATCATATTGCGATAATCGCCAACCTCCTGTATAAGGGTGATCAAATAGAAATGGAAATAATCCTGTTCAAAGTAGTAATTTTAAGAAATATTATATAAGGATTAACTGTCATGTGGACTGTTTTTATGGAGATGTAACCGTGAGGTAAGTGGTCATAACTTGTGAAGGGTTTTACATACAAGTTATGACCACTTACCTCACGGTTACATCCTAATAAAAACAGTCCACATGACAGTTAATCCTTATATTTATATACATTTAGCGAAAAAGCCACTTTTGTAAATGTATTTAAATCGAAAAGTGTATCGTGACAAAACCAGCCCAAAATATCCCATAGCACCCTTGGCAAAAGTTAACAGGAACAATTTCTTTATATTGAAACCTGGTGATTTAATTAAAGTCAATCTTGCGCGAGTCCAAATGCGCCCAAAACATTACGCGTTTTTCTTTCCGGTTTCAATGACTTATCGATGTAATTATGGGGTTGCAGTTATGAGCTGTTGCGCATTCACCGAGAAATAACTGCAACTAGTCACGTGGGCGCCGACCAAACGAAATGCTGGATTTAGTGATAATCACACTTAGTATGTAAATATATCTAAATACACAAACACACACATTCATTTTATATCTTAATTAAATGCAGTGAATCTCAATAGCAAAATCATTTTTGTTAGTTTATCGCTGATAGTTGCAGCCCAAATCGAGTAGTGAATATTTATATTTTTAGCATTGTTCCCACAATGTTTTCTATGGCACGCTACCGTCAATTTGCTTCAGATTTTCGGCAATGTTAGTAAAATGTTACATTCCTCCAGTTGTCATAGTACCTGAATACTAAAATTAAGTTCATTTGTACCCGAATATCATTCTATAAAACAGCATTGCGCCTATAATACGCGTCAGCATTACAAATTCATTCAAACGGTTTACCACACACGGATTTAAACATCGTGACATTGCAATCAAAAAGAAAACTTGGGTGTGTTGGAGAAAATGCGTATCGTAAACGTAAAAGAAATATTCATTCTTGTTTACGCCATCGCACCTGAACAAGTACATAACATGTTCTTATTAATCCCTGAAAAATTCATCTTTCCCAGATTTTTTGCACTAGTGAAACCTGATGTGCCTGGACTAATAATATGTTTTTAACTTCAGGGATTCACGATGTTTGCTCAGAGGAGAATAATGGAGAAGCTGTTTGGACGACCATACACATGTCTTGAGATAAGTTCAGGCCTCGCTTTATTGCGTCAACACATTTCGACTGGAGGAGAGGTAAATTAAACGACATCTCCATCATACTCATCATTGTCACTATCACCCCTTCTATAATTCGTTACAATTAGCATTTCTAACAAACACTCAAAATGCTTTCAGGATTCCCACTTGTCATTCAGACTATCCGTTAAAGACATATTATGGACTTGTTCGGGTGCGTGAAACTGATAAATTAGTACTCAGGCGCTATGCCAACTGGGGGAATGTAGCATTCTACTAACATCGTCCAAAATCTCAAAGAAATCTACCATACAACTCCATAGAAAACACCATCTGAGCCAGTTAATTCTCTTATATATGGGAAGACTCACATATATAAGAGAAATAATAAATGGGAATAAAATAAAGTAACAACATTTAAGACTCATTTGAGTTTTAAAAAAAACAAGAGCTTTCGGCTATCTAGTAGCCTTTATCAAGTATGAAGTGAACAAACAGTGAAAAGTCGTCGACGTTAAAGTGTCCATCACGATGACGTTCATAACAAGAGTGACTTTCCAAGCAACTACGTCGAGGCTGCTCCCGAGTGCCGAGTTCCCCGGAAATTATGCAGTACAGCCTGAGCGTAATGTGAGAGAAAACCATAGTCCCTGTTTTACCCTTTCCGGATGGTGTCCATGTAGGTTATTAATTTCAACTCTACTGTTTTCCTTGCTCTCAGTCATTTATTATTAACACAGACTCATACGGCATATACTTCAATAATATAAGATAATACATTGGCCTAATACATTGACCTTGTAAGCCAGTTCATTCTCTTATATATGGGAAGACTCGCATAGATAAGAGAATACTATTTCCCACAGGATCTTTAATGCTGCACCAGCGCAGCTCCCGCCATGAATGGGTTAAGATACCATATTTAGGTGGCACTTGAGAAAACAATATTATTATTTATTTGCAAGCCTGAGTTTAGTGTGTCTGTCATTTGCAGAATGAGGTCACCAGAGGGTGAATTTAGTGATGCTATCCCACATAGCGGGCTAGCATCACTAAATTCACCCTCTGGGGACCTCATTCTGCATGGCCTCATCTGCTATGGGTGACATAGACTCAGATTGAAGTTCCCAAATGATGAATATTGTGATGTACACCCATTGAGAACCTCGATTATGCAATTTGGGGATATAGAGAAACTAAACTAAAAAAGAAATATAATCTATATATAAAGAAACTTTCCAGAGAAGATGAGGCCTAAGCAGAATGAGGTCCCCAGAGGGTGAATTTAGTTATGCTAGCCCACTATGCGGGATAGCGTCACTAAATTCACCCTCTGGGGACCTCATTCTGCAAATGACAGGCGCACTAAACTCAGGCTATATTTTATAGGATCATCCACTGAACAGACTGCGTGTGGTAATCGAACCCGACATGGACCCCGACGACGCCTACAACGAGACGCCGTATCAGAAGGGTTACTGTTTCCTCTCCTACCTTCAGAATCTAGTCGGGGATGTCAACAAATTTGATGAATTTCTCAAGGACTATGTTTCAAAATATAAGTTCAAAGTAAGTATCCTGAATCAGGCATGATAATATGGTACCGGACATGTGCAGAATGAGGTCCCCAGAGGGTGAATTTAGTGATGTTTCTCTTCACAGCACACTAGCATAACCAAATTCATCCTCTGGGGACCTCATTCTGCATGGCCTCATCTGCTATGGGAGATCAAGACTCAGATTTAACTTCCCAGATGGTGAATATTGTGATGTGCATCCATTGGGCACCTCAATTATGCAATGTGTCATATGCCAATTTGGGGATATAGAGAAATTAAACTAAAAAATATAAAGAATGTTTGAAGAAGTTCTTGAACAAACTAAAAAAAACTTGTTAATTTAATAATAAAGATACTTTCCAGAGAAGATGAGGCCTAAGCAGAATGAGGTCCCCAGAGGGTGAATTTAGTGAAGACATCAGAGAAAAATATTTACCTCAAAAGTAATCAAATATAAACATTTGAGGAGGGGATCAAAATACGGCCTTGAGGGGATGATAATATTGTAATATTTTTATATTGGCCGTATGCTACCATGGTGTATGTCTGTCCATCCATCTGGTTGTCTATCCGGCTGGGCGTTTTATGCTACCACGGTGTCTGTCTGTCTGTCCGTCTGGCTGGGCATTTTATGCTACCATGGTGTCTGTCTGTCTGTCTAGCTGGGTGTTTTATGCTACCATGGTGTCCATCCGTTTTATGTTACCATGGAGTCCGTCCATCCGTTTTATGCTACCATGGTGTCCATCTGTCCATCCGTCCGTTTATGTTACCATGGTGTCTGTCCATTTTATGCTACCATTGTGTCTGTCCATTTTATGTTACCATGGTGTTTGTTCTTTTATGCTGCCATGGTGGTGTTCTTGTTTCAGAGTGTTGTTGCAGAGGATTTTCTGGATTTCTTCCTTGAGAATTTCCCACAGTTGGCTGAGGATAACATTAATAAAAAGTGAGTACATTGCATGTGATATGCCCAGTTAAACCGTTAGATTTCTTCCTTGAGAATTTCCCACAGTTGGCTCAGGATAATATTAATAAAACGTGAGTACATTGCACGTGATATTCCCAGTTAAACCGTTAGATAATGTGAATGGTTTGTCTATATCACGTGATATGCCCAGTTAAACAGCCATTAGATTATTGAATGGTTTGTCTATATCACATGATATGCCCAGTTAAATAGCCATTAGATTATTGAATGGTTTGTCTATATCACATGATATGCCCAGTTAAATAGCCATTAGATTATTGAATGGTTTGTCCATGGACTTTGTTTCTGGATGATAAATTTAGTTTCAGTCAATAACATTAAATGACATTTTGTGTGTGAGTTTCTGACCGAAAATACTGTCTGAGTTTGAATCACAGTGTTGTTTGATCAAGGCTTGATATAGTGTGTCTGATGTTTGCAGAATGAGGTCTCAAGAGGGAATTTAGTGAGACTTTTTCACTTCTGTTCAGTTTCTATATCCCCTTATTTGCAGAATATAAAACGAATAATCGAGGCGACTAATGGGTGAACATCACCAAATTCAACTGAGGAACTTCAATCTTATCACAGGTCTCCCTTAGCAGTCGAGGCCCAATCAGAATGAGGTTCCCAGAGGGTGAATTTGGTGATGCTAGCCCACTGTGTGGGATAGCGTCACTAAATTAACCCTCTGTGGCCCTCATTCTGCAAATGACAGACACTATTTCAAGAATTGCTCATAGATTTTAGTTGGAAAGAAATTTTGCTTTTCTATATTCTTTGTCTTATACCTGAACAATTAATTTTCAGGGAAGGGTTTGAGTTCATCACAACGTGGCTGAATAAGCCAGGATGGCCACCTTACACGCCTGACTTATCAGCGGGTTTAACTCTGTCGGAACCTGCTCACCGGCTTGCTGCGTACTGGGTGGGAGACACCCATGAGGTTAGAGGTTTATTTATTATAACATGGCCCACTTATCAGCCAGTTTAACTCTGTCGGCCACCTTACACGCCTGACTTATCAGCGGGTTTAACTCTGTCGGAACCTGCTCACCGGCTAGCTGCGTACTGGACAGGAGACACCCCCAAGGTTAGAGATTTGTTTGTTATATAAACAGAACACAACGTGCATCTTAATTGATAATCCTACCACAGGTCAGAACAACTGCTTAAACCCTGGGGTCACTCATGCATGGCTAATCGGTGCAGGTACATTGTAGATCGGGTGGCGGCAGGAGACCAAAGAGTTATCCCCTTTCATCCTGTGGTTTTACAATGAGGAATATATGTCCATATAGTTTAGTGTTCAGTCTTTCTTTAAGTAAACATTTATTATATTTATAAAAATATTGGCACATGGTTCACATTTGAGAAGCCGCATGCTATGTTTGAATTTGGTCACAGTCCAATAAGTTTTGACTGAGTAATGTCCCTTTTTCAGTTCCGAATAAATAATTAATTTTTTGGTTTTCCGGATGATAACTTGAACAATGTTTAACAACATTTCTTGATATTTGGTAAATGGTTTACAGATCAGAAAACACTGGTCAAAGTTCGAATTTTGTGATTATCCAATGATTTTGATGGACTTATGTGCCTTTTTTTTTACTTAGAAATCATAGTATTTGCATTGTCTAAAGGATAACTGGAGCATTCTTCAAAAGAATCTCTTGATATATGATGTGTGGTTCACCTTTGAGCACACGCAGACCTAATCTCTACCAGAGTGCATCATGCAGTCATACTTCCTTTCTGACTCTGTGACCGGCTGGGTTCTAGTCTGTGTTTCTATATTTAGCATGGGATTTTCCAGCAAAAATGGCTAAACCCGATCGCTCGAAAGTCCAATTTTCTATGTGCTTTGAGAACAATTCCCGCACTAAAACAATGACAGAATGCAATATCAGAGTGGTAGTTTTGTTGACGATTTTCGCATGCTACTCGTCAAAATTGCAGCAAATTAGAACTCTTGTGTTTGACTTGCGAGTTGTGACAATGTTGTACATGTGCGTTTAGACTGTTGTGTTGATAAAATAATCGGAGAACCGAATCACGCCATTTCGAAATATAGTTCTTCGGTTTTAGTGGGACTTTTCAAACTTAAGGTTTAATATTTATACCAATTTTTTTTAATATTTTGTGTTCTTAACAACGGCAGCATGTTGCACTCTTCACTTAGTATATATTTGAACTCTTTCACTGCCACTCAGCACCACAGATGGATTCTCCACTGCCAAGCATACAATACATGTATACAAGCATTATGGGTGTATATAAGTGTATATAAGTAACATAGGGCATCTCAAGTATCACTTGGAATAATGTGTTGAAACTTCATATGTGACTAGACATAGGGATCGCCAGTTCATAGCCACTCATGCCACCACCATAGAGGTCACGTGACATTGGCGGCCATCTTGGTTTACATACTAATGGCTGTGTTTGATGCCTATTCATGCGTATATGGGTATATATGGGTGCTATCGAAGCAGAAAATTGCCAGAAATTGGTCATTCTCAACATTTATTTCTCACGTTAGTTGTCATCTTTCAGGGAGGGACCCATACCCATACAAAATGTGCTACATATACCCATATTTGAATAGGTCACGTGACCGTGGTGATTACCATGAACTTATGCGTCACATATACCATGTACATACATGTATAGTTGCGGGTAATGCATTAACATTTCAATATATCGTAAATGTCTGATTTATGTTGTTGGACCATATAGACATATTGATGTGTTGGAGCACATTGGCCACGTGATCTAAATATAACACCAGTATGGCCATATGTTTTGGGTATTTTCCGACTTCATTATGTTATAAGCATTTGATGAACATATCATATTGGGTAGGTTGCTGTATTTGAGTTTCCATTTTATATTATTGGTAAAAATGTGATAGCTAGAGAAACACACTTGACCTATGAAAAGACCATGTGACCATGACATCACCAAGTGCCCTTATATAACGGTTCGCGTTATATAGTCCTATTTACAGAGACTGCTTCTTATCTGCACTATCTCACATGTTTCCTGGTGTTATATTGTCTGGAACTTATAAAAATGTCATATTTTATATATGCGAGGCCCACTATGGTCGACTCGCAAATATAAGAAAATGCATTGGCACCGGGTCTTCAATGTTGCACCGGCACAGCTCCCGTCATCAAAGGGTTAATTATTTATTCCAGCTTGACGCTGTGGATATAGGTCAGTGGCGACATTACCAGAGAATCGTCTTCCTCAACAAGATATTAGAAAAAGATGAACTGCCACCCAACATGATCGAGAAATTCGCCCAACATTATCCAGACATCGTCAAATCTTCAAATGCTGAAGTATGTTTATAAGATATTATTACCATTATCCTTAATGCTGTAGTATGTTTATACGATATCAATACAATTATCCTTTAGGCCACATTAACTTAATTATATGTTTCTCAGGCACTTTTATGTCTTAATTTTTAACGGGAGGCAGGTTTTTATACGTGACTTTTTACAACAAATTTTATATTGGGAGGTGCGCTACGAGATGCCTGTTCAAGATTCAAGATGCCAAAATGTGTCTCCCTTCATAGGTGGATGAAAAAATTTATATATAATATACTACATGCAGTACATGTATGGCAAATTGATATTAATAACATTGACTGAACTGAATTATTTAAGTGATATTTAAAATATTCAGTAGAGTCAATGTTATTAATATCAATTTCCCATACATGTACTGCATGTAGTAGAATTTAAAACTAGATTTTAATATACAGCATGGAGATATATTCGACATCATATTGAGCTTCCTGTAGGAACGAGAAGAACTTGTAGTTTACAAACTTTCATGTTTGCAGATTGAAAACCCTTGAATTTTGGGGGTAAATTAAAATATGACTGGCTGTTTTGATTTTGATTGAAATTTTAATGTAAAATATAAAGTGAATGGAAGGTGCAGGTAATCCATCTATACTACTGTGCTATTGGTTTTTCGTATATTTATTTGGAAGAAGCGGCCAAATATGTCCGCAACTTCAGCCGCATTCAGCTCCATCGATACACGGTCGAACTCATCTGTCTTTCGTTTGGAAACACTGACATTTACGCCAAATTAGGGAACTCTCATCACATTCACAATGAATGGAATTATCCTTCATAAAATTGTGTTGTGTCGGAAGTGTCTATGTTGATTATCCTCCATGGAATCAATACATGTCCATTTTCAATCACGCAAATATTTAGCAGCGCCAAGTTGGCAATTATCTCAATTCGGCAGGGGAAAACTGGCGTTCGTACTCATATTTCACCAATTTTTTTACCTAGCTTGTACCTAAGTTTCACGGGATAATGGCTAATTTTATTCTATTTGTCGTTATATACATATTTATCACCCCATTTATTATTCATTTTCATAAAAATAAAATAAAAGAAGCCGAAGATGACATGTGTAATGTTTGAAGCATGAATTTGGCGATAAGTTGTTATCAGAGTACGTTATACTTGTGATGGTTACGTTACGCACACGGTGTTCCCCTATCGTATTGCGATAATCGCTAACCCATGTTTTTGAGGTGGTGCGTTCGATATGCGTTCAGAGTAGTTGGAAGTAGAGTTATCCCTCTTACCCAATGACCGGCTTACTGCAGTGACACACATGATATAAACGGAACACGCGGTGCACATTTATAGCAGGTGGCGGGCACTTTATATACTTTTTAGCTCAACTTACTTTGTACTTCAACAATTTGCGTCAACAATTTCCTTTGGCGCGGGCTACAGGTCGTACCTTTGGTCTAATCTTTATGAAATTTGTCATGAATGTTGACATTGACATGTAGATGGGAACGAGTCATTTTGGGGTCATTCGGTCAAAAAACATGGCCGCTGGTGGCCATCTTGGATTTCAAAATTCAATCCATTGGTGCAGGCTACAGGTCGTACTGTTTGTCTGATCATCATGAACTTTGTCATGGATGTTAATATTGACATGTAGATGAGAACGAGTGATTTTGGGGTCATTCGGCCAAAAAACATGGCCGCCAGCAGTCATCTTGGATTTTACTCTTTGCATGACTAAATCCTTTGGCGCGGGCTACAGGTCGTAGATTTGGTCGGAACTTCATGAAATTTGTCATGGATGTTAACAATGACATGTAGATGGGAACGAGTCATTTTGGGGTCGTTCGGCCAAAAATCATGGCCGCCAGCAGCCATCTTGGATTTTACTCTTTGCATGACTAAATCCTTTGGCGCGGGCTACAGGTCGTACCTTTGGTCTGATCTTTATGAAATTTGTCAAGAATGTTGACATTGACATGTAGATGGGAACGAGTCATTTTGGGGTCAATCGGCCTAAAAACATGGCCACTGGCGGCCATCTTGGATTTCAAAATTCTATCCATTGGCGCGGGCTACAGGTCGTACTGTTCATCTGATCATCATGAAATTTGTCATGGATGTTAATATTGACATGTAGATGGGAACGAAGTGATTTTGGGGTCGTTCGGCCAAAAATCATGGCCGCCAGCAGCCATCTTGGATTTTATTCTTTGCATGACTAAATCCTTTGGTGCGGGCTACAGGTCGTAGCTTTGGTCAGATCTTCATGAGATTAGTCATAGATGTTAACAATGACATGTAGAAGGGAACGAGTTATTTTGGGGTCATTCAGCCCAAAAACATGACTGCTGGTGGCCATCTTTGATTTCAAAATTAAATCCATTGGTGCGGAATACAGGTCGAACTATTCGTCTGATCATCATGAAATTTGTCCTGGATGTTAATATTGACATGTAGATGGGAGCGAGTCATTTTGCGGTTGTTCAGACAAAAAACATGGCCACCAGCAGGCATCTTGGATTTTACTCTATACATGACTAAATCCTATGGCGCGGGCTACAGGTCGTAGCGTTGATCGGATCTTCATGAAATTTGTCATGGATGTTGACATTGACATGTAGATGGGGAACGAGTCATTTTGGGGTCGTTTGGCTAAGAAACATGGCCGCCAGCAGCCATATTGGATTTTACTCTTTGCATGACTAAATCCTTTGGCACAGGCTACAGGTCGTACCTTTGGTCAGATCATTATGAGATTTGTAAAGGCTGTAGATGGGAACAAGTCATTTTGGGGTAATTCGGAAAAAAACATGACTGTCGGTGGCCATTTTATAATTTACTCTTTGCATCACTAAATCCTTTGGCACACCATAATCACCACATCCCTGATTCGATCATTATGAAACCTGTCATGAATGTTGATATTGACATGTACATCTTGTCTTACTTAGACATTTCAATTATAGCACCTTTCCTATTCCTCCATTTTCTGTCAACCATTAAATTATTCCCCTACCTAAGTTGAGCTACAGTGTCATCGACACTTTCATTATTTTCGTTGTCGAATAAAAAGCTCCAAGCGGCAGATTTTTAAGGGGGGCGGCGGTGCCTGAGAAACATATAATTAAGTTAATGTGGCCTTATATTAATATACCTGCCCCCTCATAAAAATATGGCCAGTGTTCACACTGGCCCAAAATTTTCTTGAGCCACCACCTTAGCCACTTGTGAATATTTTTTGAGCCACTTTTCATTTTCATATACTTGAGCCACATTTTCAACCATTATTTTTTGGAGCCACTTTGATTTAAATATATTAAACAACAACACAAGCTAATTAACTCAAATATTTAGTCTAATATAATATAACAGGTTCTGGTAGGTAAAACAACAATATTAACAACAATATTAATAAGCACACATTGTAAATTCTGTGAGATTTTACATCTGCCCATTAATTTATTAAATGCTTTACCAAAATTAAAGTCAAACATAGGAGGGCCTTCAATTGCAATTTTCATTAATAAGTTTAACTGTGGAACAAAAAGTCTGTTTCGCCGTTTATCTTTGATTAAATGTTGGTATGAGAAGGCCCTCTCTCATTCCACAATCGACACGGGTACACAATATAGTATTTATGCAAAGTCTGATATTATATGATATGTGTCCTTTCTTTGTTTCACTAATGTCTGGCGATGTGAAAGCAATACAATGAATGTGTACATGATACAATTTCAATCCAGTGGCTGTGGCATAAGCCGAGAATCAATTAACGTGTGCTTTCATTCAGACTGTCTCGTGGCAGGATAGTTTTGCCTGATTGTATACTTAATCTGCCAGACGGCAGTTAATTTAAGAGCCACATACCCAAATTCTTTGAGCCATTTTCTTTAGCCACCAGCCCATTTTGTTGAGCCACTTTTGTTTTTCTTTCGCAATTTGCAAAATTTGCTCACGTCAGTGTGAACACTGAATATGGCCACTGGGTAGGACCCTGGAAATATGGTGTTTTTCATTTGCAGAATGAGGTCCCTGGAGGGTGAATAGTGACAATACCCCACCCAGTGGGTAGCATCTCTAAATTCACCCTCTGGGGACCTCATTCTGCTTAGGCCTCATCTTCTCTGGAAAGTATCTTTATTATCAAATTAACAAGTTTTTTTTAGTTTCTTTAGAAACTTCTTTACAAAGATTCTTTTTCATTTTTAATTTAATTTCTCTATATCCCCAAATTGTCAGACAACATAATGCGCAATCGAGGTGCATATCACAATATTCACCATCTGGGAACTTAAATATGTGTCTGTCTCCTAAAGCAGATGAGGCCTAAGCAGAATGAGGTCCCCCAGAGGACGAATTTGTTGATGCTAGCCCACTGTGCATGGTAGTGTCACTAAATTCACCCTTTGGGGACCTCATTCTGCAAATGGAAAACAGCAAGTGATGCTTTGGTCACAAAATGCGCCTTGAAAACTATTGCCACACAATTCCCACGGATTTGTGCACATTTCAAGCCATCTGAAAAGACCTTTACACAGTCACTAAAATTAATTAAGTCATTCTTTTCTAGATATGGCTCAGATGCAGGCCTTAAAATCCACCAATTTTTGCGAGAATCAAAGCTGATTCACAAGTTTAAGGGTACGAGAATCAAAATCAAATCCTGATTATGCCACAAGTTGGTTGGGAGGGGGTATGGTGTGTCACTTGTTCCATGTTAGAGACAGTTTGAAGGGCATCCCCTGGGACAGTTTTGAATATTCAGTGCACTCCTCAACAGTAACATCTTACTTTCAAATCTTAAATATTTGTACCCTCTCCCTGTATCTTATAAAAGTTACCCTCTCCCTGTATCTTATAACAGTTACCCTCTCCCTGTATCTTATAACAGTTACCCTCTCCCTGTATCTTATAAAAGTTACCCTCTCCCTGTATCTTATAACAGTTACACTCTCCCTGTATCTTATAACAGTTACCCTCTCCCTGTATCTTATAAAAGTTACCCTCTCCCTGTATCTTATAAAAGTTACCCTCTCCCTGTATCTTATAAAAGTTACCCTCTCCCTGTATCTTATAAAAGTTACCCTCTCCCTGTATCTTATAAAAGTTACCCTCTCCCTGTATCTTATAAAAGTTACCCTCTCCCTGTATCTTATAACAGTTACCCTCTCCCTGTATCTTATAACAGTTACCCTCTCCCTGTATCTTATAAAAGTTACCCTCTCCCTGTATCTTATAAAAGTTACCCTCTCCCTGTATCTTATAACAGTTACCCTCTCCCTGTATCTTATAAAAGTTACCCTCTCCCTGTATCTTATAAAAGTTACCCTCTCCCTGTATCTTATAAAAGTTACCCTCTCCCTGTATCTTATAAAAGTTACCCTCTCCCTGTATCTTATAACAGTTACCCTCTCCCTGTATCTTATAACAGTTACCCTCTCCCTGTATCTTATAAAAGTTACCCTCTCCCTGTATCTTATAAAAGTTACCCTCTCCCTGTATCTTATAAAAGTTACCCTCTCCCTGTATCTTATAAAAGTTACCCTCTCCCTGTATCTTATAAAAGTTACCCTCTCCCTGTATCTTATAAAAGTTACCCTCTCCCTGTATCTTATAAAAGTTACCCTCTCCCTGTATCTTATAAAAGTTACCCTCTCCCTGTATCTTATAACAGTTACCCTCTCCCTGTATCTTATAACAGTTACCCTCTCCCTGTATCTTATAAAAGTTACCCTCTCCCTGTATCTTATAAAAGTTACCCTCTCCCTGTATCTTATAACAGTTACCCTCTCCCTGTATCTTATAAAAGTTACCCTCTCCCTGTATCTTATAAAAGTTACCCTCCCTGTATCTTATAAAAGTTACCCTCTCCCTGTATCTTATAACAGTTACCCTCTCCCTGTATCTTATAAAAGTTACCCTCTCCCTGTATCTTATAAAAGTTACCCTCCCTGTATCTTATAAAAGTTACCCTCCCTGTATCTTATAAAAGTTACCCTCTCTCTGTATCTTATAAAAGTTACCCTCCCTGTATCTTATAAAAGTTACCCTCTCTCTGTATCTTATAAAAGTTACCCTCCCTGTATCTTATAAAAGTTACCCTCTCTCTGTATCTTATAAAAGTTACCCTCTCCCTGTATCTTATAAAAGTTACCCTCTCCCTGTATCTTATAAAAGTTACCCTCTCCCTGTATCTTATAACAGTTACCCTCTCCCTGTATCTTATAAAAGTTACCCTCTCTCTGTATCTTATAAAAGTTACCCTCTCCCTGTATCTTATAAAAGTTACCCTCTCCCTGTATCTTATAAAAGTTACCCTCTCTCTGTATCTTATAAAAGTTACCCTCTCCCTGTATCTTATAAAAGTTACCCTCTCCCTGTATCTTATAAAAGTTACCCTCTCCCTGTATCTTATAACAGTTACCCTCTCCCTGTATCTTATAAAAGTTACCCTCTCCCTGTATCTTATAAAAGTTACCCTCTCCCTGTATCTTATAAAAGTTACCCTCTCCCTGTATCTTATAAAAGTTACCCTCTCCCTGTATCTTATAAAAGTTACCCTCCCTGTATCTTATAAAAGTTACCCTCTCCCTGTATCTTATAAAAGTTACCCACTCTCTGTATCTTATAAAAGTTACCCTCTCCCTGTATCTTATAAAAGTTACCCTCTCCCTGTATCTTATAAAAGTTATCCTCTCCCTGTATCTTATAAAAGTTACCCTCTCCCTGTATCTTATAAAAGTTACCCTCCCTGTATCTTATAAAAGTTACCCTCTCCCTGTATCTTATAACAGTTACCCTCTCCCTGTATCTTATAACAGTTACCCTCTCCCTGTATCTTAAAAAAGTTACCCTCTCCCTGTATCTTATAAAAGTTACCCTCTCCCTGTATCTTATAAAAGTTACCCTCTCTCTGTATCTTATAAAAGTTACCCTCTCTCTGTATCTTATAAAAGTTACCCTCTCCCTGTATCTTATAACAGTTACCCTCTCCCTGTATCTTATAACAGTTACCCTCTCCCTGTATCTTATAAAAGTTACCCTCTCCCTGTATCTTATAAAAGTTACCCTCTCCCTGTATCTTATAAATGTTATCCTCTCCCTGTATCTTATAACAGTTACCCTCTCCCTGTATCTTATAACAGTTACCCTCTCCCTGTATCTTATAAAAGTTACCCTCTCCCTGTATCTTATAAAAGTTACCCTCTCACTGTATCTTATAAAAGTTACCCTCTCCCTGTATCTTATATAAGTTACTCTCTCCCTGTATCTTATAAAAGTTACCCTCTCCCTGTATCTTATAACAGTTACCCTCTCCCTGTATCTTATAACAGTTACCCTCTCCCTGTATCTTATAACAGTTACCCTCTCCCTGTATCTTATAAAAGTTACCCTCCCTGTATCTTATAAAAGTTACCCTCTCTCTGTATCTTATAAAAGTTACCCTCCCTGTATCTTATAAAAGTTACCCTCTCTCTGTATCTTATAAAAGTTACCCTCCCTGTATCTTATAAAAGTTACCCTCTCTCTGTATCTTATAAAAGTTACCCTCTCCCTGTATCTTATAAAAGTTACCCTCTCCCTGTATCTTATAAAAGTTACCCTCTCCCTGTATCTTATAACAGTTACCCTCTCCCTGTATCTTATAAAAGTTACCCTCTCTCTGTATCTTATAAAAGTTACCCTCTCCCTGTATCTTATAAAAGTTACCCTCTCCCTGTATCTTATAACAGTTACCCTCTCCCTGTATCTTATAAAAGTTACCCTCTCCCTGTATCTTATAAAAGTTACCCTCCCTGTATCTTATAAAAGTTACCCTCCCTGTATCTTATAAAAGTTACCCTCTCTCTGTATCTTATAAAAGTTACCCTCCCTGTATCTTATAGAAGTTACCCTCTCTCTGTATCTTATAAAAGTTACCCTCCCTGTATCTTATAAAAGTTACCCTCTCTCTGTATCTTATAAAAGTTACCCTCTCCCTGTATCTTATAAAAGTTACCCTCTCCCTGTATCTTATAAAAGTTACCCTCTCCCTGTATCTTATAACAGTTACCCTCTCCCTGTATCTTATAAAAGTTACCCTCTCTCTGTATCTTATAAAAGTTACCCTCTCCCTGTATCTTATAAAAGTTACCCTCTCCCTGTATCTTATAAAAGTTACCCTCTCTCTGTATCTTATAAAAGTTACCCTCTCCCTGTATCTTATAAAAGTTACCCTCTCCCTGTATCTTATAAAAGTTACCCTCTCCCTGTATCTTATAACAGTTACCCTCTCCCTGTATCTTATAAAAGTTACCCTCTCCCTGTATCTTATAAAAGTTACCCTCTCCCTGTATCTTATAAAAGTTACCCTCTCCCTGTATCTTATAAAAGTTACCCTCTCCCTGTATCTTATAAAAGTTACCCTCCCTGTATCTTATAAAAGTTACCCTCTCCCTGTATCTTATAAAAGTTACCCACTCTCTGTATCTTATAAAAGTTACCCTCTCCCTGTATCTTATAAAAGTTACCCTCTCCCTGTATCTTATAAAAGTTATCCTCTCCCTGTATCTTATAAAAGTTACCCTCTCCCTGTATCTTATAAAAGTTACCCTCCCTGTATCTTATAAAAGTTACCCTCTCCCTGTATCTTATAAAAGTTACCCTCTCCCTGTATCTTATAAATGTTATCCTCTCCCTGTATCTTCAGTAAAATGAGTCGATGTGAATGTTATCCTCTCCCTGTATCTTCAGTAAAATGAGTCGATGTGAATGTTATCCTCTCCCTGTATCATCAGTAAAATGAGTCAATGTGAATGTGACAGGAATGCAGAATTGCAATATTTATTGTACATGTATAGTTTTCAATTGTGAACGATTTACTGTTGGCCAATTAGAAAAAAAACACCCTGGCCTAATAAAGAACCAATGCCGGACTATATCTGATTTTGTGACATCACCAATTAGTAACTAATGCGACGCTGCTGTTTTGAATTTATGCGAGCGCTTTTGTCGCACAGTAGATCGGTGGGCTTAAAGCAATAATGTCGTAATCGGAAAATCTTGTTAGTGTCTTTCGATTACTGGTATTGCAAATGAGAATTATGAGCATTGAATTACAGATCGGGGCGAGTGAAAAGTGATCGAAATTCCTGATATGAAATATAATAAGAACGACATCACAAATTTACTGTTCTACTGTGCTTGAATGTACACCACTTGGTACTGTAGGTACTGTGCGGAGCGAAATAACATATATTTAATATGGAATTAATTATTATCATAAGACTAAATAGTACATACATGCATGTGATAATCCATAATATCATACTATTTACTGGAATCGAAAGGAAACACATAATTATGAACAAAGCAGAAGATACATTCGTGCAGGTTCGGCGAACACAGTCAATGGGGAAAGTTACACATTGACGTTGTTTGTCGATTTTCGTTGAAATCTACACGGTGACACCTTATGAATGAAATGAACAATTATGAAATGGACACGCTTCTCCGTATAGTACCTCAGCCGCAGCGCTCACCCAGCGTCGAGAAAAGAAATATATTGGTTAAATTCATTAAAAATGTTCCCATTCCCCTCTCGACAAAGTATAATGATTTTCACCTTGATGTTGGTAGTTTATACCATGTATAGTGTAGCTTTCAATCAAGACGAAATTACGATTGGGGTCCATTCTTTCGACGAACCTTTCTGTACGGAGTGTAATTACTGATAATAAACCCAGGAAATATAGGCACATGTGAATCTTATTTGAAGTGAATACAGGGGATCACCACCCTCATGTGCGTTGTTTTGCTTGGTTCGTTAATTACGCTAGCGTATGGTCATATTAGCTATATGATGTCTTTATATAATAAAGCAGAGATACATATATGTATGCGAGAATCAAACTTCATTCTCATGTTTCACTTTGCGAGAATCATTTACGAGAATCAATTCTGATTTTAAGATTTTTAAGACCTGCAGATGGTGCCAAATCTCACTAAAATGAATTCTTTCTTTTCTAGATATGGCACAGATGGTGCCAAATCTCACTAAAATGAATTCTTTCTTTTCTAGATATGGCACAGATGGTGCCAAATCTCACTAAAATGAATTCTTTCTTTTCTAGATATGACACAGATGGTGCCAAATCTCACTAAAATGAATTCTTTCTTTTCTAGATATGGCACAGATGGTGCCAAATCTCACTAAAATGAATTCTTTCTTTTCTAGATATGGCACAGATGGTGTCAAATCTCAATAAAATGAATTCTTTCTTTTCTAGATATGGCACAGATGGTGTCAAATGAGCCTCAAAAGCAAATACGATGATGACTTGCCAAACATCAGTAAATTTCTTCACACCCATGGTATGTGTTTATCATAGTTAACGCTTTCATGACTGGAGCAGTACTGGCAAAATGATAAAACTTGATAAAGAATATGAGAATTTTTTTTTTTTAATTGTTAAAGAATCAGTCTGGGTGAACGTCGACTCTATATTTGAAATATAGAGTCTGGAGCTAATGTAGCCAAAACCATTTCTATTCAGCGAAGAGCTTCCCCAAAATGACGTCACGGATTTTTTAAAATACATCGATGATTGACAGGTGTCCCCACGTGTTATTTGTTGTGCTTCGCCGACTCATCAACCCACAGAAGGCCTGTGTCGCGACATTAAAACTTACAGAAGATAATATTTGTCGTGTGTGCGACTATTCTTTTTTCGGGAGATGAACTCGCTGCATCAACGGGAAAGCTGCATCCGAGAGCAAAAAATTAGGTCGTCATCAAAAATGATGCTTTAGAACTATTTAAAAGCATAAAATTAAGTCATTTCCTCGGTGTTTGACTTTCAGATGACTTTTTTTTTACGGCAAATAATTTGTCGATTTGCAAACCATGTTACAATAAAGTAAATCAAATACGCGGACATGAGTAAAGTTCTATTTATATTTATGGGAGGCCAAGTTGGTACCATATGCAGGCCTATCTATCAGGTCCAGCACATCCTTCAAATTAATCGGAATCGTACCGAATATATAATTTCGAAGCAATTTTTTCTGTCTCTGTTGAATTTGCAAGCCTCGAAATTCCGCTGTGTTACTATATTTAGAGCATTCGGCAAACCTCGTCGCGGTCACAGGTCGAGGAGTTCAGCCGCAGAGGTCACAGGTCGAGGAGTTCAGAATGATATTTAGAGGTGACATTATGGGAGTCTCCGCCCATTAACACTTGTTTATCAACCCATACGGTTTCATTGGACGGAAAATAATTTACGCAATCAATCAGATTACGGAATCCCGAGGACTTGGAAATGAGATAGCGATGTTATCCGTCAGACCTAATATTCAATGTTGTAATGAATATTTAGGTATGAGTTTACTCAGACTGTTAAAGAATGTAAGAACAAATTATAAAAATGACAGAATTGTTAAAGAAAGTAAGAAAACATTATAAAAAATTATAAAAATGTGAAAAAAAATGTGAAAAATTGTTAAAGAATGTGAGAAAAACTGCTAAAAAATTGTTAGGTCAATGCATTCTCATATATAAGAGAATGCATTGGAATTTAGTAGAAATTAAAGGCCCTCTTAATTTTCAAATCACCCGATCATATGATATATACTACAATCCATACTGTATACCATTTGAAAGCGGAATCTCCAAAGCATTGTATTATCAACTTATCCAGCCGAATAAACTATGAACATCTTGTGTTTGTACCGACATGTGTTTTGTGCTCAATTCCAATCTGGTCTGTACTGCCAGTTTATTATTCTCAGAATAACTCTACCTCTTAGTTGTTTTTTAATTATTCTGCATTCTGGGATAAATAACGGGGGAAGTCTTGGGGTGAATATGAGAATCTCTGTCACTTGGTGGACACTCCTAGGCCACAGCTGTTCCATATTCTCTTGCAAATTGAATATATTATGGAAAATGTTGTGTATCTGAGCACTCGAACATTAAGTGGGCCTTTAACATTTCACTGGAGTTGAACTGGGCCCTTCTATAATTCCCTAAAATAAACATATATACAAAAATACTGAAAATTCTTACATGAATTCCACTTACTGTTGGGACAATCCATTAAAATATAGCTAAATATTCACATATGTGACCCGCCATATCAAAACCTGTCGTAAGTCGGGATTTTTTATACTGAGTAATACATAAAATATAAAACAAATGCAAAAAATTAGAAAAAATTATGAATTTTGGTTTTGACTCATTTGTATATAATTCTACTCTGTCGACAAATTAAAGTAGCATAAAGTGAAGTTTGTGTCTATTAATGAGCTTCTGTAATTTGGACATATTGTGGTGTGTATTTATTCAGAATTTAGCTGTCATTAAATGTGATTATCTGGAATAGGTTCATGCTGACACTGACATTCAAAATCATATAACTTTGGACTGCATCGACATCTTAAACGTGCAATCTATGTAATGCTCTTATCACACTCTATTGCATGCAACAAATGACTCAAATAAAATATTTTTCGGCTTACGACTGGTTTTGACATGACGGGTCACATATGTGATATGTCCTCAAACTGACAGTTTATCTGAAAATGTTGGATTTCAGTCATTCCGCTCATATATCTCAACCATGGGTTATCTATCGTCGGGCCCTGCGATGCATCGAATCGAAATTCAATTTTCGATTCATCCCTCTGAATCTAATCAAATCATAGTAAACCAATTCCAAATATGGAGTGCATTCCTGGCAGAGTAAATGTTTGTGAGAATCATAGACGTAGTTATAAATACAATAAGATGCAAAAGAATAATCAGTCACGAATATCTTTGACTGATAAAAACTTGAAAATGATGTCTCCTATATTGCGATGAGTAAAATGAGTTATGGATATATCGCCTGTATTCAGTTTTCCATCAATAGTTAAGTTTGACAATACGTGGGAAACTTTGATCTGTGAAGTGATCTGTTATGCCTAAATTACTTATTTTTCTGTATATTATCGATATTAGATCGTTGTTCTTGCTGGGAATTTTTTGTAAATGGCATACAGTACCCCATTAACATTGCAGGAAAGCAGAAGTATGTTCTGCCGCTATACCGACTCATGATGACTGGTTCACCTGCCGCGAGGGAAATGGTTCCATGTGTATACAAAGAAACCAAGAATCAACTGCATTTTCAAGTTCTCAATTATGTGCAAAAAATAATAGAGATAACGTAGCCTTGTTAAAAGCTTGCAGAAGATTTTCTTTAATAAGAGGCATGTCTTCAATGTTCTGTGATTGGACGGTTCACACTTGTCCTATAAACATGCTTGGTGTTCCGCGGTCAATGTGTGTCAATTTTAGTTTTACTAATATGTCTCAAAATATGATGCCAGACATTTGCAGAATGAGGTCCCCAGAGGTTGAATTTAGTGACACTACACTGCTACACAGGCTAGCATCACTATATTCACCCTCGGGGGGACCTCATTCTGCTTAGGCCTCATCTTTTCTGGAAAGTATCTTTATTATCAAATTAAACATTTTTAGTTTCTTTAGAAACTTCAGGAAGTTTCTTTTTCTTTTAGTTTAGTTCCCCAGATTCCCAGGTGACACAATGCATCATCAAGGTGCGTAATGTGTGCACATCATCATCTGGGAACTTAAATCTGCATCTGTAAATGATGCCGAAGCAGAATGAGGGCCCCAGAGGACGAATTTTGTGATGTTAGCCCGCTGTGCGGGGTTGCGTCACTAAATTCACCCTCTGGGGACCTCATTCTGCAAATGTCCGGCACCATTATTTCAACCTGTCTACTAACATCAAGTCAAGTCACTGTATTTCGGCCCAAAAATGTATCCAATATATACACAGAACGACTCGAGTGTGTTAACCCTTTACCCAACAAAACCGGCCAAATAAAGCTTCAACAGCCTAAAATATCTTCGGTCTGTCTCAATAGAACCATACAAATATGGATATCATTGGAACCGGCTCCTTGACCACATTGTGATAGTTATAGTTATGCCCTGTGCCAATGCATTCTCTTATATATGCGAGTCGACCATAGGTCGCCTCGCATATATAAGAGAATGCATTGGCCTAAAAGAAATCTTTTTTAACACTTTTTACCATTTTTTCTTACATTCTTTAACAATTTTATAATTTTTAATGTGTTAAGCCAATGCATTCTCTTATATATGCGAGGCGACCTATGGTCGACTCGCATATATAAGAGAATGCATTGGCACAGGGCCCTTCTGTTGGGTAAAGGGTTAATAGGTTTATCGATACATCATGAATGCTAGCACGGAAGGATAGCATGAGAGACGCAGCTTCAAGTGCCCGATAGTACATAGGATGGTATAGTTATAGTTAGATGTGTTCCCAGATCTAGGATAAACTTCCTTTCCCCAGTGATTGTAACTGCTAAGGTTAAATGTATATGAGTAATTATACCCCCACTTTCGAAGAAAATGGGGGGTATACTGGATTGACTGCGTCCGTCCGTCCGTCACGCTTTCTCCGTCCGTTTGTCCGTCCGTCCATCCGTCCGACCTCATAACTCGAACAACTATGAACCGATTTCATTAATTTTTTGTATGCAATCTCCTTAGGACGGTCTCTCCGCATGACGCTAATTGCGGTTCGGTCCGACTTTTCCGACTTAATAACTTTAACAAATATGAACCGATTTCAATAATTTTTGGTATACATGCTTCTCACAATACCCTCTCTACATGATGCGGCTAGGGATTGGCTCAGACTGTTTTTCGTAATATTACACCTCATTTTCGACTTATTTTGACTTAGAAAATTCTGTCTGACTTAATAACTTTAACAAATATGAACCGATTTGAATAATTTTTTTCTGTACAAGCTTCTTGTGACACCATATCGATATTATAGTCCGAATTTTTCTTTAAAGTTAAAAATCTTTTTGGTTGAGTTTACGGATAATGCGGGTTGAATTTGCCACGGTGGGGGTATGCTAGCACTCGAGTGCACACCTCTTGTTGGCACAATACCTGGGAGAAATACATAACAGTATAATAACATACAAGCATAATTAACAAGATCATATTCTTAATTGATTGTGACTGGTAGTAACCATTGTATAATCGAAGGATGGTCAAATTGGTATCATACTATAGTAAACAATAGTATGATACACGTCATAGACAAGGGTATCATGATTCTCAAACCTTATTATACGAGGGTATCATGATTCTCAGACCTTATTATACGAGGGTATCATGATATATCAGACCTTATTATACGAGGGTATCATGGTATCTCAGACCTTATTATACGAGGGTATCATGATATCTCAGACCTTATTATATGAGGGTATCATGATTCTCAGACCTTATTATACGAGGGTATCATGATATCTCAGACCTTATTATACGAGGGTATCATGATTCTCAGACCTTATTATACGAGGGTATCATGATATATCAGACCTTATTATACGAGGGTATCATGGTATCTCAGACCTTATTATACGAGGGTATCATGGTATCTCAGACCTTATTATACGAGGGTATCATGATATCTCAGACCTTATTATATGAGGGTATCATGATTCTCAGACCTTATTATACGAGGGTATCATGATATCTCAGACCTTATTATACGAGGGTATCATGGTAACTCAGACCTTATTATACGAGGGTATCATGATATCTCATACCTTATTATACGAGGGTATCATGATATCTCAGACCTTATTATACGAGGGTATCATGATTTTCATACCTTATTATACGAGGGTATCATGATATCTCAGACCTTATTATACGAGGGTATCATGATATCTCATACCTTATTATACGAGGGTATCATGATATCTCAGACCTTATTATACGAGGGTATCATGATATCTCAGACCTTATTATACGAGGGTATCATGATATCTCATACCTTATTATACGAGGGTATCATGATATCTCATACCTTATTATACGATGGTATCATGATATCTCATACCTTATTATACGAGGGTATCATGATATCTCATACCTTATTATACGAGGGTATCATGATATCTCATACCTTATTATACGAGGGTATCATGATATCTCATACCTTATTATACGAGGGCATCATGATATCTCAGACCTTATTATACGAGGTATCATGATTCTCAGACCTTATTATACGAGGGTATCATGATATCTCAGACCTTATTATACGAGGGTATGATATCTCATACCTTATTATACGAGGGTATCATGATATATCATACCTTATTATACGAGGGTATCATGATATCTCATACCTTATTATACGAGGGTATCATGATATCTCATACCTTATTATACGAGGGTATCATGATATCTCAGACCTTATTATACGAGGGTGTCATGATATCTCATACCTTATTATACGAGGGTATCATGATATCTCAGACCTTATTATACGAGGGTATCATCATTCTCATACCTTATTATACGAGGGTATCATGATATCTCATACCTTATTATACGAGGGTATCATGATATCTCAGACCTTATTATCATGATATCTCAAACCTTATTATCATGATATCTCAGACCTTATTATACGAGGGTATCATGATATCTCAGACCTTATTATCATGATATCTCAAACCTTATTATCATGATATCTCAGACCTTATTATACGAGGGTATCATGATATCTCAGACCTTATTATCATGATATCTCAAACCTTATTATCATGATAACTCATACCTTATTATACGAGGGTATCATGATATCTCAGACCTTATTATCATGATATCTCAAACCTTATTATCATGATATCTCATACCTTATTATACGAGGGTATCATGATATCTCATACCTTATTATACGAGGGTATCATGATATCTCATACCTTATTATACGAGGGTATCATGATATTTCAGACCTTATTATCATGATATCTCAAACCTTATTATCATGATATCTCATACCTTATTATACGAGGGTATCATGGTATCTCATACCTTATTATACGAGGGTATCATTATATCTCATACCTTATTATACGAGGGTATCATGATAACTCATACCTTATTATACGAGGGTATCATGATATCTCATACCTTGTTATACGAGGGTATCATGATATCTCATACCTTATTATACGAGGGTATCATGATATCTCAGACCTTATTATACGAGGGTATCATGATTCTCAGACCTTATTATACGAGGGTATCATGATATCTCAGACCTTATTATACGAGGGTATCATGATATCTCATATCTTATTATACGAGGGTATCATGATATATCATACCTTATTATACGAGGGTATCATGGTATCTCATACCTTATTATACGAGGGTATCATGGTATCTCAGACCTTATTATACGAGGGTATCATGATTCTCATACCTTATTATACGAGGGTATCATGATATCTCAGACCTTATTATACGAGGGTATCATGGTATCTCATACCTTATTATACGAGGGTATCATGATATCTCATACCTTATTATACGAGGGTATCATGATATCTCATACCTTATTATACGAGGGTATCATGGTATCTCAGACCTTATTATACGAGGGTGTCATGGTATCTCATACCTTATTATACGAGGGTATCATGATATCTCATACCTTATTATACGAGGGTATCATGGTATCTCATACCTTATTATACAAGGGTGTCATGATATCTCATACCTTATTATACGAGGGTATCATGATATCTCAGACCTTATTATACGAGGGTATCATGATATCTCATACCTTATTATACGAGGGTATCATGATATCTCATACCTTATTATACGAGGGTATCATGGTATCTCAGACCTTATTATACGAGGGTATCATGATTCTCATACCTTATTATACGAGGGTATCATATCTCATACCTTATTATACGAGGGTATCATGATATCTCATACCTTATTATACGAGGGTATCATGATATCTCATACCTTATTATACGAGGGTATCATGATATCTCAGACATTATACGAGGGTATCATGATATCTCAGACCTTATTATACGAGGGTATCATGATATCTCAGACCTTATTATACGAGGGTATCATGATATCTCATACCTTATTATACGAGGGTATCATGATATATCAGACCTTATTATACGAGGGTATCATGATATCTCAGACCTTAGTATACGAGGGTATCATGATATCTCAGACCTTATTATACGATGGTATCATGATATCTCAGACCTTATTATACGAGGGTATCATGATATCTCATACCTTATTATACGAGGGTATCATGATAGCTCATACCTTATTATACGAGGGTATCATGATATCTCATACCTTATTATACGAGGGTATCATGGTATCTCATACCTTATTATACGAGGGTATCATGATATCTCATACCTTATTATACGAGGGTATCATGATATCTCAGACCTTATTATACGAGGATATCATGATATCTCAGACCTTATTATACGATGGTATCATGATATCTCAGACCTTATTATACGAGGGTATCATGATATCTCAGACCTTATTATACGAGTGTATCATGATTCTCAGACCTTATTATACGAGGGTATCATGATATCTCAGACCTTATTATACGAGGGTATCGTGATATCTCAGACCTTATTATACGAGGGTATCATGATATCTCAGACCTTATTATACGAGGGTATCATGATATATCATACCTTATTATACGAGGGTATCATGATATCTCAGACCTTATTATACGAGGGTATCATGATTCTCATACCTTATTATACGAGGGTATCATGATATATCATACCTTATTATACGAGGGTATCATGATATCTCAGACCTTAGTATACGAGGGTATCATGATTCTCATACCTTATTATACGAGGGTATCATGATAACTCATACCTTATTATACGAGGGTATCATGATATCTCATACCTTATTATACGAGGGTATCATGATATCTCATACCTTATTATACGAGGGTATCATGATATCTCAGACCTTATTATACGAGGGTATCATGATATCTCAGACCTTATTATACGAGGGTATCATGGTATCTCATACCTTATTATACGAGGGTATCATGATAACTCAGACCTTATTATACGAGGGTATCATGATATCTCATACCTTATTATACGAGGGTATCATGATATCTCAGACCTTATTTGGCCACATGATACCCCAACTCTCAGAATAACTACTCATGTCTAAGAGATAGAGATTGACTCCTTCTTAACCCTTTACCCAACAGAACGGCCCTGTGCCAATGCATTCTCTTATATATGCGAGTTGACCATAGGTCGCCTCGCATATATAAGAGAATGCATTGGCTTAACACATTAAAAATTATAAAATTGTTAAAGAATGTAAGAAAAAAAAGATTTTTTTTAGTCCAATGCATTCTCTTATATATGCGAGGCGACCTATGGTCGACTCGCATATATAAGAGAATGCATTGGCACAGGGCATGACTGTAACCATCACAATGTGGTTAATGAGTCGGTTCCAATGATATCCATATTTGTATGGTTTTATTGAGACAGACCCAAGATAATTTAGGCTGTTGCAGCCGTTTTTGGCCGGTTTGTTGGGTAAAGGGTTAAACCATTGAACCACCAACTTACCTATGTGCTTCCCGGCAGATCACGTTATTGAAACATAAAAGTTATAAAACCTCTGGACTCTTCATTGTTCCCGTACACGGCCTTCTTCACATTTACCACTGGACAACGAGACACAAGTTCTATGCTTCTGTGTTGGCACAAGTGCCATATCAACAAACTCAGTAACACACGTGTCATTCTGTGTTTATTACATGCCATGCGTTGTAGATATGGAACAGCAGAAACACTGTATTCTAGGAACAAACGTGTGATAAACTGGCTTATGTGCATCCGTCTGTAGTAACTTGAGTGTTTACGCCGCGAAGTTCGGAAGTTAGGAACTTTGGAAGATGGTATGCTTTTATTTGATTATTTTTATGTATGTGACTGAAGATAAGTCTGACATAAGAATATAAAGAATATGTTATGTGCCCTACTTGTGTTTCTGTGTCTTTAAACCACAAAATATCCAGTTGTCAGTCATTCCTGTTGGTCTGTAAATTACCCGGGAAAATTCCCGGTTCCCAGTTCTGATGACGTTTTCAGACCCATTCCCGGTTCTGCAAAATCGGGGAATATATTAAACTCTAGTCTGTACATGTATGCATCCGTCTGTACGTCCATACACACCACAGGGTACTTGTGAGGTGCGATCTTTTGTTTGCATGACTTGTGGGGTGCACCCGGAAAATCCAATTTTAAACTGTTTTACAACCATCTCCGTTATTTCGTTAATATTACGTTTTTCTAAATATTTTTTTTCTCTAAATACGTATTTCAGATGTATTACATAATCTGAGAAATGTTATATTAACGAAATAACGGAGATGTTTGTGGAATAAAACAGTTAGTAAAAAAAAATATTAATTTCATCGCACCCCACAAGTACGCTCTGGTGAGAGCATGTATGCATTTGTCTACATGTATGCATCCGTCTTTACATGTATGCATCTGTCCATATATGTATGCATCCGTCTACATGTATGCATCCGTCTGTACATGTATGCATCCGTCTGTACATGTATGCATCAGTCTGTACATGTATGCATCCGTCTGTACATGTACATGTATGCATCCGTCTGTACATGTATGCATCCATCCATAAAGATATTTTAGTCAATTATTATCAGATCTGAATGAAAATTGGAAACAGAAGGCACTGGGGCTTTAACCCTTCCATGACTGGAGCTTCCTGTAGGGAGCCCCATACAGGTGACAGCTTGTATTGCTGAGTGTCGTCTGCTCACGTCTGTGAGGGGCTCATACAGGTAGTTTAACCCTTCTGTGACTGGAGCTTCCTGAAATATTGCGAAAACCCTGTGCCAATGCATTCTCTTATATATGTGAGTCTCCCATAAAGAGTCGCATATATCAGAGAATGCATTGGTATACAATATTTACCTTGACCTGCTAAGCCAGTGCATTCTCTTATATATGCAAGGCTCCATTAGTATGGGATACTATCATATATAAGAGAATGCACTGGCACATGATCTTTAATGCTGCACCAGCACAGCTTCCGCCTTGAAATGGTTAAGTCTGATGAAAATCGGTAATCTGTGTGAAGCGTATCGTTGACAACAACATAGATTCAAAGTAGCTTATATTCAACTTGTGGTATACAATAGTATGTATTCAATGCCTGGGATTCCGTTGAATACATGCGCACACGTCAACATGTGTAGAATAAAATTAAGGCAAGCTATTCAATAATCTTTAATGCTGCACCAGCGCAGCTCCTGTCATGAAATGGTTAAAAGACCTGTAAAATTGTGATATTGGCATTTTACATTTTAGATTTATTCTTTGTTTATTTGGTAATACTTTTTATCCATTCTGGCAGATATATCAGGGTTACTTGATCGCAATGAAATTTGGAACAGATCTTGGCCATTAGGAGAATGTGGATTAGGCTAGCGCCCATGGTGCAACATCTTGTTCTTATGTGCCTTTTGAATTTGTGAAGCGTCTGTTATATTATTAATAAATTGTGGACCTTAAAGACATATTGTGGACTTATTTCATTGAATAAAACCAATCAGTTAATATCCAAACACTACTATTGAAGAATCTAGCAATGAACAAAAGATTATCGAAAATTCAAACCACATTTCAGAGAACACAATGTTTGAACTACGCACAAATGTAAATATTTACTACATTATTCGGGATGCATTATTGGGCATAAACATTATGGTCAATAATAGTCACTGCATATAATTTGTTTTTAACCCTTTCAGTGCCAGGTCCGTTTTTTGTAACAACCCATATACCCTGTGCCAATGCATTATCTTATATATGCGAGTCGACCATAGGTCGCCTCGCATATATAAGAGAATCCATTGGCCTAACAATTTTTCATCATTTGTTATTATTTTTTACAATTTTTTACAATTTTAATAATTTGTTCTTATATTCTTTAACAGACTTATTTTGTAGGTTTAGCGCCAGGGAATCTTACACTTTTCATGGGCATCAAAATTATTACTATGAATACTTGGTGATAGTTTTGAGTTATAACATGCCCCTAAGGTTTTATCCAGTTTGTTTTTAAATTCGCTATAGCATGCTTTATAAAAATTCAACCCAAGAAAAAAAAAGACCGTAAATTAGGGCCGATGAGATCGGCCCCTGGCACTGAAAGGGTTAACAATGACACTGTTTTCTGGCTGTTTTGATACCAAAATGTATGAAAATAACTTATCTGGCATGATTCTTTGTTATTCCGTTCAGAACATATCAGCGGCGTGTTTCACATCTGTTTAAAATAAAATTTATTCTTTTCTATTCCTAAGTCATTTCCAATCAACTTTGTGCATAAAGCTTAAAGGGTCTCAAGGCCTTCGAAATGCATTCATGCGAAATAACCTTAATGTTTGTAAAACAATTGTCATCAAAATGTCAAAAAGCATATGTAAAAATAGATCAAAATTGTTAGCTCAACTTTACTTTAATTGGTATCCGTGTGCATCCTTCAACAAATTCCTGTAGCATGGGCTACAGGTCGTACCGTTGGTCGAATCATTATGAAATTTGTCATGGCTATTGACACTGACATGTAGATGGAAACGAGTCATTTCGGGGTCATTTGGCAAAAAAAAACATGGCCGCCAGTGCCCATTTTGGATTTAAAAATTCAGTCCATTAGCACAGGCTACAGGTCGTACTGTTCGTCTGATCATCATGAAATTTGTCGTGGATGTTAATGTTGACATGTAGATGGGAACGAGTCATTTCGAGATAATTCGGCAATAAAACATGGCCGCCGGCAGCCATCTTAGATTTTACTCTTCGCATGACTAAATCCTTTGGCACGAGCTACAGGTCTTACCTTTGGTCGGATCAACATGGAATTTGTCATGGATGTTTATATTGACATGTAGATGGGAATGCATCATTTTGGGGTAATTCGGCCATAAAAGATGACTACCGGCAGCCATCTTGGATTTTACTCTTTGCAGGACTAATTCCTTTGACACGGGCTACAAGTCGTTACTTTGGTTGGATCATTATGAAATTTGTCATAGCTGTTGACATTGACGTAGATGGGAATGAGTGATTTTGTGTTCATTCGGTAAAAAAAACATGGCCACCAGTGGCCATCTTTGATTTCATATTTCATTTTATTAATTAGCATGGGCTACATGCCGTAGTGTTCGTCTGATCATGATGAAATTTGTCATTGCTGTTGACATTGACATGTATATGGGAACAAGTCAGTTTGGGTTTATTCGGCTATAAAACATGGCCACCTGCAGCCATCTTGGAATTTACTCTTTGCATGACTAATTTATCCTTTGGCACGGGCTACATCTCGTGCCTTTGGGCAGATCATCATGAAATTTGTCATAGATGTTAACATTGACATGTGCAAAACGAGTCATTTTGGGGTCATTTGGCCATAACACATGGCTACCATCTTGGATTTTACTCTTTAAATCCTTGGGCACAACCTACAGACCACATCCCTCATCTGATAATCACCAAATTTCATATTGATAATCGGGCTGACCTCTAGAGTCTAGATAGGAGCCATAAACTTTTCTGAGTTTCGTTGAAAAACATAGCCGCAAGTGGCCATCTTGGATTTTACTCTTTGTATGACTAAATCCTTTGGTACACCCTACAGATGACACCCTACTTGTCCGATCATCACTAAATTTCACATGGATCTTTGGAATGACCACAAGATGGCAGTAATCTAATTTTCTGAATTTTGTTAAAAAAAACATGCCAACGGCAGCCATTTTGGATTTTACTCTTTGCATTACTAAATCCTTTAGCAGTCCACTTCCCTCATCCGATCATCACCAAACTTCATATTGATCTTGATATTGATCTACTAGATGGGAGTTATCAAATGTTTTTGAATTTCATTGGAAAACATGGCCACCAGCAGCCATCTTGCATTTTATTTTATATATATCTCTTCATGTTGATATCTAGTATTACTTATACATTTCAACTTTCCGCATTCCTAATCACTCCATTGACTGTAACGCATGAATGAATTACCTCTCCAACTTGAGCTACAGTGTCATTGACACTTTCATCCTTATTGTCTTTAATAACTCTCCTGTGATGAGATTTCACATATGTGACCCGCCATATCAAATCAAGTCGTAAGTCGGGATTTGTTTACCCTGTGCCAATGCATTCTCTTATATATGCGAGTCGACCTTAGGTCGCCTCGCATATATAAGAGAATACATTGGCCTAACAATTTTTTATCATTTTTTTAAAATAAATGTTTCTGACAATTTTTAGGACATAAAATAAAAAACATCCATTACCCTGCAGGGAGCCCCACACATATATAGAAGCATATAGAAGAGTATCGTCTGCTCATGTTTGTCTGGGGCTCTGTATGGGTGAAATTATAAAATTGTTAAAGAATACAAGAAAAAATTGTTAGGCCAATGCATTCTCTTATATATGTGAGGCGACCTATGGTCGACTCGCATATATAAGAGAATGCATTGGCACAGGGTAAAAAAATCCCGACTTACGACTGGATTTGATATGGCGGGTCACATTTAGTCCAATGAGGTACCAAAGTTTAATCAAAACATTGGAAAAGATCAAAACATTGAAAAATGTCAGAAAAATATATTCAGACCAAAATATTCGAAATTACTACATGATCAGCGATGTTTGTTAACAAATCACTGTAACTGATATGTTTACATAACAATGATTTCGACATCATGTGAAATGTTTTTATTGGAGATCTACCTATAATGCACTTAAGAACAAAGGTTATCTATTTCTCCATGTTCTTCTTAGTGGTGATATACAGACTTTTATATATTTTTGCATTTTATTCCAACTCTACCCCCCCCCCCTCATTCATAAACTCTAATTTGTCTTCTCTTTCTTCATCCTATTAACAACACAAATAAACTACTGGAAGCATTTACATTGAATTAATACCAATCCATATTTTACAGCTAGTTATTATTTTCGGAACTACAAATTTGTGTGCGCTGTATTCCATGCTCCCAGAGCAAGATATACAGTAATGCCCTAAATAATCGACTACTTAACCACAGCAGAATTATGGGTAATTTTTCAGGGTTTAGTCGGAAATATGGCTTGTTGCCATTCATCGGAAAGCTCTCTTTGAGATATTTCCGATGAATTGCAACAAGCCATATTTCCGGCAAGAAGGCATATAATATTTTCAACTAAATCCTGAAAAATTACCCATAATTCTGCTGTGGTTAAGGAGTCAATTGTTTAGAGCATTACTGTAGTTTATTTAAGATTTCAGAAAATATCTATAGGCCTAGTTATGTGTAAGCTGACGTACATTTCAAACTTTTCCAAGAAGAAAAATTAACACTGGACAGGGTACTTGATATTGTAAAATGACAACTTCAAACTTGGGTTGCTATTTTTCTATGGACAATCAGGTGATTTTCATGATCGCCAGACATTCCCATTGTGTCAAAACTGGATTAGATCATTCATAGCTCACGTTAACCCTGTCAGGATGGGAGCCGCTCTGGTGCAGCATTAAAGATCCTGTGCCAGTGCATTATTTGATATGTACGAGTCTCCCATGGGGAGTGTTGCATATACAGTAATGCCCTAATTAATCGACCCCTTAACCACAGCATAATTATGGGTAACTTTTCAGGATTTAGTTGGAAATATGGCTTGTTGCCATTCATCGGAAAAACCCGAGAGCTTTCCGATGAATGGCAACAAGCCACAATTCCGACTAAATCCTGAAACGTTACCCATAATTCTGCTGTGGTTAAGGGGTCGATTATTTAGAGCATTACTGTATAGAGGATCTACAACGAGTCCCCAGTTTATAGCAGAATTTACAAAATGAGTCTAGTAAATTAGGTCTTTGGCGAGGTCCAGAATTAATTTACTGGACGAGTTTTGTAAATTCCGCTATAAACTGGGGACGAGTTGTAAATTCTATTTATTACATGATATAAAACCTCGACAAAACATACGTAAATCAACAAATGAGACGCGAAACTAACATCAGCTTCTATAAAGCCTGCGATGACGTTTCACGTAATTATGCATTGTTTGCCCGTGTAAAGAAATAGTCCCAGATAAATAAAGACTGTTTTGCGTAGTTAATGTCGTATATTTAGTGACACAACTTTTCAAACTCTTCATTCATTTTTATACGCCCGTTTGAAAAAACGGCCGTATTATAGTATTGGTCCGTCCGTCCGGATGATAACTTTAGTTAGAGTGAACCAAATTTAATAAAATTTGGTATGTGGGTATATTAGCCGAAAAGTAAGTTCAAGTTCGAATTTGGGTTCCGCCCGCCAATTTTCACCGGAGTTATTGCCCCTTATTTGACGTTTTTTGACTTAGAAAATCCTTGAAATTTGTTGTCCGGATGATAACTTTAGTATGAATCCAAATTTGGTATATTACTTTCTCCCACCAAAACACAGGTCAAGTTCGAACTTGGGTTCTGTCCGACCATTTTTGGCAGAGTGATGCCCCTTTTTCGACTCAGAAAATTCAGTTTTTCTTATGTTTTTTGGTTTCCGGACGATAACTCGATTTTGGAATGTGGATTACATATATCGAAATACAGCTCAAGTCCGAATTTCGTTTTAATCCGATAATTTTTGCGAGAGTTATGGCCCTTTTTTGACGTAATTTGACTTAGAAAATCCCTGAAATTTGTTGTCCGGATGATAACTTTAGTTAGAGTGAACCGATTTCAATCAAATTTGGTATGTGGGTTTATTAGAAGAAAAGACAGCTCAAGTTCGAATTTGGGTTCCGTCCGCCAATTTTCACCGGAGTTATGCCCCTTATTTGATTGACGTAATTTGACTTAGAAAATCCCTGAAATTTGTTGTCCGGATGATAACTTTACTAGAGCTTATCGGATTCAATGATAATTTGGTATATTTATATCTCCCACCAAAACACAGGTCAAGTTCAAATTTGAGTTCCGTCCGCCAATTTTTACCAGAGTTATGCCCCTTTTTCCCCCAGAGAGGGCGTATTTTGCACGCCCAGCGTAGCTCTTGTTGCTTGTTGGAAAAATATTGGAAGCTATAGTATTTTGAGACGCAGCATATGGAATGTAAACAGACGATAAACCCGAAGTTAAAGGTCACCTGGCACTATTTCCTGTTATTAAACGAACGTTTAATATCACAATTTATAGAATGGGTTTATTGAATGGAATAAGAGCAGGATCATGTAATAAATAAGAGAATGCACTGGTTACAGGGTCAAGGTAAATATTGTTAGGCCATTGTATTCTGTTATATATATGTATTCTGTTAGAGACTCGCATGTATAAGAGAATGCATTGCCACAGGGTTTTCGAAAATTTCAGGAAGCTCCAGCCATGAAATGGTTAAAGGGGTACTGTACACTAAAACCAGCCATTTATAGGACCATCTCTTTTGTTACTCAACAGAATATATGCAATAAATGAATAAATTTTACCACAGATTAGTGCAAAATACACCCATGTGTTCTATGAACGATACATACAGTAATGCTTTAAATAATCGATCCCTTAACCACAGCAGAATTATGGGTGACTTTTCAGGATTTAGTCAGAAATATGGCTTGTTGCCATTCATAGGAAAGCTCTCAGTGAACAGAATTATGGGTAACATTTCAGGCTTTAGTCGGAAATATGGCTTGTTGCCATTCATCGGAAAGCTCTCACTGAACAGAATTATGGGTAACATTTCAGGATTTAGTCGGAAATATGGCTTGTTGCCATTCAATGGAAAGCTCTCACTGAGAGCTTTCCGATGAATGGCAACAAGCCATATATCCGACTAAATCCTGAAAAGTTACCCATAGTTCTTCTGTGGTTAAGGGGTCGATTATTGAGGGCATTACTGTACAACATGATAATAATAATGCAAATGAGTTTATATGACTTTATACACTATTAGTGCTACTTCAAGTGACAATTAATTTAAAATAATTATTAGTCACCTGAGGTAAATAGTGCCTATTGTATGACACTCTCTGGATAAGTTACCTCTATATTTTATTATGATAATAAACGCTCTTTATTGCTAATTATTACTAATTATTAGTGCTTTTAAGTCATTTATAGGTCAACAGCACCTATCCCATGACATTCCCCATTACAAATCTGTGCAAATCGGACAAACCCTTGAACAGATTCCCATCAAATATAGCATTCTACTGCAGAATTCCACTTGTCACAATGATTCACCATGTGTGGTCCTGTTTGTGTGACCTCAGCGGTACAAATTCTGCAGTAGAACTGTGCTAAATTTGATGGGAATCTGTTCAGGGATTTGTCTAGTTTCCAAAGTTTGCACATATTCATATATCTTTGATGATCTTGCACCTATCGATGTGGGAGATGCACCAAATTAAAGGTGCGAGTATGGTCTAAAGAAATGGGTATATGGCATTATCTTATGCACAGGGGATATTGATGCATTTTGATCATAAGTGAGTCTATGCTTAATGTAGGTCTGATATATATAAACCTTGTATTAAGGTATATACTATTGGCAGTATTGTCGCATCAGGGGACCTGTGTTACAATGTACATGTTTTATTATACGGTTTTAACTGAATGGGAGAATGCCACTTCAGTTATCAGAGTCGATTAATTGCCCAAAAGTAATAACCACTATCAACTATAGTATAAAATTGCCTGAAACGTGTTATTTATTAACATGTTGTTCGACGAAATTTGGCCTTCTTATCAACAGAAAGCCTCTTGATTTTAGAGTTATCCATCTTCATCCTCAATTTGGTCCAAGATCGTCGACTGTTTACTGGGCCACTAATAATTCTCAATGGTGAAAAATAATAGATTTCAAAAATTGATATCAAATAACTCTGAACTTTTATATGTGGGTTCCTCAAATGGAATCAAATATTTGTTACCCTCCAAATCCAAATAAATAGTAATTGAGGGGCGCTTAACCCTTTACCCAACAGAACGGCCCTGTGCCAATGCATTCTCTTATATATGCGAGTCGACCATAGGTCGCCTCGCATATATAAGAGAATGCATTGGCTTAACACATATTAAAAATGATAAAATTGTCAAAGAATGTAGAAAAATATTATAAAAATTGTTAAAAAATGTAAGAAAAAATTATAAAATTGTTAAAGAATGTAAGAAAAAATGGTAAAAGGTGTTAAAAAGAATTCTTTTAGGCCAATGCATTCTCTTATATATGCGAGGCGACCTATAGTCGACTCGCATATATAAGAGAATGCATTGGCACAGGGCATAACTGTAACCATCACAATGTGGTCAATGAACCGGTTCCAATGATATCCATATTTGTATGGTGTTATTGAGACAGACCAAAGATATTTTAGGCTGTTGAAGCTTTATTTGTGCGTTTTTGGCCGTTTTGTTGGGTAAAGGGTTAATCGGATTATGCATCTTTAAATTATGTTGTTATGTTGTTGTTGTTGTAACTGGTGGTCAGTGGTGGACCGGAACCATGTCTATATCTTTAAACAGAATGCAGTTGACGCGTAAGTGCATGTAGGTATACACATCTCAACCTGTTAATATCATGATCCCCAGGTTCTGAGGTTTGACCCACTAACTGATAAAACTTCAATAGTGACCCAATCGAGCGGATACGGATTTCATCGTGACGAAGTTATCCCTAAATCATTAGGGGTTAGATTGCAATATATACCGCGTTAATGAGGGGGTCGGGAGACTCACTAATCAGTGGCCCGGCTGGACAAGAGGATATGAATATTCCTCAATTAACGGGACGGTCACAAATTGGTGTGATACATGCAAGCCTTGAAATAGTGTGTCTGTCATTTGCAGAATGAGGTACACAGAGGGTGAATTTAGTGATGCTACCCCGCATAGCGGGCTAGCATCACCAAATTCACCCTATGGGAACCTCATTTTGCTGAGGTGTAAGCAGAATGAGGTTCCCAGAGGGTGAATTTGGTGATGCTAGCCCGCTATGCGGGATAGCATCACTAAATTCACACTCTGGGGACCTCATTCTGCAAATGACAGACACACTATTTCAAGGCTTGTATATAGCGATGACCAGTTCTCTTGTTGGCAGTTTCATCGCCACATCAAACAGGAAATGACGTCGCCTGCTTGTCAGTGCCACCAATTAGTTATATCACTGAACGTACATGTCGTTGGTGGGGTTCTACTAAAGGTCGTAACTTCTTGAAATCAAATTTTATAGGAGACACAAACATTCAATTTATCTATGGATATATCATTGGTATCCATGGATATAGTATTTGTATCTACCAATATAATACCTTTACATGATCATCCTTTTTAGCTCAACATAAAAAATTGCACATATTCAAGCTTGTCTTCGACGAATGGTTCTAATGTGAGGGGCATACAGGGATGTGGCTAGAGGGTCTCCGCTGGGGGGGTGTCCACCTTAGGAATTTCCAACTACACCCCCCCCCCCTTGAGTCGGAATCACACCAACATAACTTTTTTGCATAATTCCATTTGCGCCCCCCCCCCCCCCCCCCATTGGGTCGGAATCACACCAACACAACTTTTTTTGCATAATTCCATTTGCACCCCCCCCCTTGTACCTCATGCTCAGGCCTAATTTCCTATATATTCATAAGCCATGCTTCTATTTTCCCAGTATGAGAACATTAAGATATTTTAACCTGAATATTGCCCCCAAAAAAAACAACTAGTGATCTAATTCCAGACAAATGCACACAGCTGCCGACAACATACCAGGAAACACCGGGCCGACCATGGTTGTTTGGCCCGGTGTCAGCTGTGAGAAAATTTTGAAAACTATATACAAGAAAATCGCAAATCCTAGCATCTAGACTGGCCTCAACTGAAGCTTTCCTAGTGTTGGAAATTTCAAACCTCATTCTCCCCCTCAGGTTGGAAAATTCTTCAACTGATGACCATTTATGTCTACAAGTTTGACCAAATGTAGTAAAATATTGTTTTACTGAACTAATTAGCAGTTTTGTATTGGCCATGTGGATGGGGCAATGACACACCGGGCCGACCATGGTTCGGCCCGGTGTGCGAAGATTTTGAAATCTGAACAAGAAAATCGCAAAATCCTAACATCTAGACTAGCCTCAAGCCTTCCTACTGTTGGAAATTTCAAACCCTACACCCCCACTTAGGTTGGAAAATTTCCAACTGATGACAATTCCAATGACAATGTTGACCAATTGTATGACAATATTGTTTTCTTAAATTAACTAGAAGTTTTTGACTGGCCACGGGGGAGGGACCAGGACACAAGCTTTCCAAGTGTTGGAAATTTCCAACCTGTCACCCCCCTAAGGTTGGAAAATTTCCAACTGATGTCCATTTCTGTCAAAATTTTTAACCAAAAATAGGAACATATGCAAATATTGGTCGAAAAACAATAAATTCCCCCCAATAAATTGTTTTATAATCAAACTACAAGAACATTTTCAACCTATTGTTGGTGTGAAATTTCGTTGTGGCAGGTATGAAATTTCCAACTATTGAAAATATAGCTCTCTGCTGGGGGGTGAGACACCCCCCACACCCCCCTCTAGCCACATCCCTGGGGGCATATGACCCAAAAACACATGAATAATTTGCTCCGGGCTCATGTTATCTAGTACGTGATAAAATGAAATTCCGAATATATTTATGATATCATACCATATATTGTTTCGTATAGATGTGAGAAATCTGCATGATTCCACGAGATGCTCCGCTAGATCCGATATGGTCGCTTCACATTTGTTGCATTGAGTAAGTCTGTTATTTGATGAACATATAAGTTGCGCAACAAGCACATATTTATGTTTATCGCGAGGATGCTTATGACAAATGCGCCATAGATTAGAAAGAACAGGTGCTGGATGGATCGCAAAAAAACGTGAAAATTCGGTGTCGGATGATACTCTATTATCCCAGTCACGTTGATTGGATACTTCTGAAACTTTAATAAGTTCTTTCCACATTGATGTATTCATAAAGGTGGACGTGTCTATAAAAGACACAATATGTTCTGTCAAATTACGCTGATTTGAAACATATAAAGCATTATTGCAAAATGATTGTGAACAAGTAAGACCAGACAATGCATCTATTAGACGACATATGAATACTTCTTTCACTCTCTTGTAAGGAGAAACATGACATAATGCACATAATAGTGATAACACTCTACGTTCAATGTAAACACGCAGTGGTGGCATTCCTATGAAACCCAATGCCATATCAGTTCTGGTTCTTGTATGAAAACCTTGGATGTGCTTCAAACACATCCTATGAATTTTTTCAAGGCGATTATAGTCTGTTGAATTTAGACCGGCGAGTATTTCTGAACCGTACAACCCTTTAGGTAAAACTATTGATTCATAAATTTTCTTAGAGCTAATAGGTGTCAAACCACCTGAGTACACGCCACAATTGGACAACATAAAGTAAACTGATCTGATTTTATCAACAATGGTTTCTACGAAAGAGCTCATCAAGCGGGACTTATTGAGAGGTATCCCCAAATGTGTTACTTCATCTGTTTCCATTATTTGGCTTTTTCCAAGGTGCCAACATCTTTTCGCTTTAGATGCTTCATTGTCTGTTTCATTAAAGACGATAACGTGTGTTTTCATTGGGTTAAAGCGATATCTCCACTTATTACTGTATTGTACACATAAATTACACATCGATTGAAGACCAAGCTTCGTTAAGGAGAATAATGCCATATCATCAGCATGTGTTACAAAAGAGCAGTTAATGTCGTGCACGTGTAGACCAAATCCGGACTCATCTAGTATGTTTAATAATTCGTCAATGAATAAATGATAGAGAAAAGGTGATATTGTGCCTCCCTGCCTGGTTCCATGGCAAATATCTATCCATTTAGAAGTCGAATTCTTGAATAAAGTGATGCATTTGATTCCAGTAAGTAAGGTGTTGAAAAGTCTTAGTGTTTTACCTCGAATGTCGCGTTGGTGCAATTTGAGAAGAAGGCCATTAATCCAATCTGTATCAAAGGCCTTCCAAACGTCCAGGAAACATGTATACAGTTTACTTTTCTTTTCGGTCGTGTAAGAAATGCAATCGGAAACCAGGTAGGAAGACATCAAACAACTCACCCCCTTTTGAAATCCGTTTTGTAACGGATGAGTTTCAAGAGTTTTGGGGGGCATTAACTTGCAATCGAGTTAAGATAACTCTTTCAAGGAGCTTGTATAATGTCGGCAAAAGTGTAATGGCTCTGTAGCTATCAAAGTCGTCATTCGGCTTCCGACCACCTTTATGCAGGGAAAATATCACTCCTCGTTTAGCATTTATGGGAATGTACTCATGAAAGAATATCTGGTTAAATAGATAGGCGATATGTCCTGACAGGACGTCGCCACCAAAAATGATATGTTCATTGCTGATATTATCCCAACCAGCAGCTTTATTTAGAGATAGGAGTCTAAAAAGTGAGTTAATCTCTTGAGATGTGACGGTGTACATGACTATATTGTCTATTGGGCTGACGTCCGACTTTGATAACTCTCGTGTGATGAAGGAATTTGTTTCAATAAAGTGTAAATCGTTGAATTCTGAGCTCTCAATTGGAAATGAAAAAATAGACTCATAATACGAGGCCCATGCACCGACAATTTCGGATGGATTCCTCAGTATGTTACCGTTATATTTAAAAATAGAGCTAGACAAAGAGTTGCGACTTTTACGATTTGAGTTAAAGAGACGAAAAAACGTTTGTTGATCTACCTCTGCCGAATTATCGACTTCAGCATTGAATGTATCCATGTATGATCTAGTATATTTTCTATGAGCTTTCCGAAAAGAACATTTTGCATCTTTATAGTTACGGTAATTGACATTTTGGCAGTCACGTGGTCGTCCTGCTGATATCCAGATTAATCTAAAGTAGTTCATAGAATTGTGAAGACTCTTCAAATGATTGTTCCAATACGGTTTTAGAAATTGTTTGAATTTACGTTGAGGAATATTGTTATCTGATGATGTAGTTATACATTCAATTAAAGTGTCATAATAGTTGTCAAGATCTCGACGACTATTGACATTCTTATCTGGAAGCCTCAGTGCTATATCGGACTGGTATTGAAGCTGATATGCTGCATTAGAGGAAAATAGTTTCCAATTACATCTTTGGTTACGGACAGACACAGGTATTTCCGTGTTAACATTGTACTTTATTGACGCTAATACCGGTCGATGATTTGAGAAATCTAGAGCATCATCATCAATTACATTGGCATATATAATATCGTTCTGTTTGTGTTTTGGTATTAGAATGTGATCAATGACAGAACCAGGACAGTCCATTTTTGGCACATAGGTGTTGAGCCTCATATTGGAATTTACAAACTCATTGGCTGATAAAAATGATGCGTATTCGACGAAAGACTTGAATTCTTTTCCACGATCATCCTGTTTGTAAGTTGTAGCGTTAAAATCGCCCATGAATACCACTTCACCAAGCACAATATAGGCATCATAAAGACTTTTCAAAATAGCTATGTAATCTCGATAAAATTGGATAGTATAATTTGAGGATGGAAGATACACTTGAAACACATACATGTATGATGTATTTGAAAGTTGTATTTGAACACCAATTATACGGTCGTCGTCTATATCAATACTTGATATTTTACCTTCATATTTAACCTTGTTATAAAGTATTGCACAACCACCTTTGGGCCGACCGCGTTGCATTGGCAAACGTTGAGAAGCATCACAAACGGCGTGATATGAATATTTATTATGGATACAATTTAGAAAATTGATATCTTTCTGATATAACCAGTGCTCACTTATGCCCACCAGATCAGCTTCTATCCGATTTAGTGTCCTACTCAAGTATAGGGCGCTTGACATTATGCCAGTGGCATTCCAGATAAGAAATGTTACCATATTAAACAATATCCACAAGTACAGGGCCATTACCACTTTTTTGCCGAACATGAAATAAACACATGCATGCACGAGGAAGACAGTGATAAGCATACAAATACAGTTATGTGATGTCATTGTGGAGAAATGCAAGGAATACATGTAACACTGAATTTTCACAAAAATGTTGAGAATTACGTATAGGAATGGTGTCCTTTGCCAAAGCTGGGTGTTGGTGGTGGGTTGGTATCGTACATGTATTCACCGTGACGTTCCGAATATGGTTGCCATTCGTGACAAACAACGTCAGGGCCCCAGAATTCAGGGTCTAAAACTGTCTCCATGCTAGTGTCTTCAATGTTGATTCTGGCCGAGGCAGTCTGCGTACGACGATTATACATGACTTTTACAAGAGAAAAATGTACTTTGCATGCGATGAGGTAGTCACTAAGATCTCTAGCTGTGACATTTTCGTCCAAATTACCCAAGAAAAGGCGAACAGATTTGATAGGATATGGGTTTTTATGAAGATAAAAGTCTGTGTTGTCATTGGTACCATTTCTGTTTTGACGATATTCATCATGGTACCTTTGCGAATTGTCATTGTTGTAACTGTTATGAGAACGACCGCCAGTGCTATGAGGCACAGAGTTAATACTATAATTGTCAAAGCGCTCATCGTGGTCAGGTGACCTCCCTGTGTTATGTCGGCGGTCCTGGTTAGAGTGTGATTGTCGTCGAATGGGGGAACGCTTTGCCGGTGACTGTTTTGGTGTGACTATTTTGGCTGGTACTTTCTTCATTGAATCAAATTCGGAAACAATTGTATCTGACAAGTTAGTTAAAGCTTTCTGCAAGAAATCCATATAAGAGTCGTTTACACCTCGGCTAACTTTGTCCACATGTTCGGCTTCTTTAAAACGCCTGATGATGTCAGCAAAAGAATTATTCAATGCACTAACATGCATGTCGCCAAGACGGAGCTCCTTGTAAACATCAGCAATTTTTTCGACACATGTGCGCATTTCAAGACGAAGCACATTGAGTTCCTCTCTGGTAGAAGCCGTGCCATTAGCACGTAAATCTTGTAAACGAATCAGTGTAGCTTCGGATACCGCAACTCGCCGACTTAGATCTGCAGTTACTCCCTCTAAATGATGTAATCTGTTTTTACAGTCTTTGGAATCCTCCGTGATCACGTCAATTTTGCATTCAATTTCATTCAAGCGAGCAAAAAATGACTTGACATCACCTTGTAATGCTGGCACAGTTTCATGATTAAAGTTGTAAAGTTCATCAAATTTATTTTGGAGTATCACGACATCCTTACGTAAGTCGATTAATGATGACGTAACTGACGGTAGATTCAATCCGTTGTTGTCCGTGTCTGGCACACTGGCTTTTGATGGAGTGTTGACGCTTAATGCCCCGGTTCCATATTCCCGATTTTCTGTCCCGAATTAGTATATTCGGCACCAATTCGGGACCAGACCAAATCGGCAGCATTCGAGAGAATTCTGGACGAGTTTTATTCCAAAAGCCGCCGAACTGATGACAAAATTTAATCGTCCCGAACATTGCCGAGTATTCCATAATGCTTCCGAATTTCTTCCCGAATGATAAAGAATTATCCCGAAATTTCGTGCGAGTAGCTGCCGAATTACCCAGATTACTACCGACTTGTTGCCGAATACCCCGAATCAATGCCGAACTGGTACCGAATTGATGCCGAATAAATACCGAATTGGTATTCAATTGCTGCCGAACGTCCCGAATCGATGCCGAAATTTGCAGATACACCGGATCTCAGTATAAAAGCAGCCACACATGGCGAATTCGGGAATAAGCTACCGAATACTGCCGACTACTCCAGAATATCCACCCGAATATTGCCGAATACTGCCGACTACTCCCGAATAGGTGCCGAATTGCTCCCGATGATTGACAAATCGGGAGCGATTCGGCTTGGTTCCCGATAGTTTTGAACATTTCAAAACTGTCGGGAGCGGGCCCAGAATCGTCCCGAATCGACCCCGATAGCACCGATATCCCCGATCATGTTCGGGGGTAAAAAATCACTGTACCGACTCGTCCCGAACTTACTCCACGATTTTGCAAAATTATGATTCGGGAGTCATTCGGGAACATTCGGGGTGGAAAATCGGGGATATGGAACCGGGGCTTAAGCATCGCGAACCTTTGCTGATGATCTCACTCAAAATTTCAATATCACCGTCGACCAAAAAAACTAATAGCTGATAAATGTCAGTGGCTAATTTGACAGTCACATTGTTTCCTATACGGTTTTTCATACATGCGGTTTTGTCCAGAGAATAATCTCGCGAGTTCTTGACCTCATATAATATGTTTGACCGCATAGCTTTCAACAGTGTATCATCTCCAGCAGCCGAGTCTTCTATTATGTGAATAAAGTTTTCCTTAGGCGTCGAGTGTAAGAATTTCATTGCATCAAATATACAGAGAGAAATTTGATCACTTGTCAACAGCTGTAGACCTGATGCTGAATCTTTCAGATTTGACATACTTTCAACAAGAGAATGTGATGGTAAACAAAAAGGTGATTTTGTTGGTTGACAAGGTGGTGTTCCTTTAACACTATCTGTGATAGTCGAAACGTTTGGGGACAATGGTTTGTCGATGTAATCAAGAGAGTCAATTTGCTCAGCAGAGTGAACATCTGCATATGTCTGCAGCAACGAATCGTCAGTTGAGTTTATTGAAGTTGACTCCATCATATTCGTCGAAATGTCATAGTAAACAAGACAGGAACAGTTGTAGGTCAAGAATGCGATCACAAATACACATAAGCTGATTGGTCTATGATCACAGTCAACGCCCACGGTGACAATTGCTTCAATGATTGAAGAATGAATGCAGTCCAGTTGGTGATTGGGCAGGCGATTGTATTGTGAGATGACAACATCGTGCGACACATCAAGCAAGTCGATTTTTTGGGATGAATTGAATCAATTGGGCGCACTTGGAATGGTGAGAAATAACAGCGACAGTTTGATAAGTCATCCCATATTGGGCGGATTTGGAAATCCGTTTAGCAAAATTTGTTTTAGATGCATCGTCTCAAATTCAGCAACTTACGGTTGTTTGAAGTAACTAAGTGTCCAAATCAAAGGCGAAAACTATTTCCTATAAGAGAGTGTCAGAATTTTTTGCCAAAACATTGCAAATCCGGAGACCTTCGGGGTTACCTGCAGATGGGATCCATATTTTTTTCTTCTGATTTTCGTTGAATAACATGGCTCCCAGTGGCCATCTTGAATTGTTTTTTCTTAAATTCTTCGTCACACACTACATACCACATCACTCATCTGATCATCATCAGACTTCACATGGAACTTCAAGGTGACCACCAGATTGGAGCCATCAAAATTTTCCTAATTTTTTTTTTGGATAAACATGGCATTGGTCATCCTGTATATATAATAGTGGCAACTTACCGAAGTAGATCGTCATATGTAAAATAGTGAAAACAGTGAAATACGATTCCATTATTTAAGAACATGAATTTAGTGGGTGTATGTGTTATTGTGGCACCTTATCCCCCAATAACAATCACTAAATTAATTTCTTGTATTTGTATAGCTTTTTGGTGATTTATTCCCATAAAAAAGCTGAGTGTATTATTTATTTTCACAAAATCTGCCGATAATTTGAGACTAGCCCACGTGGCATAATAAATACTCATTGACGAGTAGTTTTCTTACAGGAAATGTTCAGATAATAAGTTTAACCTTTTTTATACTAAACCATCATCGATGAGTATTTAACCCATAAGAAATGTTCAGATAATAAGTTTAACACTTTATATAATGAAATGTTCAGATAATAAGTTTAACACTTTCAATACTAACGCATCATTAGTTAGTAGTTATCCCATAGGAAATGTTCAGTTAATATAAGTTTAACCCTTTCTGTACTAAAGCATCATTGGTGAGTAGTTATCCCATATGGAATATTCAGATAATAAGTTTAACCCTTAATTTACTAAAGCATCATTGATGTGTAGTTATCTTGTAGGAAATGTTCAGTTAATAAGTTTAACCCTTTCTATAATAAAGCATCATTGATGAGTAGTTGTCCCATAGAAAATGGGCAGATAATAAGTTTAACCCTTTCATTTGTTGGAACTTATTATGTGAACATTTCCCTACAATGAATATGACTCATGGAGGTCTCCTCTTGTACTTGTTTCATATCGTCTGCTCGTTTCCTGAAATTCGCTCAGGTGAATAATAGACCATTCCAATGTTAACCTGTATAAGTGGGAGAATCGATTTGCATAGAAAGTGTTAACTGACTGGATGGTCGAGAAATTTTAATAACACAGAACTGCTGTCTATTTGTTGATGATAACACCGACTTAACCAACAGCTCCAGCGTGTTCCAATGCAGCCTCCAGCAACTAAAAGAAACGGAAGGAAGTAGATTGATATATATATATATATATATATATATATATATATATATATATATATATATATATATATATATATATATATATATATATCTCATATATATTTTGAAGACCTCTGTCTGTATGTATGTTTGTTTGTTTGTTTGTTTGTCTGTCTGTCATTTATACAAATCTACGATTCTCGACCGATCGGGACCAAACTTGGTACGTGTGTGTAGTTTGACCAGGCGGTGGACGTTGTCGTATTGGCGAGCCCGTGCGGCGCCCGCTTCGTGCATGCGCAGACGAGATCCCGGAAACGGGTGGAGCTATCGACTTGAAATGTGCTATGTGAATGTATCTTGCCCCGGATACGAATTTTATCGGGTTGCCGAGCCCGTGCGACGCCAGCTTCGCGCATGCGCAGACGAGATCTCGGAAACGGGTGGAGCTATCGACTTGAAATTTGCTATGTGAATGTATCTTGCCCCGGATACGAATTTTATCGGGTCGCCGAGCCCGTGCGACGCCAGCTTCGCGCATGCGCAGACCAGATGTCGGAAACGGGTAGAGCTATCGACTTGAAATTTGGTTTTTGAATAGCCCGGACAACGTCGGGCTGGGTAGAGCTATCGACTTGAAATTTGGTTTTTGAATAGCCCGGACAACGTCGGGCTCATCGGCTAGTCTCATATATATTTTGAAGACCTCTGTCTGTATGTTTGTTTGTCTGTATGTTTGTTTGTCATTTATACAAATCTACGATTCTCGACCGGGACGAAACTTGGTACGTGTGTGTAGTTTGACCAGGCGGTGGACGTTGTCGTATTGGCGAGCCCGTGCGGCGCCCGCTTCGCGCATGCGCAGACGAGATCTCGGAAACGGGCGGGGCTATCGACTTGAAATTTGCTATGTGAATGTATCTTGCCCCGGATACGAATTTTATCGAGTCGCCGAGCCCGTGCGACGCCCGCTTCGCACATGCGCAGACCAGATCTCGGAAACGGGTAGAGCTATCGACTTGAAATTTGGTTTTTGAATAGCCCGGACAACGTCGGGCTCATCGGCTAGTCTATTATATATTTTTGGAAGATCAGTGTGTGTGTGTGTGTGTGTCTGTCTGTGTGATCGCGATGAACTCGAAAACGGCCGAGCCGATTTTGATGAAACTTGGTATGTGGGGTATTTTCGGCCGGGGACTGGCATAGGCATATTAATTTGTCCGTGCGACGTCACCTTGACCTTGAAATCGGGTCATTTCAAGGTCAAACGCCCGAATATCATGGGATTTCGATGAAACTTAGTATGTGGGGGTACTTTCGGCCGGGGGGAGTGGCATAGGCCTATTAATTAGCCCGTGTGACATGACTTTGACCTTGAAATCGGGTTATTTCAGGGTCAAACGCCCGAATATCACGGGATTTCGATGAAAATTAGTGTCTAGGGATACTTTCGTATGGGCAGTCTCATAAGCCCGTGCGACGTGACCTTGACCTTGAAGTCGGTCAATTCAAGGTCAAATCGCGAATTTTGATGGGATTTCCACTAAATTTGATACATAGGGTTACTTTTGTCCACTGAGTGTTTTGGACTGGTCAAATCGTGACCCCGACCTGACCTTGACCTTCAAAATGATCAATTCGAGGTCAAATCGGGTAAAATCGGATGGATTTCGCGGGTACGTTTGTCTCTCTCTCTCTCTCTCTCTATCTAACCGGATTTTTCTCCCAGACCCCTTGACCGATTTCACCCAAAGTCTGGTGACTCGGGTTACCCTGGTTAGTTTTTCAAAAAAATTATTTAAAAACATTAATTTAAAAAAATATAACAATTAAAATTAAAACAAAAGATCTTTGTTAAATCCAACAAGGAGCTGAATTAAAAAAAATGTTTAAAAAAAATAAACGCACAATGAGGTTACATCCATTACCCTGCAGGGAGCCCCACACATATATAGAAGAGTGTCGTCTGCTCATGTTTGTCTGGGGCTCTGTATGGGTGAAATTAAAAAATTGTTAAAGAATACAAGAAAAAATTATTAAAATTGTAAACAATTGTTAGGCCAATGCATTCTCTTATATATGCGAGGCGACCTATATATGGTCGACTCGCATATATAAGAGAATGCATTGGCACAGGGTAAAAAAAATATTCTGATATCTGACCTAATATCAAACAAACCAAGTAATATCCTATTTATTAATTTGATCGCCTCTTAGTAACAATACTGACGACTCTTTCATATGATATCGATATATACACATTTTTGAATGATTTGTGTATAATCGATGCACTACCTACCCTACATCTCTTTCTGGTTATCGCATACTTCGGCGATGACAGTACGCTCGAAATCAATTTAAAGGTAGACAATCCGGTTCGATGGTCCCATATCATCAGATTCCAACAACAACAACATTTCTTGAAATGCCGCTTCAGTTACTAACCACTGTCAACTATAAAAATTTCCAAAAAGTGTTTCATATCAATATATGTGACCCGCCATATCAAATCCAGTCGTAAGTCGGGATTTTTTTTACCCTGTGCCAATGCATTCTCTTATATATGCGAGTCGACCATAGGTCTCCTCGCATATATAAGAGAATGCATTGGCCTAACAATTTTTTATCATTTTTTTTAAATAAATGTTTCTTACAAATTTTAGGACATAAAATAAAAAAACATCCATTACCCTGCAGGGAGCCCCACACATATATAGAAGCATATAGAAGAGTGTCGTCTGCTCATGTTTTTTCTGGGGCTCTGTATGGGTGAAATTAAAAAAATGTTAAAGAATACAAGAAAAAATTATTAAAATTGTTAGGCCAATGCATTCTCTTATATATGCGAGGCGACCTATGGTCGACTCGCATATATAAGAGAATGCATTGGCACAGGGTAAAAAAATCCCGACTTACGACTGGATTTGATATGGCGGGTCACATATTGTTCAGCGCAACTTGGTATTGAGAGTATGTCGGTCGGCATTCGTCAAACATTTGCCAGGCCGCCAAATATTCGAGGTGTTGAAAAATGACATATTTCAAATCTCGAAATATGATAACTTTGATGGGTGGGTTCCTCGACACAAATATAATATATTTTACCATCGAAACCGAAGAAATAGTAATTTAGGGCCGTTAGATAGGATTACGCATCTTTAAGATAGTAACAAACCTTATTGAAATGGTCCACGAATTCTGCTTTTGTCACAGTACCGTCATCTACAAATTGAAAACAATAATGGTATAATAATGGTATAATAATGGTATAATAATGGTATGATAATGGTATGATAATGGTATAATAATGCTATAATAATGCTATAATAATGCTATAATAATGGTATAATAATGGTCTAATAATGGTAAAACAATGCTATAATTATGGAATATTTGCCTTTCATTGTATTCCACTCACAGACGTGAGACACATGTATTCAACAGAATCCCAGTCGTTGTATACATAGTATTTATTATGGAATCTGGAATCTCAACAAAAAAACAGCATAAAAAAACAACAAAAAGAAATTAAAAAACAACGCATTGAACGTATGCACAGAAATTCATATACAGCTGTTTACAGTGACCCCCCCCCCCCCTCCGCAAATATATGTTCAGTGTTAAAAGGGGGTCGGTGTACAAAAATGGTCGGAAAAAACTGCCGAAAACGGAAAAAAAATTGTACGCGGGGGTGGGTGGGTCACAACAAGGGTCAAAAGGTAAAAATCAGCATACGTGCCTGAATTTTTTCCCCGACCCCCCCACCTGCCAGAAACGGAGGTTATTATTGAGGTTATTATTTGAGCTTGCAAAGTTTGACGCGAGGCTTGAATGGCACGGGCGACGTTCGTTGCAGAAATATTCATATTTGTCCAAATTGCCATTAACAGAAGGAATATTAAAATATATATTGTTTTGTTCATATGCCAAACATATTCAGCGCGTAAATAGTATATTTCGTCAAGACATACGATGGTGTACGTAAACAAGAGCCTGTTCATGTTACAGAAGTTGTGCTTCTGTTTACATAACAGCGCAATTCTATTGGGTAATCACACACAAATGATATAAACGCTCTTTATTATTTCCATATCAGGATCTAAACAAAAGCCAGGTTCTGTGATGTTTTTTGCTTTTGTTTACATAACAAAGGATAAATATTTGACAATAACATACTTTTATGCCATATTTCTGAATGGTATAAGAACAAGGTCTGTCTATATTTTACTATTATTTCTGTTTATGGCGTTTTTTGACGGAGGTGAATATTTGAACAGCATACCCACCGCCAACGCCGCCCTTATCTTTGACAAACAGTATTTGTGGATTGAAGCTGCTGCATGGTTGGGTTAAAGATGACATTCTGCATCACCCACCTGACTCTCAACATTTGTTAAAACGAACAAAAATCACACAAACCCCACCAACTGTTATTACTACCAAACTAGCCATAACCCATATATTGCATTATGCTCTGAAAGGCACTACGTCAGTGACCATAAAATAACAAAATCATGCATGTAAATATGTTCAGCTGTCATCTTGTAAACATTTTGTATCTCAATCGACTGTATTGGGAGAGGGGCTTCATAAGTTGAAAAAACTTGTGCCCCAATCCCTTTTGTATTATATGCAAATAAAATACGTTTCAAGTCAAGACTCTCAACTTGACGCACTGATAAAGGCTCACGTCAGATTCACTAAAGTGATGTGAAACACTCCGATAGGGTCACGTGACCAAATAGAAACACTCCGATAGGGTGACCAAATAGAAATATAGAATAATCTTAAAGTGATGTGAAACACTCCGGTAGGGTGACCAAATAGAAATGGAGAATAATCTTAAAGTGATGTGAAACACTCCGATAGGGTGACCAAATAGAAATGGAGAATAATCTTAAAGTGATGTGAAACACTCCGGTAGGGTGACCAAATAGAAATGGAGAATAATCTTAAAGTGATGTGAAACACTCCGGTAGGGTGACCAAATAGAAATGGAGAATAATCTTAAAGTGATGTGAAACACTCCGATAGGGTGACCAAATAGAAATGGAGATTAATCTTAAAGTGATGTGAAACACCCCGGTCAGGTGACCAAATAGAGATGGAGATTAATCTTAAAGTGATGTGAAACACACCGGTCAGGTGACCAAATAGAAATGGAGATTAATCTTAAAGTGATGTGAAACACACCGGTCAGGTGACCAAATAGAAATGGAGATTAATCTTAAAGTGATGTGAAACACCCCGGTCAGGTGACCAAATAGAAATGGAGATTAATCTTAAAGTGATGTGAAACACCCCGGTCAGGTGACCAAATAGAAATGGAGATTAATCTTAAAGTGATGTGAAACACCCCGGTCAGGTGACCAAATAGAAATGGAGATTAATCTTAAAGTGATGTGAAACACCCCGGTCAGGTGACCAAATAGAAATGGAGATTAATCTTAAAGTGATGTGAAACACCCCGGTCAGGTGACCAAATAGAGATGGAGATTAATCTTAAAGTGATGTGAAACACCCCGGTCAGGTGACCAAATAGAAATGGAGATTAATCTTAAAGTGATGTGAAACACCCCGTTCAGGTGACCAAATAGAAATGGAGATTAATCTTAAAGTGATGTGAAACACTCCGATAGGGTGACCAAATAGAAATGGAGAATAATCTTAAAGTGATGTGAAACACTCCGGTAGGGTGACCAAATAGAAAGGAGAATAATCTTAAAGTGATGTGAAACACTCCGATAGGGTGACCAAATAGAAAGGAAAAAAAATCATAAAGTGATGTGAAACACTCCGATAGGGTGACCAAATAGAAATGGAGAATAATCTTAAAGTGATGTGAAACACTCCGATAGGGTGACCAAATAGAAATGGAGAATAATCTTAAAGTGATGTGAAACACTCCGGTAGGGTGACCAAATATAAATGGAGAATAATCTTAAAGTGATGTGAAACACTCCGGTAGGGTGACCAAATAGAAACACTCCGATAGGGTGACCAAATAGAAAGGAGAATAATCTTAAAGTGATGTGAAACACTCCGGTAGGGTGACCAAATAGAAACACTCCGATAGGGTGACCAAATAGAAACACTCCGATAGGGTGACCAAATAGAAATTGAGAATAATCTTGCTCAAAGTAGTTAAGAATAGTAATCCAAATTGACCACACACACACCGTCATTGTTATATATTAATTAAATGCTTGGCGAAATCATTTGTGTTAGATTATAGCCGATAATTGCGTCCCTAATCGAGATTTAAATATTTACAATTGGGCGTAGTTCAGACGATGATTTCGACGGCGTGTTATGGTCGATTTGTTTGAAATTTTTGGGGATGTTAGTGGAATGCTACATTCCCCAGGTTGGCATAGCACCTGAGTACTAACTTATCAACTGTACGCACCCGAACAAGTCCATAATATGTCTTTAAATATCACAAATATCTGGTCAATACAAAATCTGAATTTAGAAACTACTTTACCACCCCCGTGTACGTGGTATCGCCAAAACCGAGGGTATCGCCAAAACCGAGAATATGGGAAAGTCATTTTCACGTATATGATATGGGGATATGTTTGTTTCTCATCGTAAAACAGACAACGAACAACGCATGCGTCTGTCCACATGAAGCAGGAGTATTTATCCACCGGCTGTCGATCAGTTTTCCCAGATCAAACCATTTAATATTTTTTGGCGAATTTTTTCAATAGTGTTTTTGCTTTTGCTCACTCAAATTTCCAAGAACATCCACACACTAGTGTAGTTCCTGGACGTCCACGCTGCCAACACACATGCCGGTATATAGTTGAATCTGTCAATGAAGCATAGGATTGAACAGAATTTTTAAAATCAGTGTCGTTCTCAATATACGCGCGATATGGATGGATCACTGTCGGCCCAGAAAGATGTTAACGCCACAGATGAAGATGTTACCAAACGCCGAGCATCTGTGCAGTAAATATGCGTATCACTTATTAAGGAGTTTTGATGAATTTTTGAGTATTTTTATGTGTATCTGTGACTGATCAATTGGACTGCGAATTGTCATCTGAAATATGAATCCATAACATATTCGAAATATTGTGTACATATCTATTATGAATGTATTTCAATAGAAATTAATTGAACATCCATCTCAGAATTGAGATTTGCGATCTCAAAAAGGAGAATGAATGATAACGCGATGCCTTGATCACACGCACGTGAATGATGTCGTTCGTATGCGTGCAACTAACCGGATATTCGTTTAGTATTAACATGCTTGGAGTTTGTATATAGATCACACACACAGGACGACACGCTACGGCGTATCAACGATTTGTTAATATCATGTTTATTTTACAGACTTTATGACTCGTCCCCACTCGAGTAGACCGTTACGCGACAATGAAACCGAATCATCTTATCGAATATACATATATCGTACAGCTACAAATTATGCAATTATGGCTTTTTTAAGAGTCATCAGATAATATTGTAACGATTCTATGCTAACCCTAAACATCCGTAAACATATGATCACAATGTATTATTTATGGAACTCGTGTGTGCCTTCTCATCTGTTGGTCGAAGTGCCTCTTTAGTGTGTCTATATAGCACATGTATTCAGCCTACCAAGCTACACCACCATAGTTAAACAAAATCAAACCAGACCATGCGGTTTTGATAAATGAACGTATCTTCCTCAGATGAAGCTATATATCTCCCAGTTAAATGGTGATATCCACTATTCAAAACAAAATTTCGCAAAACGGATTATTCCCTCAATGGGATAGCGAACATAGCTTGATCTCACTCTGATAAATTTAATAGAAATTCCTACTCATTTCCGATTTTATCATAAATAGTAGACACGTTTTGACGCAGTATATGCAACCTATATGATAATGATAACATAGTGAAGTCTTATGTCAGTATTATGCCCACTAAATATGTGGTCCTAGGGGCTAAATTATTAAAGTTATAAACTATAGTGTAATTTACATGTGTACATAACAATCATGACAGTATAAACATGTTCCACAGTAAAGTGTTTATTACCAATATCAGTAAGTATGTTGTATGTATATAGTATGTATGTACCCACGTGGTAAATCGATAACATAAGGACCATTCTGGGTTCCTACATGTAACTGTTAGTTGCTTTGTGCCATTACTTTCAATGGTGTATTGGCAATCGCATTGTGTATACGTTACACCACTCATATCCGAATGCCAGCCACTCCGGTCCCCATGCACCAAATTTGCGCTCTCTGGAGACAATATTCGGTGGTTAAAAATTTATCAAATCCTATGTATATGAATGGTTCTGATGGGAGTTTGTGGTATTGATTGAAAGATTAATTATTCGCCGATACATCCGTGGCTATATCGTTAGCATTACTGGTGTGAATGGGCTAAATTTGTCCGATTGCCGAGCGATGGTAAAAAGGTAAATATCTACAGTTCCCCTTGTCTCTATAATACTACCATTAACGTGAAGCAGGCGCGTATATATAAGCGGCGTATATGGAGGCTGGCAGCGGAGCGCGTTACAAGCCCCTGTGGGGTACCATACAAAAACAATCTTTTGCGCAAGTTCCCAAATGCTGAATATTGTGATGTACACCATTGGACATCTCAATTTAGTGCCATTTTGTCCGTAGCAGTTCAAAGCCCGCGATTTTTATATTCACACCGAAAGCTACTGGATCGCTTCGTCGCGCGCGATGGTTTGGGTAGATAATCGTTTGAGTGCATCATTTACAGGCAGGTCACATATGCAATGTATATGGGCATTTTAATCAGAAGTTGCTAAACATATCTGTCAAATAAAGTATGTCAAGAATTTCATTCTATAATTCCAGTTTATGAGGTTTTTTTTTTATCGAGGAAGGGGGATAAATTGTGGGCAAAGTGACATCACAAGCTTGGAATGGATTGGGACCAAAAATTAACCAGACGATGCTGTTATTACGTCGAGCTCTTGCCATGCAGGCATTTTCTCTTCTCATTTATCCTTGCAATTCAGTTATCAGCATGTCGCTAAAGTCATCCACCACCTTTGTTATCGCGACGACGAATGAATGTGTCGCCTTCAAATAGGAGGAATACGTGCGTATATCCTATTTGACAGCGACCCAATTATCCCACTAGTTTGGCACAAAGATCGACGAAGAATAAATCACTGCTGTGATCGCCTCGTGGTCATCGATGCATTCGCTTGCGGTTTGAATATAAAAATCGCGCGCTTTGAACTATACTGACGACATAAAACGTCCGTTATAATCGCGCGCTCGCGTCCAGTGTGGATTGACCTTTAGTATATATATATATATTACTATCGCGCGGAAGTCCACCATATTGTGGGTAAAATGTCACCGGTGATCGCGTTCTTATCGAGTCACCAAGGGAGATAAACCCTGCATGTATTTTCGATTTGACGTACGGTTTGAGTCGAATGCTTGGTATATTCCATGGATTTTGGATTTGACGTACTGTTTGAGCCGAATGCTTGGTAAATTTCATGGATTTTGGATTTGACGTACGGTTGGAGTCGAGGGCATGGTCAATTTTATGCATGGATTTTAGATTTGACGTACAGTTTGAGTCGAATGCTTGGTATATTCCATGGATTTTAGATTTGACGTACGGTTTGAGTCAAATGCTTGGTATATTTTATGCATGATTTTGGATTTGACGTACGGTTTGAGTCGAATGCTTGGTATATTCCATGTATTTTAGATTTGACGTACGATTTGAGTCAAATGCTTGGTATATTTCATGGATTTGACGTACGGTTTGAGTAGAATGCTTGGTATATTTTATGCATGTATTTTAGATTTGACGTACGGTTTGAGTCGAATACTTGGTATATTCTATGGATTTTGGATTTGACGTACGGTTTGAGTCGAATGCTTGGTATATTCCATGGAGTTTGGATTTGACGTACGGTTTGAGTAGAATGCTTGGTATATTCCATGCATGGAGTTTGGAATTGACGTACGGTTTGAGTCGAATGCTTGGTATATTCCATGCACATCTTGTTTGCGAATGATGTCATCTCCGTCTTCGTCCATCATGCGAAATACGAACGAGGCAAATGGCACCGTATGGGTCTGTGCGAACTGAGTTAACGTGACCATACCATCGCCTGTAAACACAAACACGATGGTAAACCCATCCGACACCCCTGGCTAAGTGGTCCTGCTAACTTGCTATGATGTTGATTGGCTCTGTTAAATTTTCTTCTTCCGATTACAGTCCACCATCAACATGCTAATTTTTAGGACTAAATTTATTTTAGCAACGACTTTGATCCTGGCTATGATGCTGGTGGTGCAAACAAATGCTGAACATATGTTTTGACTGATTTCGACACATGTATAAATATGTTTTGACTGATTTCGACACATGTATAAATATGTTTTGACTGATTTCTACACATGTATAAATATGTTTTGACTGATTTCTTCACATGTATAAATATGTTTTGACTGATTTCGACACATGTATAAATATGTTTTGACTGATTTCGACACATGTATAAATATGTTTTGACTGATTTCTACACATGTATAAATATGTTTTGACTGATTTCTTCACATGTATAAATATGTTTTGACTGATTTCGACACATGTATAAATATGTTTTGACTGATTTCTACACATGTATAAATATGTTTTGACTGATTTCGACACATGTATAAATATGTTTTGACTGATTTCGACACATGTATAAATATGTTTTGACTGATTTCGACACATGTATAAATATGTTTTGACTGATTTCGACACATGTATAAAGATTGATGTTGTTCGATTAGTTCAGAATACAGAAAAATACACGAACTATTGATATACCAGCTTCATATGCTCTGAAAAATACTTTCCATGGTCACAGCCATTTTCCAGCTGTGTTTTCAATGGATCGCACAGAAGTGAAACAAACGCTCTTTGTGTCTACTATTCCAGTAACAGACTAACACGGACACGCTCTTTTCTGTTCCATGCCATGCACATGGCAGTTGTTATATTTTTTTTCGGACCCAAACATACTGTTCAAAGCTGTATTTTTTATCACTTCAATGCGTCTCTCTGGGACATATAATGCTCGTATAGATGTATTTCCAGTATTTAGTGAGTAGTGACCTATTTTGATACCGGACAATTTAAAAATAAATATTATTAAGTGTATTTTTGAGCGCAAACCGGCTTTAATAACAACTTGACAGTGAGTATTGGAACAGGTCAGCGCATTGGAAAATATTCTCAAAATCATATTCAGACTAAAATATTTTAACTTACTACACGATAAGCGATGTTTGTTGACAAATCACTCTAACAGTTTTGTTTACATAACCCTTTACCCAACAAACCGGCCAAAACCGGCCAAATAAAGCTTCAACAGCCTAAAATATCTTCGGTCTGTCTCAATAGAACCATACAAATATGGATATCATTGGAACCGGCTCCTTGACCACATTGTGATAGTTACAGTTATGCCCTGTGCCAATGCATTCTCTTATATATGCGAGTCGACCATAGGTCGCCTCGCATATATAAGAGAAAATGCATTGGCCTAAAAAAAATCTTTTTTTAACACTTTTTACCATTTTTTCTTACATTCTTTAACAATTTTATAATTTTTAATTTGTTAAGCCAATGCATTCTCTTATATATGCGAGGCGACCTATGGTCGACTCGCATATATAAGAGAATGCATTGGCACAGGGCCCTTCTGTTGGGTAAAGGGTTAACCACAGCAGAATGTTTTATAATACCCATAATATATGAGCAGGGGGATGCTCGTATCCAGGGCCTACAGTAGAGGTACCCCTGTCTTGGACGTCGGTAGTGGAAAATTTCACTAATGATGTCCAGAGCAGTCTACCTTGCGGCAGTTTTCAATTGTCTTTATAGTAATAAATAAAATATAAGTATAATCCTAGTATTTTAGATAGTATACAAGGGCATATTTGAGAAAACATTTTAACATTTTAAAAAAATTTATAATTTTTAATAATTTTTTATTTATTTGGTATTTTTAAATTTTATTATCTTCTTGGATTGTTTTAAATTATTTTTCAATTTATTTTTAATTCATATTTTTTATTATATTTTAATTATATTATTTTATTATTTTAAATCCCGCACACACATGATCTGCCCAAAGGCCTGATCAAACCCCTGTTCATCCCTATCCCTGTCACCGTGTCTCCGTATCCATGTGATCCATATAATGGTCTGACTAAAGTGATTCCACCCCACCCCTATCTACATACTCATGTCCCTGTATCCATGTCATACTTATAACGACCTAATGAATTCGTTGCTATCACCCTCCTCGTATATTGTATATGTACCCCCATGATCCATCTAATGGTCTGACCTGATCATTGTACACACCTACCCCAATTAGTCCATTTATTTATTCGGGATATCTTTAAAGTATACTCTGTTGTGTATAGTAGTTTTTGTTCCACACATCAAAGTAATGTCCATTATAGCTCCGATACTAGCATAAAGCTGTTATTAGAGGATTTTTATTTTTGACAGAAAGTGTCCCTTTAAATTAGTCTGGTTATAAACCATAAACCTAGGTGTACCTAAAATTGTATTTTTCTCTGGGTAAACTTAATTTGTCTCATTAGTCGACAGATGGGTTATGTCGACTTACTCATTGTGTGATTAATACATATTCATTCTACCGGTATATATGAATTTATATATACCGGTACATGAGTTTACTTAACAAGTAAAGCATATACATGTAAATAAAATATAATAAAAACAACAACTATCGTGGCAAGGTTATTTTGTTCACGTAGTCTTAGAAGGTACCGTTGTTGGCTGTTGTTAGAGGATTTTAATTTTTGACAAAATGCGTCCCTTTAAATTAGTCTGGTTATAACCCATAAACCTCAGGTGCACCTAAATTTGTATTTTTGTTCTGGGTAACCTTAATTTGTCTCATTAGTCGACAGATGGGTTATGTCGACTTACTCATTGTGTGATTATACATATTCACTCTACCCGGTATATATGAATCCATATATACCGGTACATGAGTATACCGGTACTTAACAAGTAAAGCACATACATGTAAATAAAATATAATATATATACAACCACTATCGTGGCAAGGTTATTTTGTTCATGTAGTCTTAGAAGGTACCGTTGTTGGTTGTAATGATATTATGGCTCACCAACTTTCCATGATTTAATTTCCCATATGCAATGAAGGTGGTCATAATTGTATGGATGTTATAAGAAAGAAGAGGATGTCTGCTAGGCATATAAAAGAGAAGGGTAATTTTAATGGTGACCAGGTCCCAATTTCTTGCAGACAAATTGTTCTCCGTTCTCATTACATCAGTTTTTGGAGTGGAAGCTGGATCCTGGAGCGGTTTAGTGAAATTTTGAAAAAAGTTTTGAACGTACCCCCTAAAAAGTGATTTAGTTTATGCCAAAATTTTGAATTTAGAAATTTTTGGAAAAAATGCTCCCAATGAGTTAATAAAGATGCCAAATGTTTTGATAGAATCATCTTCAGTTGCAGAATGCTGACTGTGCCACACTAAGCGTATGTCGGACACCTGTTGGGTAAAGGGTTAAAATGGAACTCCTGATGACTATGTAAGATTTTTTTTAGGCCAATGCATTCTCTTATATATGCGAGGCGACCTATGGTCGACTAGCATATATAAGAGAATGCATTGGCACAGGGCCCTTCTGTTGGGTAAAGGGTTAAGAATGGGTTCAAGACAGGACATTTCGTTATTGGAGAACTATTCATAATGAATATAAGTACAAAGTTTATATATATTTACCCATGCTCCTCTCAGTGCATGGTGATGTTTAAAAAAAAGATTTATATATTATTTGCACATTTACCCACCGGGAGCCTCACACAGAATGGAAGCATGCACTATTTAACCGAATGTGGGTGTCTTAGAAACATTTAGATTATAAGAACAACATCAACATTTTCTCGGTCTGAAACGTCAACAATTTCCAAATGCTGTTGTCTCTAGTACGACATTCACAACTGTTATAAATTGTTTAAAAGTTGAGGGTTGTGAGGGTTGTGATAAACCTAGATAGTCACATAGTTTCGTTATTAGCCAGGTTCTGCTTAACGGAATTGTATAACTTGTAACATGCGTCACTTTCAATTATTATAGTCAATCAAATAGTATTATGTATGACCTGAAGTAATTAGCTCATAACATCTCGCGAGAAACCAGAAAAACAAATATACGATAATTAAATAATCATTGCTTGGTGCAGGAATGTCTAATCAACTATTCATAAAACAACTAGTTAGAAGGACAGAACTAGCTAACAATCGCAAACAAACTGTTATGACTGCATTGACTCCTCCTGTTGGGGTGGACTGCCGTTTGCAAAACTAGTTGATATGTCGGCTTCACGTTTTACATTCTATCACGATGGAGTGTTATGTAATCTTCTCGGATAGGGCTTTCATAAGCACAATGCTTGATGTCGAATCCGTTCGATGACAACGTATATTTTTTATATCTCACATAGTGTAACAGTTCATAGAATAAATACTGTTTAAATCAAAATATGATCTTCCCGCGTTGGCAAATCCCATTATCACACCCTCTACACAACGTTTGTCGTTTGTTCAGTCATCAGCAGATTGGAGTATTGCTTTTTGCTACATGTTTTGTATGCTGGACGTTGGACACATATCCTATCCTAACGGTTTGACGGTGTATGTGTTAGCGAAATGGTCAAGTGAATCATGTGACTTCCATTGACAATGACAACCCACTTTACAAATTATAAGGACGACTGGCTGAACCTGGCTACTATCTCCTGAAATATGTTGTTGAATAGTGCCGTCGTAAATTGGTCGTGATAATTTGCTATGATGATAAACACGACAAAAATGAAAACTTAAACAAAATATCGGTTCTTTTTCTTACCAGCATCGCTTTATCATATATAGCATTTCAACAGAACCCACCAGTATCATAGCAAATTAGCAGGAACACTTAGCTATGGGTAGTATGGGTAGTTTACTTACCATCCTGATCATATGTGACCCGACATATCAAATCCAGTCGGAAGTCGGGATTTTTTTACCCTGTGCCAATGCATTCTCTTATATATGCGAGTCGACCATAGGTCGCCTCGCATATATAAGAGAATGCATTGGCCTAACAATTTTTTATCATTTTAATAATTTGTTCTTGTATTCTTTAACAATTTTATAATTTCACCCATACAGAGCCCCAGACAAACATGAGCAGACGACACTCTTCTATATGCTTCTATATATGTGTGGGGCTCCCTGCAGGGTAATGGTTTACTTACCATCCTGATCATATATGTTCTATACTTACCATCCCGATCATATATGTTCTATACTTACCATCCTGATCATATTATGTTCTATACTTACCATCCTGATCATATATGTTCTATACTTACCATCCCGATCATATATGTTCTATACTTACCATCCTGATCATATATGTTCTATACTTACCATCCTGGTTATATATGTTCTACTTACCATCCTGATCATATATGTTGTTGAACAGCGCCACCATTTCCCCCTCGTCTATCACTCCGTTCTTCGGGAAGTTGTCCAGAGCCATAAAAGCGTGTTCTGATAACTGCTGAAAAGCTGCAGGCACCGCTCTATCCACCGCTCTATCCACCGCTCTATCCATACTAGAGCTGTTAAAGATGCATAATCTATTGATAAAACTGACCGATATTCGAAGTAAATTCAACACACAATTTGTGATCGTTTTCAGGCTGACCATGTGTCGTGTTTCAGAAGAGACATATGTGACCCGCCATATCAAATCCAGTCGGATGTCGGGATTTTTTTACCCTGTGCCAATGCATTCTCTTATATATGCGAGTCGACCATAGGTCGCCTCGCATATATAAGAGAATGTATTGGCCTAACAATTTTTTATCATTATTTTTTAAATAAATGTTTCTGACAAGTTTTAGGACATAAAATAAAAAAACATCCAATACCCTGCAGGGAGCCCCACACATATATAGAAGCATATAGAAGAGTGTCGTCTGCTCATGTTTGTCTGGGGCTCTGTATGGGTGAAATTATAAAATTGTTAAAGAATACAAGAAAAAATTATTAAAATTGTAAAAAATTGTTAGGCCTATGGTCGACTCGCATATATAAGAGAATGCATTGGCACAGGGTAAAAAAATCCCGACTTCCGACTGGATTTGATATGGCGGGTCACATATATAACGATGAAAAACCATCAGGTAAGAACACATTGAGGGTGTATAGAGAAATAATAAGTGATTACCGATAGGAGCCATATTTGGAGATAATAAAACATGTCGAAGTGAAAAGGATCTTCAGCAGATTTGCAATCGTACTCTAGAAATTGAAAAAGGGCGCCATAAACAACCGAAGATTCCTATAGACAAGACAATATGCAGAAAGTGTGAATTGGAAACGGAAACAATTGGTTATTTCGTGGCCATGAATTAGTTATTTGGTGGCCACGAATTAGTTATTTGGTGGCCACGAATTAGTTATTTCGTGGCCACGAAGTAGTATTTTCGTGGCCACGAATTAGTTATTTCGTGGCCACGAAATAAAACAAAATTTCCCATTTCCTAAACCAGCCACCGTAAAATTATGATTGAGTGAAATAAAGCAATTCAATGAACATATGTGCCAAGTTAACCCTTTACCCAACAAAACGGCCAAAACGCCCAAATAAAGCTTCAACAGCCAAAAATATCTTCCGTCTCAATAACACCATACAAATATGGATATCATTGGACCACATTGTGATGGTTACAGTTATGCCCTGTGCCAATGCATTCTTTTATATATGCGAGTCGACCATAGGTCGCGTCGCATATATAAGAGAATGCATTGGCCTAAAATATTTTTTTAACACTTTTTACCATTTTTTCTTACATGCTTTAACAATTTTATAATTTTTTCTTACATTTTTTAACAATTTTTATAATATTTTTCAACATTCTTTGACAATTTTATCATTTTTAATATGTGTTAAGCCAATACATTCTCTTATATATGCGAGGCGACCTATGGTCGACTCGCATATATAAGAAAATGCATTGGCACAGGGCCGTTCTGTTGGGTAAAGGGTTAAAGAAAACATTACAGAATAAAGGCTCGGACACAAGATGCGTCACACGATTCTATATCGAAAAGTGGCAAAATAACTCCGGATAACTCCGGATAACTCCGGCAAAATTACCCCGACTGAACTCAAAAATATCAGGTGCGCAGGTTCCCATGCTGGTTAGTATATCTGCCAAGTTTTACAAAAAATGACCGGAAAATGACAGAATAAAGGCTCGGACAAAGTTCAGGACAGACGCACTGGCCAGAGTATACTTGTGGGGTGACCGCACATACCTATGAATACTTGTGGGGTGCGATCTTTTGTTTGAGTAACTTGTGGGGTGCAACCCACAACTGACGATTTTTTAAAGAGCGTATTTTTAAAGAGCGGTGGTATAGTGACACCTAGTCCAATATATACTGTCTTCCTGCCACCCCCTGTTTAATGAGTGTAATAAATATTAGATGGCTATAATAAATATTAGATGGTCATTACTATAATCACGAATGTCGGGAGGACAACAATACTTGTAATTAACATCATTCGTATGAGACAGACATCGAGAAAATCATCACAACTATTCATCAGTAATTCGCCGAAAACGATCACATTATCTAATAACCGAGAACGCTCTTTATTATCTATCACTATTGATCGACGGAATCGTAAACGCTCTTTATTATCTACCGCTATGGATCGACGGAATCGTAAACGCTCTTTATTATCTACCACTATTGATCGACGGAATCGTAAACGCTCTTTATTATCTACCGCTATTGATCGACGGAATCATGGACGCTCTTTATTATCTACCGATATGGATCGACGGAATCGTAAACGCTCTTTATTATCTACCGCTATTGGTCGACGGAATCATAAACGCTCTTTATTATCTACCGCTATGGATCGACGGAATCATGGACGCTCTTTATTATCTACCGCTTTTTGATCGACGGAATCATGAACGCTCTTTATTATCTACCACAATTGATCGACGGAATCATGGACGCTCTTTATTATCTACCACAATTGATCGACGGAATCATGGACGCTCTTTATTATCTACAGCTATGGATTGACGCAATCGTGGACGCTCTTTATTATCTACCGATATTGATTGACGGAATCGTGAAAGCTCTTTATTATCTACCGCGTTTTGACCGACGGAATCATGAACACTCTTTATTATCTACCGCTTTTTGACCGACGTAATCACGAACGCTCTTTATTATCTACCGATATTGATTGACGGAATCATGGACGCTCTTTATTATCTACCGCTATGGATCGACGGAATCATGGACGCTCTTTATTATCTACCGCTTTTTGACTGACGGAATCATGGACGCTCTTTATTATCTACCGCTTTTTGACCGACGGAATCATGAACGCTCTTTATTATCTACCGCCTTTTGACCGACGGAATCATGAACGCTCTTTGTTATCTACCGCTTTTTGACCGACGGGAGCGTAGACAGTCATTGGAATTTTTGCTGATAAAATCTTTTAAAACTTGTTAAAACTTCCTCTTTTGAAAGTATATATGTGGTCATCAAAACCTCCTATTAATTGACTTGCGGGTCTGATCTCATGACCTTTACTCGATTGACATATTGTCACATCAGCCACTTTCATTGGATATATAGTCATACCATTTTCCATTATAACATTAAATTTCTAATCTTTTTACATTACAGCGATAACTACAAATTATTTAGAAAATTTCATTTCTGAATAGTGTGGACATGCCATAATAAATGATACTCATTTTCAGCTCAATTTGACGAAGTCACATTTGAGCTATTGCCATGGGTTGGCGTCCGTCGTCCGTCGGTGTGTCAGCAATTTCCGTTAGCACACCCTACAGGTCTCATCTCTCATCCGATCGTCACCAAACTGCATATGGATATTCGGGGTGACCGTTGAAAAACATGGCCGCCATAATCTTTGTATGACTAAATCCTTCGTCACACCATGCAGGCCATATACCTCATCCGATCATCACCATACTTCACGTGGATCTTCGGTGTGACCTCTAGATGAGAGTCTCCGAGTTTTACCGAGTTTACCGAGTTTAAAAAAACATGGCCGCCAGCAGCCATCTTGGATTTCAAATTTAAATCCATCGGCACACCCTGCAGCGCCCGTTTTTTGGAAAATTGTTTTTTGAAAATTTATAGGCATGTTCAGGATCACCTCTAGATGCGAGCTATCGAATTGTCGATGACAAACATGGCTACCGGCAGCCATCTTGGATTTTACTCTTCGCATGACTAAATCCTTTGGAACACCCTACAGACTACATCCCTCATCCGATCGTCACCAAACTTCATATGGTTCTTTTGAGTGATCACTGGATTGGAGCCATCCAATATTTCCGCCAGCGACCATTTTGGATTTTATTCTTTGTTTGACTACGTCCTTTGGCATACCCTATAGACGACATCTCTTGTCGAATAGACACTAAGCTTCTAATTGATCATTGGGATGACCACTAGATGGGAGTCATCAATCTTTTTCGGAATTTCATTAAAAACATGGCTACCGGCATCCATCTTGGATTTTACTCTTTGCATGACCAAATCCTTAGGCATACGCTACATACCACACCATCATTCAATCGCCACAATCTTCGGGATGACCACCAGATGGGAGCTATCAATTTTTTTAAATGTCATTGGAAAACATGGCCGCCAGCATCCATCTTGGATTTTGCTATATATAGAGGATCTCACATGAGTTCCTATTTTATACGGAATTTATCAACCGAGTTCACTAAATTCGATTTGAGCCGAGGTTTACCGAGGCTCAAATAGAATTTAGAGGACGAGGTTGATAAATTACGTATAAAATAGGACGAGTGTGAGATACCTTTTATCACATGATCAAATAAACCCGAAGCAACGCGAAATATTCATCGAAAACAACAATCATAAACTACAGCGATCGCAAGTTATCTGAAGAACGCCGTGACGTCATCGCACGCGCTGATATTAAACGTGTCTATTACCGATAATTATGAAACTGCTTTTATGGCCAAATTATGTGATAAATATATATCTTCATGTTGACATCTAGTATTATTCAGACATTTCAACTTTCCGCAATCCAAATCGTTCCATTGGCCGTAACACATGCAATTATCCCCCTTCCCAGTTGAGCTACAGTGGCATTGACACCTTCGTCTATAGTAGAACCGGTCGTGCACTTAAGGCACAATATCTCCCTGTCTAATATAGGGTGATGGTGTCTAATATAGGGTGATGGTGTCTAATATAGGGTGATGGTGTCTAATATAGGGTGATGGTGTCTAATATAGGGTGATGGTGTCCATCTTCCTGTCTAATATAGGGTGATGGTGTCTAATATAGGGTGATGGTGTCTAATATAGGGTGATGGTGTCCACCTTTCTCGACAGCGAATTTATTATGTTACCCGGGTTAATTGTAAAGCCAACCTTATTGTTCTAATGAAATGCATACATACCAGAAAGAAGAGCAGACTACTCCGAGACAAATTACGAAGAGCCACATTGCTGGAACGAAATAAATGAGAGAAAATACAATGACAAATTACAGGGCCACACGTCCATGAGTATATATATATATATATATATATATATATATATATATATATATATATATATGTTTCGGATATCACCTAATATGGCTGAAGGATTTATATTGCCGTTGTTGACAATATGGACACAATTGGACGTAAACCACTAATATTCAAACCTACGATGTCACTATCTGGTTTGCCAGCGATGTAGAACCTGGTTCTACGATGTCACTATCTGGTTCACCAGCGATGTAGAACCTGGTTCTACGATGTCACTAGCTGGTTTGCCAGCGATGTAGAACCTGGTTCTACGATGTCACTAGCTGGTTCACCAGCGATGTAGAACCTGGTTCTACGATGTCACTATCTGGTTTGCCAGCGATGTAGAACCTGGTTCTACGATGTCACTAGCTGGTTCACCAGCGATGTAGAACCTGGTTCTACGATGTCACTAGCTGGTTCACCGGCGATGTAGAACCTGGTTCTACGATGTCACTATCTGGTTTGCCAGCGATGTAGAACCTGGTTCTACGATGTCACTAGCTGGTTTGCCAGCGATGTAGAACCTGGTTCTACGATGTCACTAGCTGGTTTGCCAGCGATGTAGAACCTGGTTCTACGATGTCACTATCTGGTTTGCCAGCGATGTAGAACCTGGTTCTACGATGCCACTAGCTGGTTCACCAGCGATGTGGAACCTGGTTCTACGATGTCACTAGCTGGTTTGCCAGCGATGTAGAACCTGGTTCTACGATGTCACTAGCTGGTTTGCCAGCGATGTAGAACCTGGTTCTACGATGTCACTAGCTGGTTTGCCAGCGATGTAGAACCTGGTTCTACGATGTCACTATCTGGTTCACCAGCGATGTAGAACCTGGTTCTACGATGTCACTAGCTGGTTTGCCAGCGATGTAGAACCTGGTTCTACGATGTCACTAGGTGGTTTGCCAGCGATGTAGAACCTGGTTCTACGATGTCACTATCTGGTTTGCCAGCGATGTAGAACCTGGTTCTACGATGTCACTAGCTGGTTCACCAGCGATGTGGAACCTGGTTCTACGATATCACTAGCTGGTTTGCCAGCGATGTAGAACCTGGTTCTACGATGTCACTATCTGGTTTGCCAGCGATGTAGAACCTGGTTCTACGATGTCACTAGCTGGTTCACCAGCGATGTGGAACCTGGTTCTACGATGTCACTAGCTGGTTCACCAGCGATGTGGAACCTGGTTCTACGATGTCACTAGCTGGTTCACCAGCGATGTGGAACATGGTTCTACGATGTCACTGGCTGGTTTAGCAGCGATGTAGAACCTTGTTCTAATCCTGACGAGCGCCGATGTTAATGCTAAAATTTAGACAGGTTTCATGACGTCACACAAATGGTGAAATTTTCTAAGATACTGAAAACTGATCCATGCTATGATCCTACATAGTTACTTTAAGAAATTGGTTCATTTTTACTCACTTTTCGCCTAAAGAAATTAGATGTTTAATATCTGGATGCACATATCATCAATCATAAAAAGTGATTGCCCAAGTGACAGGTACAGGCCTTAAGATACTTCTGACACATTACGGTGAAAGGTCATACACCAACTATTGATAACAAAATACAGTCAGTTTTGGAATGACATTGAATTAACAAGTGATTAAAGTTTGGCGACATCAGTATCAGTTTGTCCGGAACTATCCATGCTATGATTCTACATAGTTAATATAAGCAATGGTTTCAATTTTACTGAATTAATGCATAATTCCTAACATTCAATGAAACTGAGTGTGGTTGCCATGGCAACGGGGTTTTTCGCAATAAACGCACCACGTTTGGTAACCACAGCAAGGACTATCAGATGAGCTACATAAAAAGCTTCAAAATTTTGTATTACAATATATGGTTGGTGCATTAAATCGAAAAATATGGGGTCCTTGTCGCTCACCTATTTGTGATGCGAGAAACAAAAGGGGGGGGGGGGGGGGTAACGTGATTCGTGTATAAGGACAGTTCGTCAGTTGCTTTCCGGGGTTTGATGGATTCTAGTGAAATGAACCACATGCGCGGTCTTTCTTCCACCCATAAAACTGACAACCTCATCATATGGGCTGCGGTCGAACCGCATATTGAGTTTAGATTGTGGGCAATGGGTGGATTATTTTTCTAAATCCAAGAACCCAAGTCAAATAAGGCCTGTAAATCTGGTAAAAACAAATAAAGAACGAAACGTGTAGTAAGTCGGTATCCTTTCCCCCGAAACAAACCAAAGCACAACTCAGTCAGAATATCAATGCACAAGGCAAGCTGCAAAACAGAGTTCAGTCCCCTCGCTACGCTATGTCTAAACGCTGCCGGCACGTGTAGTTTCTAAATTAAATCTAACATTTTTTATTGAATTGTTTTGCCAGTTACAATTCATTCTGGCTTGACCTAGACCACTTTCAAATGAAACAGTTAAGTTTCTCAGAATGATGGAGAATGAATTATAACCTACACAAGTCTCAAATAAATAAATAAATGCGACATTTCTTCACATTCCGTGTAGGTGCGGGCAGCTGTAAGTCCTGCGTAGGGGACTTAATTCTACATGGAGCTTGTACCCATGGCACATGCTGAACTCTTCTTTCGGGCAAAAAAAAAACAAATTTCCAAGTCAAACAAGGGCCGTAACTCTGGTAAAACAAATTAATGGACTAAACCCGTAATGTTGGTATCCTTTCCCCCCAACATGTGGTATCACAATGTCAAAAGGACAGCGAAATCCATTAATAAAGACACCCACAGCACAATGTTTGTTATGGACGCGTTGACGCGTTTACAATAAGTCCAGAAAAGGGCCATAACTCTGGAAAAAAGTGCGGACAAAACCTGAACTATGTGGAGATCCTTTCCACAATGCTGGTCCATCGGCAAACCAAATGACATCCAAATTGGACTATCGATACTTGAACTGTGTTGTGAAATGTTTGTTACGGACAGAAGGACGAACGGAAGGACGGGAGGGCGGGCGGACGAATGTCTCCACTGTATACCACCCGAATCCTCCTCCGGAGGGCCGGGGAGCATAATAAAACAAGCAACACGAAAGTAAACACATGGGAGTTACACGCGCTCTTAGAACATACTAACTCACCAGATAAAGATCGACACCCGACTATGTAACCGTGTGAAAGGACAAGTGTTCATGTTCGCTTTCTTATCGCGAGGGAGATAACTCTATTCTTAGGCTTAAACCGCAAATGAACAAGGGACGTGGCTAATGTTCTCTGTTTGCATGGGTGTACCGTGCATCGTTATATGTTAGCGGGAATCCATCCTGCTCCATGTGAAATTCACCCTATACGGTAGAGCGATCGAAGATAACTACGCCTCCCATTTACTGCGGGGCTGAACTGAGCTAGGTTAGACAAACTAATGTCTAACAGGCTAACGTCCAAGAAATACATGTTGCAACTTGGTGGACTTGGTATTTTTTAGCCAGTACGCCGTTTTAAGGTTGAATAGTTTATCAGAGCACAACGAAGAACAAAAAAGAACGAATCGGCACATGGCGTGAATTTTGACATAAATTGATCAATAATTACGGATATTCACTGCTCTTTGGGACCTGGGTAAATGACAAATCATAAAATGCAATATTGATATATGATATAATTCTTTATAATAGACACATATAAACTTCCCTAATTTCGATGCAAATTCTAAGCCATATATGTTTTTATTCGGTGTATAATCGGCTGTCAAAGACCAGCTTCAAATATAATACTGTTATCAAAAAAAGGTTCCTTGTTTCATTTATAATAAATAATTGTTATGTTTCAAATTGATTGCATTACTGATATATTTTCTAACTTGTTTCTTTTGTCACCTCTCGCGACTCAGCCACAGGCACTTTGTAGAAAACATTATTTACATAATATATAATATATAAGACAAGGCCAGACATCTTTCGGTTTCCGATTCCCGAAATACGTTGCATTTCTGACTCACCGAACCGATTATGGCCGCGTAAACGGTATTGTCGCTTGTTTTTCTTCTTTCAAAAGTGAATAAAAACCTCCTTACACTGTCAAATGCAGTGGAATGTCTAAAAACAACTTTTGTATACTTTGAAGTGAGAAAATTGCTTCAAATCAAATCATTAACATGCACTCAACAGTTGGTGATTATCGCAATACGATAGGGGAACACTCCGACGTTCATACTCAGATTTAACCAATTTTCGTACCTTGTTTGCCTGTACCAAGAAAATGACCAATTTGATTCTATTTGTCGTTATATATAGTTATTACCCCATTTGTTATTCCTTTTCATAAAAATAAAATAAAACAAACCGAAGATGATATGTTTAAAATGTCTTAAGCGTGAAATTGGTGATAAGTTGTTATCAGAGTAAGTTATATTTGTGATAGTTACTTTATACGCACACGGTGTTCCCCTATCATATTAGCAAATGTGACTCTTTCTCATTGGTCGATATTTAATATACATAACGTTTTTTTTCTGACCGTGTTTTCGTAAACAAAGCCACGTGAATATCGACCAATCAGAAGGAGGGCATATTTTGCCATGATTAATGGCGAATCAGGCCATGTTTATGGTTCGATTAGAAAGATTTCTTCCACTTGAAAGTACAAAACAGGTTTATATCGGCATTCTACAGCACTTTACATGGTAATGAGGGTTTATATAACTTTTGGAAATAGCAATATACGCGACAATACCGTTTATCCGACCAAAATCGGTGCAGTGAGTCAGAAAATCAACGTTGACGGCGTTCGGCACTATTCGGTACCGAATTGGTGACCCCCCCCCCCCCTGTGGTAGTATATGAGGTATATATTTCAATATGTTTTTGCCACAAGTTCCCCGTGGACTCAGCCAGGCATTCTGATTCAAGATTCAAAAATCTTTATTGTTGTTCTTATTACATGCGTGATATACATGTACGAACAAAACAATGTATCACCAATAGCACATGGTATATATACAAACAAAATACAATTGTAAGTATAACAGCATATTTTAATAAAATGAATCGTACAATATTTTTTCGTCGTCGCTCTTGTATTGATGGAAGGTTAAAGGGCAATGTGGGCACAGCGGTGTCCCCAAATTATCCGAATAGTTATGGTATATCGTGCAAATTGCTCCAAAGTCCACTCCCGCGAGGTGTGATCTCAACGGAGTGAACTATGAAAATTTTTGGGCGTATCTTATATTATACAACGTATTCATATTTACAGTTGTGTTTATAATCGAGCAGAAGTTATAAACATTTAATAGCCCTGTAAGGTGGCGGGTGGAAATATATTTCTTTATGAGGTAACTCTGGGGCATTCCATGATCAAATTGTATTCGTCCCACATTGAATAGCGAGTGCAATATGTGCACATCAGTCGCTCTTCAATAGGTTACTTAGACCACGACCCAGTTTATATGGGAAGACGATGGTTAGCGCGTTGACCCTGATATATTTTATCAGCCAATATATACCCCAAGGATTTGATAGCAAACAATATGTAATCGGGGTTCACGATTGGATGGCAAGTGGCATCTAATCGCGAGCACGGATGGCACGTGATGTTCGATTGAATATCAGAATGTATGGTATCATATAATCCCATATCCCATAATATGTCAAATATAGCGAATTATCGAAATATGAAATACAACGAAAAAGCGAATAGGAAAATACAGCGAAATAGCGGAATAAAAAATGAAGCGAAATGGCGAAATAGAGCGAAATATAGAAATAGGAAAATATTTGTATTAACTAAATAACGGATATATGTTTAAAAGAAGTGTGTTTGACGAAATAACGGAAATATTTGAAAGAAGTGTTTTAAATCCCCCAAGCCCACCCACCCTATAGAAAAATTTGACTTATATTTCACCAGAGTTGATATATTGTGGTGTTGCAATTTCTCATACAAATCGCCGTTATTTCGTAAAGGTACATTGTTTATAGAGTTATTACCCTTCAGATTAAATATGATAGTCAATCAAAACCACGCGTGCCTCCCGTGGTCGCGATTGTATACCAATAGCCATCATATCGTGAACCCCGATATGTTATCTTTTTGGTAGTCAAACGTGTGCGTATTAGATGCTTTTATACACTCTTAAAACGACTGAGTGGTAGAACCACACAGTTACCACACAGTTTGTGTAACCACTTGATCGAGCACAACATTGTGTGGTGAATTGTGTGGCAAATGACCACACATATGTTGTGTGGCGCACACACTGTGTGGATCGACCAAACAACTTGTTCTTTGCAGGCACACATTAAATGTGTGCTAAGTTATGCACAAGACTGTGTGGATGCAGATGAACAGTTTATGTGTGGATACTGACCTACAAAGTTGTGTAGTTGACACACACAAAGATGTTTGGGTCCAGCACATTTAATTGTTCGTTGAATGGACACAAATATGTTTGCACTAAGGAAACAATAATGTTCACCGCCACCACACTATAGTTTGTGTTGTCCTTGTACACAATGCTGTTGGGGGAGACTACACATATGTGTTAATCACATGCGTACACATGTGTGTGGTGGATCCAAACAATAGTGTTCGACGCCACCACACTAGTTTGTATTGTTCTTGTACACAATGCTGTTTGGGCGAGACAACACATATGTGTTCATTACATGTGCATGTTCAAATTTGCATGGTCGATCCAAACAATAGGCTGCTGATCGTGCAAATAACAAATCATATTCAGTGAAGCGAGTGTTAACCGATGTTTATTGGCCAAATATATAGTTCTGCTATCATTGAGCGTTTTTTTCCCCGCCATACATATGAAAGGTTATAGTCTACTGATGCTTGACGTGCGGCGTTGGACGTTTTCGAATATTAACTTATAAAACAGCAAACATGCATATGCCGGGGGTCCGCGGCCTTTTGTGTACACAGCAGAAATCGTGATTGTCGAATGATATAGTATAGCTATAGTCTTTAATTTCAATAATACAAAGACACAAAACAAAAGTTAACACATTCACCATAATATTTTGGTCATCCGACGAGATTTCAAAGATAATTTCAACTATAAGCGTGCATGTTTCAGTTCCAACAATGGGTTTCACATCAATAACTAGAATTTTCCTCCAACTTGAATGTATTGGAACAATTTGAGGGACTCCGTGATATCATATCATGATGTCAGTCTCTGCTATATATACATATATATGTATATTGCTACTGGTTAGCTCTCTTACATCAGACTCACCCTCGCGTGTGTAGAAGAACAAGCTACAAAACTAACTGAATCTTTCAGAGATACCTTGAACTATAATTTCTGGGGCGAAATCTCGAGTTCACGAAGAATAGAAGTCATCGCCTCTTGCACGGAAACTAAATTGCAGCACTTGACATCACTGATGTGTATACCAAAATCAGTGATTATGGAATTTGTGTCCAACTCATATATTCTACCGTGGTTCTTGGTTGGTTGGTTGATTAGAGTTTATCTGCGTCGTTGCCAAGGCAGCCATGTCCATATCTCGTTATTTACATCGCCGTCGCACCGCCATGACTCCACCATTGAATCTGTAAGCAGAGAAGTTATTTTTTTTATAACATGCCATTGGGAATATTATTTACAGTGTATGTACATCTATAACAGTATTATAATTCATACATTAAAGAGCGCATTTTCAGAAAGGAATATAGTTTTTGAAACATGCTAAATATATACTACTTATTATAGCTTCACATAATGAATGTTCTGACATTTTATAAAATATATTTTACTTTATCAATATGGCCAGATCGAAGCCTCATTAAGCACAATTTTGACACGGGAAATTTACGATTTTACATGAGAAATGTTAGCTATATAACAAAATACATTCATATATAAGGATTATAATATTAGAAATATGGCGAGTTTGAAAATAAGGGACCCCCATTTTATAGTATAAACGATAACTCTTCACCATGTACGTCACTTTATCCAAAGGCTAATCATACTTTGCTATGTTTATTTTATGTGTTGTTTTCGATTATTTGTTTGTCGCCGATATCGCCATTTGTCGGGATTCCCTGTTTCTATATTTAAAACTGGCATGCTCGTAGTGAGCCTCGATTTCGATTTTTTCTCCCAGGTCAAAATACGTCAGAGTTATGACATAAATAGATTGACCTACATTTTCTCCATCAGAACTCTACACCAAATAGTCTATAGACTCCTTCGGGACCTACATAGACTCCTTCATTTTGGGTATTTTTACTTATAATTGGGAAGTTTTATCATTTTTGGTTCGTGCGAAGGCCTCTTTTTATCGTGCGGGAAAAGAGAGACATTCAAAACGCGATTCCGTAATTCGACGCAATAGGCTGAATAGCCTAACCTTCAGCCGAGTTCCGGGTCAAATACGACGAATGACGTAACACAAAATAAAACGCATTTTTTGACACAAACACCGTTTGAAGAGTTTATTATTACATAAAATGATAGTTATTGATTAATTATTGATTAATTATTGATATTTATTGTTGCATATTGGCTGCTATCAATATTTACACAAATGGTATTAATTATTTCTTATAATTGGTCCTTTGGTCAACTTTGACTATCGGAAAATGAAAATGAAAATATGCCGCTGAAAAAAATGTAATCGATAGTCTCATCCTTTCGGCAACATGGAATTGGTTTTAATTACTTAAATGATTAATATAGTAATTTACCTTTTATCTGTGATGAAATGAGAAATGGTAATTGTCTTTTTTTGCTAACATTAAATTAAATTAAATAAATAAAGTAAAATACAATGAAATTATTTTTAAAATAAGTTTTTATTACATTTTTGCGCACGTTGGCATCTCTCTGAGTGCATTCTAGTTTGAGATTATTTCTAAGTTCATTATTTGCTACTTGCTAGGAACATGCATTTATAAAATTGTGGTGCTGGTTTAAAGCACACTGTATATAATTATATAGTGTGTACTGTGTATGGCTGTATGTGATGAACACACATTTGTTCAGTAAATTCATTCACCACACAGTTGAATTTGTCAATTTACATAATGGCAATTTTCGAGCATAACAGGTTTTATGCTTCGGAAAGATACGATATAGGCTGCAAAAACAACAGATAAACCCAGATAAACGCACAGCGACACGAACAATCTCTAAAATGTAAATATAATAATGACTATGTAATAGGGAATTGTTGAATCAGAAAATCCAAATCAAATTTATTATTTCGTTCAATCATGTTTATACCAAATATATATGGACATTCTCAAAGGTGAATATCTTGCCAATTTAAATGTAATCTTACCTAACTATAGAAATAATCGAAGAGACCGCCGAATATATCGAATTTCGAGATCCACCACAATCAACAAGACTTTACGGCAGCCTGTGAGCATGTACGAAACAACGACGTGCGCGTGACCAGCACGTGGAATTTAAAAAAACCGACGTCACACACAAATATGTGTGGTGATGTACATATTTTTGTGTGGATATTGGGTGATACACACATATGTGTGTATTAGGTACACATTGATGTTGAGATAATGTCTCCACACAGTCACTGTGTGGAAGCTGCCACACAGTCCTTTTTACAGTGTATATTTTCTAAATTGTTTTGATACTTTTGTCATATATCACACTTCCTAATTCCTTCATCACGTTTCATTTGTCACTGGCAACTCAGCGTGGCATTTCTGAATACAGTAATGCCCAAAGTAATTGACCACTTAACCACAGCAGAATTATGGGTAATTTTTCAGGATTTAGTTGGAAATATGGCTTGTTGCCATTCATCGGAAAGCTCTCGACGAGAGCTTTCCAACGAATGAAACAAGCCATATTTCCAACTAAATCCTGAATTATTTTCCATAATCCTGGTGTGGTTAAGAGGTCAATTACTATGGGTATTACTGTAGGCGTAATTATCGCATTGGCTCATAATGTACTAAATGAGGTCACGGTTAGTTCAATTAACCTAAATCAGACCCCACGGGCAGCAGGGTAGGGTGTGTGTGATGTCGAAAGAGAAACACATTGGATCCGCTGCATATGCTAATAGGTAAATTTTTTTCTACTTTGGGGCGTTCGATTCCGCCATTTTGACTGGAAAAAGTAACGCTAAATATAGACAACTACACGGAATGTCGAGGCAAAATGATGGTTAGTGTAATTAATGATGGTTAGTGTAATTAATGATGGTCAGTGTAATTAATGATGTTCGCCCACGAGGACATCCTACGAATTCAACAACAACAACAACAGTAATAATAATAATAATAATAATAATAATAACTAGGATTAAAATTTTTGAAACACCAGAAATTTTATACTTCCATGGAATATTTAATTTTTAATGAACACAATCTTTATATTATATGGAAATTATATATCAAATAATTAACCCTTTACCCAACAAACCGGCCAAAACCGGCCAAATAAAGCTTCAACAGCCTAAAATATCTTCGGTCTGTCTCAATAGAACCATACACATATGGATATCATTGGAACCGGCTCCTTGACCACATTGTGATAGTTACAGTTATGCCCTGTGCCAATGCATTCTCTTATATATGCGAGTCGACCATAGGTCGCCTCGCATATATAAGAGAATGCATTGGCCTAAAAACAATCCTTTTTTTAACACTTTTTACCATTTGTTCTTACATTCTTTAACAATTTTATAATTTTTAATGTGTTAAGCCAATGGATTCTCTTATATATGCGAGGCGACCTATGGTCGACTCGCATATATAAGAGAATGCATTGGCACAGGGCCCTTCTGTTGGGTAAAGGGTTAAAAGAAATAAATAAGAAATAATATCGTGTACAAGCATGCTCGTGACTACATGTATGCACTTTGTGTATGTATACACCTAGTATATGAACTGGAAGTGATCCCAAACATGCCTGATGTATAAAACACTATGAACGATATAGTTCTCTACTTATAATATTAATAGTTGCAATAATATTACCCGATCATGATGGAGACAGAGTATAATAAAAGCCACGCACCCTTTCTGGTGATAATATTATTACTTGATCATGATGGTGAATGTATACACTCTTATAACTAATGTGTAGAAACGAATACATATAAAATGTGTAAACCCGATTTATTGCGGTACTTTCAGTTTCATATCGTTTGCTGCAGACGGACGGCCGTGTTGTTTGAATTTCTTTTCGGAATACAATCCACAAAGATCGTAGACAAGTAATGTAAGTTCAGAATTTCGACTTGTGGGTATATTATTAATGATATATGCAGGGGGGGGGATTTCCGGCACGTTTGCCGGGGTGGGAGGGTGGTCAAAGCCACCAACAAGCAATTTTTTCCGCAACTAAAAAACAAATTTCCTGCTTGTTTTTTAGTGTTTTGGCAATGAGTTGGGCTTCAAAACCACTTTGAATGAGAGAAATAATGTAATTCTAACTGGTAAACTGACTGCAGGCAGTTATCGTGTTTTTTTTGTTGCAAATTTTGAAATCCAAGATGGCCGCTGGCAGCCATGTTTTTTTGGCCGAATTACCTCAAAATAACTCTTTCCTATTTACATGTCCATGTTAACATCCATGATAAATAGTATGCACAGAAATTCATATACAGCTGTTTACAGTGAATTTCCCCCCGCAAATCTCTGTTTTACGGTTAAAAGGGGGGTGGGTGTCAAAAAATGGTCGGAAAAAAACTGCCGAAAACGGAAAAAAAATTGGCGGTGGGGGTGGGTGGGTACAAAAAATGATCGAAAGGGAAAAAATGCCATACGTGCCTGAAATTTTTTTCCGACCCCCCCCCCCCTGATATATGAGGATTTATTTGTTAAAACTGTCATGGCGATTACTGCCCTTAGATTGTATGCACACAACTGTTGGGTATAAAAGTGTATAAATATACCCATTTATTGTGTAAAAATTGTTACACAATTTGTGTACGTATATGAAACTACACATACTGCACACATATGTTTAAGATGAAAAATGAATGATTGTGTAGCAGGGCTAGACATTTTGTGCAGAAAACCTACACATTAGTCATAAGAGTGTAATAAACGGCCGTGCAACATTGTATACTCGTTCGCTCAATAACTTAGAAAATCGCACTAAAGTTGCACATAGATACTACCCATCACATCCACTCGTCAATCTAGTTTTATCTGCATTCGCGATTTTTTACCCGCCCCCCCCCCCCCCCCTTGAGTTTCGATGGAATTTGCCAAAAGTATGAACCCTCCCGAAGCGAGCTCTCCGTTGGGCAAGTTGCTTTATAGCAGAGGAGCGATCCTACAGTATACCGACGTACCCTGGCCCTGCATTAACATCGCTCGTTCGTTTTGGTTTTGCTTTTGATTTGGCAGGAAAAATAGCCGATTGTTTTGTCCCAGCCATATATCGGTAACGGCTGGGACAAAACACTTTTAAGTGGAACATTCGGGTCCCAATCACTCTTGCCATCTGGGAAAAGCAATAAATATTCGGCCCCTCTGTTCCCCAACTAGAGAGAGAGAGAGAGATAGAGGGGGGGTTATTATTTTCAACATTCAGGGGCCGGTAACTCGGTCAATGTTTATACCGATTTACAATATGTTCACGGTATCGTGGTGACAGGTAGACCATGCATTCCATGAAAGTTTGGTCGCGATCGAAGATAATTTATTTTTTACGACATTGAACACCCCTCCCCCACGCAGCCGTCAATGTATTGACAACAGCCATTTTGTAGAAATGAAGATAAGTTGTCCCGTTCCGCTACCTCAATGAATTCCAGAGATACTCTACACTTGTTTGTTGACAAATGTGAGAGGTCTGTTTAAGGGCCATATCTCCATAAAGCAAGCACAGAAAAATTCACAATGGCTTAACGAAATGAATCCAATGCATAACTGTGTATAGTATACCGACCTATTCAACACTCAGAATATGGCAGGATTATGCCAACTCTTGAATTTATTGGTGGCTTGGAGAGTATATACATGTCCACTGTATATCCCTTTATATATCCAATAATTATATACAAAATACTACATGTGCTCCTTACATCGCAGCATGGACATCATATTGCTCAGCTTGTTATTAATATGGCGAACTGGGTCACATATGTCGTCCAACAAATACTAATATGGCCCATTCAAATCCAGACAAGAGCCGATTTGTGATTTACCGACATAAATGTCTTGTAAAGTTTGTCACTTGTCAGTTACTGTACGACGACGGTGGTTTCTATATGCAGTGGGGTGATTTGTGGGTGAAATGATTCAACTGCACGATACATATTTGACACCAGACAAACACTGATATACGTCATTACTCCTTGAGCAGATAAGAAGGGAATGGTCAAAATATTGTACATCATCTCGTTGTTAGCATTGGTAAACGCATCGAATATATTGTCATGGATTTAGTTACATGTGTGATATGTATTAACCATTTACCCAACAGAAGGGCCCTGTGCCAATGCATTCTCTTATATATGCGAGTCGACCATAGGTCGCCTCGCATATATAAGAGAATGCATTGGCTTAACACATTAAAAATTATAAAATTGTTAAAGAATGTAAGAAAAAATGTTAAAAAGTGTTAAAAAAAGATTTTTTTTAGGCCAATGCATTCTCTTATATATGCATTGGCACAGGGCATAACTGTAACTATCACAATGTGGTCAAGGAGAGGGTTCCAATGATATCCATATTTGTATGGTTCTATTGAGACAGACCGAAGATATTTTAGGCTGTTGAAGCTTTATTTGGCCGGTTTTGGCCGGTTTGTTGGGTAAAGGGTTAACGTAAGAACTGTTTTGTATTCAATGAAATACTATTAAAATAAGACAATAGGATCGAAGTGACTTAGTTGGACAGGTGCGTAGCATAATATGCAGTGCAGTGGAATGATTTCCAGTTAGAACAATTCAACTGCACGTAGAAATCACTGACGCCTGGCGAATATTTGTATAATGGAAGATCTACTCCAACTCTCGCATTGTAAAAATATCACGGATATGTCACATACGAATCAGTTAACTAATACTAAAGTTATCAATCAGAAACCATCTCGGACGTACGCACGGACAGACATGCTGATTACTATATTCCTCCCAAATCTATCGCGGAACAATAAGATATATATATTTGTTTATTAACCTCCAGTAATGAAGAGCATACACAACTTATAATTATTGTGGTACAGGCACTGTGTCGCCTGCACACACAAACTAGGCAAATATATATATACAAAATAAATTACATACATGTTACTGTGCAATGGAGATATAGAAATAAAGTCAAAGAGAACAGAAGGAGAAATAGAGAATGTGAGAGGCAGACACTAAATGGATGAATGTGTTGTTAGGCATAACACAAAGAGTTTCTGTCAACTGTGAGAATATTTTCAAGTCATCACTATTTGCTTGGATTAGCATATGTCACACGCATATGGTCATCTGGTCGTGGCTATGGTGTAACTGTGAGTATTGTCTCGTGTGTGTGGGCGAGTCAGTCAGACGACGTTATGAATGGTTGTTGAGCCTAACTAGAAGATTTCCTTTATACAGGAATGTGGCTGCAAATATTATAATGTCGGGCCAGTTATCCGCGACAGGTCCAGGTGGGTCGAAATTAATTCCTCCTAGTAGGAATTCTTGGAGACAATCGTATTGCATAGAGTCCAAGAATACAAAACATTCTATACCAAAACGATCCAAGAGAATTGTCCAAAATTGGTATCGAAGAAGATGCATTGGGTAAGCGTTGCATGAATTAGTTATGTGTTCCATCTCATTGTCAAATGAAAGTCCACATAATCTGCAACTGGAATTGTTTTTGAACAATGTTCTGTTCAACAGCAGTGCTAAGTGTTTCAGTTCTTTTGATTTGTCAGGTCGAGTGGACAACAACTTCCAGATACTCCAGGTGGCGAGTGGGTCGCTATGAATGGTACGCAACTTTCTAGTATGGTTTTCATTATTAACAGAAGTGTTCCAAAGATCAGCGTAACAAGACTTAACCGCAGAAGTGATTACACGCTACCATGAAGCTTTTGATGGGAATGTTCCATGCTTGAGAAAATCAGAGAGATATGAGTTTAGCTGATACAGCTCGAGTATGTCCGTCACATCCTTCACAAATCCTGTTATTCGGGTGCTGAACAGTTGGTGTTGGTGTAACGTGTACAGGAATATTTTCAGTGGAGCCTGGTGCGCAGCAGGTAAATTCACAAGGTCTCCTAGGAATGCAAGTTTGCGTATGTGTATCTGTCTCTGGATAGGTAAGTGACCCAGAAGACTGAGTGACACATTTGTGCTAGCTCTGCTGGGGAGAGACCACATGTATGTGTTTGACACATGTCCGAAGTGTATACTCTGCCTCCCTGTTCGTCGAGTAGAGAAGTTCTGAACCGTATAAAGCTCTCGGAAGGACTATACTATATAGGAGCTTTGGCTTTGTTAGCGGGGTACACATTTGAAGAGATTTCTTTCCTGCTGTTGAGAAGTAGGTTTTCCTCATAGAATTGGATATCTCATTGGCGCGATTGGACGAGTGATGGAATTGATGTTGAGTAATACCCAGATGACGACATTCTGTTGATTCTGACAGCACCTGATTACCTAGGTACCATGTGCAGTTAACACAACCGTGATGGCGTTTTGTCTCGTTGAAAACCATAACAGTGCTTTTAGATGTTGAAAAGCAGAATCTCCATCTAACACTGTAGTTATAACATGCTTCTAGTAGTTTATCAAGACCTAGCTTGTGCATGGATATGACACAAATATCATCAGCCGTTGTTGGGGATGTGCAGTTCACGTTGCCAATGCGCATACCATAACTAGAAGATTCCAGTTCCTTAAGCAAATCGTTTATAAACACCAGGTAGAAAAATGGAGATGTTACGGCTCCTTGTCGATTTCCTTGGCATATTTGGAATGATTCCGACAGCATTCCGTTAAACAAAACTTGACTGAAGCAATTATCTAGCATGTTTTTAATGACGCGCAGAATTTTGCCTTCAAATCCCATGTGGCTCAGTTTAACCAAAAGACCTTCGTGCCAAACTCTGTCGAACGCCTTTTGAGAGTCCAGGAAACATATATATGCCTTGGAATCCTGGTCCTGAGCATACTTAATAGCTTCTTGGACTACAAACGAGGTCATGTTACATCCTATTTTCTTCTGGAAACCAAACTGAAGAACGTGTGGAAATGTATTGTTGGGTAAGAAGTCCATGAATCTTGTTAAGAGAATAGCCTCAAATAGTTTATATACAGGAGAGAGTAGCGTTATGGCACGGTAACTATCAGGGCATTGTTTCTGCTTCGGTTCGCCCTTATAGAGGGGAATAACTATACCAGCTTTCATATCAGTTGGTATCCATTCAGATGAGAGTATATAGTGAACAAAGCGCACACAACAAAGATTCGGGTGCAAACGTGAGATGTTCGTTGACGATGCTATCTACACCACCAGCCTTGTTTCGTTTCAGAAGCCGTACGTGCGCGACAACTTCATCCACAGACGATCGGAATTATAACCACCGTATGTTCCTGACAAAATTTGATCTAGTTTATCCAGCACACACTGTTCTACGTCAGGTTCTTTGTGTGCACTGGCGGAATATAGTGATTGAAAATATATCAGTCCATTTATATTTTATACGACGAAACTCGGGTAGCCCATTGTCAATGTGAGTGTTCAGGCTGATTACGCATGTCACAGGCAAATGGTTGGATACATTTTGTGCGTTGTCATTAAGTATGGAACAGCGTAACACCACAATTTGCTCACTGCATTCAGAGATTATGATATGGTCTTTAGCACTGCACATTTGCAGATTTCCAACATTGAAACACGACTCCAATTTGACGATTTCCTGATGTTCTTAACTCCGAAATTATCCGTCCCATTCTCATAAGTCTTGTTCCACATGGGCAGATAAGTGGTTTGAACAAGCACATACCATGTACCGCGATAAATGAATGTTGGATCCAAAGAATAAAATGAATTTCACGGTATATTCAACTGTCATGACAAACAACAACACACAAAGCAATGTACAAGGCGTATACACGTCACCGAACAGAAAAGAGCGTTCTCTGTATGTGCATTCCCTATATAGTAGGAATAAGGAGCGTTTGTTACACGTTTGCTTGTTGACAATACTTAAATGACGGCGTACGAAACTAACAGTGGTGTTTTATTTTGTGAAAGTATAAAGTGAGTCATTTCCAATTTGGCAGACATATACTAACGGAAAGAATTGAATGTCTATTAGTGTTCCATAGCTAATATATTCTGAGTTTGGTCCAATTTGGCAAACAAATAAGTTTTGAACCACCGATCACCCCTCCCCCAGAATACCCCAATCTCATCCTACAGTCATGAAACTTGGCTCGATTGGTGTCCTCACATACCTCAACGCAATTGTATATGATATAAGCCACAAGTTCTGACCGTTTCGGGGGAGATGTGACTACAAGCAGTTAATCCCAAAAATATGAATTTCGAGGGGCCACAACTCTGGTATTTTTCAAGGGATTTTCGAAATTCGTTCACCTGCACGAACGCATTGATCCAGGGAATCGATGTATCGAGTTTGGTGTGAATCAACAGCAATATTATTTTTGGTAAAATTTCGCCCCCACCCAAACCAAAAAATGTAAGTTCAACCCTGTCCAAAATATTTGTGTACAGTATATTGACAACGGCCAGCACTACCATAGAAACTAAATCCAGATATCTTTCTTGGTATGTGAGAACAGGCGACCTGAAAGATTTCGAGGTTGACCTATATATGGGAGATAACTCTGGAGAGGAAAGATGGACAAAGTTTTTGATGTGATTATGATTTAGTAAATATCAAGATGTATCTATCGAACAAATTTCAGTACTGTACTCCTTATATTTTCGGAGTTCTGAAAACATAATTTTTTCACATAAAGGGAAATAACTCTGCAAGTCAAGCGAGGACATGATTCTCAATAGACCTAAGCACTATAGACTGTATACTATAAGTTACAGGGCGAGTTGTTGCCGGATACGGTGTCATATGAGGCGAAGTGAGATTAATATCGGGCGAGGCGCTAGCCGAGCCCGATATTAATCTCGCCGAGCCTCATATGTCACCGTAGCCGGCAACAACGAGCCCTGTAACGATTTTATCATGTCACCCACATATCATGTTTTCCGTGTGATAATTTGAATTACTTATACGAAGTTGATTACCTGCCAGTAAGTAAATTTTTTGTCTATGGCTATTAACTTGTGTAACGTCACAGTGACGCGTCATGGGCGTTGAACGTCAACGCATTGAATCAATGGCTAATCACCAGAAGCAGGACAACAGACTTGAGTTTGATAATTAATTTATGAGTGTTTAGAATTTCTCAAATATATCACATGCAGGTTTTGGTATATGGTACTATGTCTTTAAATTAACAGAACTTGATTTCCGACATATATCCCTTTTCTTGGTGCCAAAATACACCGAAAATATACCCGAGGTGGCAGAGTTCCATGAAAAACAAAATGGCGGACATCGACCCCATATGGGAACCTAGCCCGTCCCATATGGATTCCATATGGGACGGGCTACAAAGATGACGACCCCATGTCTCCTGATATGCTTCTACCAACGGAGCGTCCTCATTGGTCGATCCAACCAGGTGACATGGGGTATACGTATACGTACTTACTGAACTATGCTCATTATAAAATTGCTAAGAAGAATAATAATAGAGAAAAAGGAAATCACAAAAAACAATATACTTCCATGCTAAACCATGGAAGTATAATAATAATATTATTAATAATAAGAGAGAAGATGTGACCAAACAACCTGAACAATAGAAACTTGAGACATTCTGGGGAGGTATTTGGGAGAGAGAAGAAAAACATAATGTGAGTTCCGAATGGATAAATCAACAGACAGAACTAAATGCAAATAAAATTGAGCAATACTGGCACGAGATTACATTAGAAGAGATACAAATTGCAATCAAGAAAAGTCATAACTAGAAGGCAACTAGGGTTGATGGCTTACAAAAATTTTGGATGAAAACTTTCACATCTAGTCACCAACAGTTAGCAAGAATGTTTACTTCCCTAATTGCAACTCACAGTTCCACAATGGCTAGTGACAGGGAAAACAAGTTTGCTTCGAAAGTCAACAGATACAGATATAACCCAAAAAATTACAGGCCTATTTCGTGTCTCCCTACGTTGTACACAATGCTTACATCTGTTTTGGCTGAGAGAATTCACAAACACTTGTTGTTACCAAGAGCATCACAGAATAACAAAGGGTTGCATCAGGGGTTCATATGGGTGCAGGGACCCTAATGTAGGGGTGCACCAGGGGTTCATATGGGTGCAAGAACCAACTGTTAGTAAACCGAATGTTGATGGAGAGCTCTAAGAAATCAAAGATTAACATCAGTATGGCCAGGTTTGACTACAAAAGACGGTTGACAGCGTGCCACATAGCTGGATCATCAAAACTATGGAGATGTATAAAATCAATCCAATCGTAGTCAATTTCACCAGAAGCTCAATGCGACAATGGAAAACAAGATTATTCCTCAAACACCAGCAGGCAACTCGAAACAAGATATATATAAAAATTAAAAACTAATGCCATTACATTTCTGAAGGTTGTCCCCTGGCCCTTCACATAAGTTTACTACTTCTGCCACCCTGGTCCCAAAAATAATATTTACTCAAATTCTTGACAGAGAATCATTAATAAGAAGCATTTATTTTGGCTCTAACTGTATGTGGGGTATGCCTACACATGTCAAGTGAAATCTGACATTTTTATAAACATTCCCTGGCGATCTGCTAGAGGTCATTAATTCCCAATTACAACAACAATCTATCATATGTATTGTTCAAATCTTTCAACAGGACATTTAACACTCCCACATCCACCACCTCACTAGAACATATTTGGCAAACTTGAAAAGTGGAAAGAACCACCAGCTCTATTTAGCTCATATTTAATATTGAGGCTCCTTTAGTGATTGGGATTCAGATTTGTTCAATCAGGGTCACCAGGTCAAGTAGATGCAAAGCCATGTACATTACTCTTTCTCTCCATAGTAATTCATGATATATCCTATGCAAGAACAAAATGGCCTATTTTGCTTATATTTGGTATGAAATTATGAAATTATGAAATTATGACATATTTGTGAAAATTGGATCACAAAGTCAAATAAGGGCAGAGACATAACTATTTCACTCCATAGTAATTCTTAAAATATGTTTGCAAGAATTAGTTGGATTATTTAGCATGGAATGTTCTTGTTTGACTGCAATTCAGATTTTTTTAAATGGGGTCACCTGGTCAAATAGGGGCCAAGTGAAGGACAGTTTCTCTCTTAGTATGCTTCCTTCACAAGGACCATCAGGTCTATTTTACTGATATTTAGTATGAAGGGTTCTTTGGTGTCTGGGATTCAAATGTATTCATATGGGGTCACCAAGTTAAATAGGGTGGGACCAGGGACATAACTGTATGTCTCTGTAGTAATTCTTAAAATGTCTTCTCAAGAGAGGTTGGACCATTTAGCTTACATATAGTATGGAGGATCCTTTAGACTGAGATTCAGATTTGTTAAAGTGAGGTCAACCTGTCAATAAATGGCGGGGCTATGGGGAGTTAACACTTTTGTGCCTAATAAAATCATTGAAATACCAAAAACCATACATGTATGTCAGATTAATCAGTCAGGTGGACCAGACTGGTCCACCTGACTGATTAATCTGACATACATGTATGGTTTTGGGGTCCATGGATAATTGGGCTTCAAACATGTCTAAATGGTTTTTAAAAAAGGCGCTTGTGAGATTGGAAATTTCCAACAATTGAGAAAGTTTGAGGTGTCGGTTGGTAAATTCCAACCCAAGACTTGCTCTCCATTGAGCTGGAGGAGGGGGGTGATCAGTAGTGTACAGTTGGTAATTTCAAGGTGGATTTTCACCAATCTACATACGTGAGGTCTCTCTAGCCACATATCCTGTTTATGTCTACTTCTTTTAAAGTGATTATGAAAAGTTCTGACTGTTGTGGTCTCCAGAGTCCCAGTCTTATCAGTCTTTGCAGTCTGGTGAGCGACCCCACAGTCATTGACTGTCTTGTCATCTGATCTTCCTTATTAGCACGCCGCGTATATACTGTAGGCCAAATATTAGAAACATGTGGGCCGATGGGACTTTTATAAATAGAAAATTGGTTTTTCCGGTTTATTTAAAAGTCGAACTGTGCGATCAGGAGGCCGGTCACCGGTAAAAGGTGTATTTGGGAATTTCAATTTCGTTTATTGTCCTTTACATTATTATGTCAATAATGTTGATTTTTGGTTTGTGACAAGCTATGTCAATTACCAATAAAAGAACTTTAAAAGATAATTTGTAATTTGTAATTTTCAACTTTTATAGATATTTTTCGTTCTGCCGCCCACTGATGGTTGTGGTCGGAGACGGCCGAGTCGGCCGCCGGTTGTTATTGTTATATTAACGGAATTCTGAGTTGGTCATTCGCGAAACCAATATATTTTATATTCTATAATTAAAATCATGGGTATATAATATATGATCTTGTTTATGGATATTGTAGGAAGGCTAATCTGGCCGTGTCAAATTGAGCTATAGCGATGGGATTTCTCGCAGGACAACACATTTCGGGTTTTCGTGGGGTGTGTATCCGCTGGATGTCTTATAGTTGCAGTATGTAACAATTATGACCGAGTTAATTGCTTTCGATGTTTAGGTATGAACAATGGCTGGACAATGCACTCTTAGCGGGAACACAATACCTCCGATTTTTTTATCCGCATTTAGAAGCTTTCTGGTGTGGTGAATGAGAAACCTGCAGTAATAAGCCGTAGTTGTTTGTAATAATTCTAAGGATTAGTTGTTTTAACGGAATTCTGAGGCGGTGAATTCATATATTTTATATTATAATTTATATTTGTGGCTAATAATATGATCTTGAGGGCGATACCATTTTTGATTACGGTTTTCTTGTATTTCTTATCTAGGTTTATCTTGGCACACTCTTCACCTGTATGGATTTAGTTATTTATTAATTGATTTTTATTATATTACCTCTTCCCACCTTCTCTGTCAATGCTATCAAGTCCACTTGATAACTTAATGAATAACGCATCTCAACAGCCATGATTGTTCTTACTAATGATATTAATATAAGTAGATAAACATGCATGCATTGAGATCATATAAAAAAAACGTACCACAATAATGATATATATGTGAGTCAATGAGGAATTGCCACCAGGCCACGGTCAAACACAATTCTGGACGATCTATCGTGCAATTATATATATCGTCGTGAATACAATTTAGCAAAACGTAATGAGTAGAGATCAACATTGGTTAATTGGTCCCGTCGACTCATTGTGCGGAAAATCAGCGGGCGACATGGATAGCTATGGCAAATAATTATGACGGACCAATTGTCACAAAACTCCACCATAATAAATTGTCACACCTACTATGCCATCGCTACTGTGGTACGTGTGTCCGCAGCCATTACTGGCATGACATGCTGTTTTGAACATCCCTAAAATGCAAGGGTTTTAATGTCAAATTAATGATGAGAATCCAGCCTTGTGTTTGGAAGGTAATGGATCATATACGTACCTAAACACAGGCACTATTCTGGCATATTCATTTGATTACGCAGTATTAACACATGGCACTGCCAAGATAATGAATTAGTCTTTAACAGCTGGGCTGCACGATACATGTAATAGCAATACTGCTAGTTAGTTGGCATAGCCACATTGTGTTGAAATATTTGGGAAATATTAACCCCTTCCACCCATCATAGACATATGTAATCTTGATTTGATAACTAAAATATTTGTGACCCGCCATATCAAATCTAGTCGTAAGTCGGGATTTTTTTTACCCTGTGCCAATGCATTCTCTTATATATGCGAGTCGACCATAAGTTGCCTCGCATATATAAGAGAATGCATTGGCCTAACAATTTTTTACAATTTTAATAATTTGTTCTTGTATTCTTTAACAATTTTATAATTTCACCCATAAAGCGCCCAGACAAACATGAGCAGACGACACTCTTCTATATGCTTCTATATATGTGTGGGGCTCCTTGCAGGGTAATGGATGTTTTTTATTTTATGTCCTAAAAATTGTAAGAAACATTTATTTAAAAAAAATGATAAAAAATTGTTAGGCCAATGCATTCTCTTATATATGCGAGGCGACCTATGGTCGACTCGCATATATAAGAGAATGCATTGGCACAGGGTAAAAAAAATCCCGACTTACGACTGGATTTGATATGGCGGGTCACATTTGTCATCTGAATGTGTTTGTTTCATTGTACAGTTAGTTTACGATGACAGACCCCTGATCTGCATACTTGGGTCATTTGGTTGATTTGCTTAAAATATTAAGCCTGCTCTCCCATATTAACCCTGCCCTCCCATATTAACCCTGCCCTCCCATATTAACCCTGCCCTCCCGTATTAACCCTGCCGTCCCATATTAACCCTGCCCTCCCATATTAACCCTGCCCTCCCATATTAACACTGCCCTCCCATATTAACCCTGCCCTCCCGTATTAACCCTGCCCTCCCATATTAACCCTGCTCTCCCATATTAACACTGCCCTCCCGTATTAACCCTGCCCTCCCATATTAACCCTGCCCTCCCATATTAACCCTGCCCTCCCATATTAACACTGCCCTCCCATATTAACACTGCCCTCCCGTATTAACCCTGCCCTCCCATATTAACCCTGCCCTCCCATATTAACCCTGCCCTCCCGTATTAACCCTGCCCTCCCATATTAACCCTGCCCTCCCATATTAACCCTGCCCTCCCATATTAACACTGCACTCCCATATTAAGCCTGCCCTCCCATATTAACACTGCCCTCCCATATTAATCCTGCCCTCCCATATTAACCCTGCCCTCCCATATTAACCCTGCCCTCCCATATTAACCCTGCCCTCCCGTATTAACCATTTTCCCAACAGAAGGGCCCTGTACCAATGCATTCTCTTATATATGCGAGTCGACCATAGGTCGCCTCGCATATATAAGAGAATGCATTGGCTTAACACATTAAAAATTATAAAATTGTTAAAGAATGTAAGAAAAAATGGTACAAAGTGTTAAAAAAATATTTTTTTAGGCCAATGCATTCTCTTATATATGCGAGGCGACATATGGTCGACTCGCATATATAAGAGAATGCATTGGCACAGGGGATAACTGTAACTATCACAATGTGGTCAAGGAGCCGGTTCCAATGGTATCCGTATTTGTATGGTTCTATTGAGACAGACCGAAGATATTTTAGGCTGTTGAAGCTTTATTTGGCCGGTTTTGGCCGTTTTGTTGGGTAAAGGGTTAACCCTGCCCTCCCGTATTAACACTGCCCTCCCATATTAACCCTGCCCTCCCGTATTAACCCTGCCCTCCTATATTAACACTGCCCTCCCATATTAACCCTGCCCTCCCATATTAACCCTGCCCTCCCGTATTAACACTGCCCTCCCATATTAACCCTGCCCTCCCGTATCAACACCGCCCTCCCATATTAACCCTGCCCTCCCGTATTAACCCTGCCCTCCCATATTAACCATGCCCTCCCATATTAACCCTGCCCTCCTATATTAACCCTGCCCTCCTATATTAACCCTGCCCTCCCATATTAACCCTGCCCTCCTATATTAACCCTGCCCTCCCATATTAACCCTGCCCTCCTATATTAACCCTGCCCTCCTATATTAACCCTGCCCTCCCATATTAACCCTGCCCTCCTATATTAACCCTGCCCTCCCATATTAACCCTGCCCTCCTATATTAACCCTGCCCTCCCATATTAACCCTGCCCTCCCGTATTAACCCTGCTTTCCCATATTAACCCTGCCCTCCCATATTAACCCTGCCCTCCTATATTAACCCTGCCCTCCTATATTAACCCTGCCCTCCTATATTAACCCTGCCCTCCCATATTAACCCTGCCCTCCCGTATTAACCCTGCCGTCCCATATTAACCCTGACCTCCCATATTAACCCTGCCCCGATCCCATATTAACCCTGCCCTCCCATATTAACCCTGCCCTCCCATATTAACACTGCCCTCCCGTATTAACCCTACCCTCCCATATTAACCCTGCCCTCCCATATTAACCCTGCCCTCCCATATTAACACTACCCTCCCATATTAACACTGCCCTCCCGTATTAACCCTGCCCTCCCATATTAACCCTGCCCTCCCATATTAACCCTGCCCTCCCATATTAACCCTGCCCTCCCGTATTAACCCTGCCCTCCCATAATAACCCTGCCCTCCCATATTAACCCTGCCCTCCCATATTAACACTGCACTCCCATATTAAGCCTGCCCTCCCATATTAACACTGCCCTCCCATATTAACCCTGCCCTCCCATATTAACCCTGCCCTCCCATATTAACCCTGCCCTCCCATATTAACCCTGCCCTCCCGTATTAACCCTTTTCCCAACAGAAGGGCCCTGTACCAATGCATTCTCTTATATATGCGAGTCGACCATAGGTCGCCTCGCATATATAAGAGAATGCATTGGCTTAACACATTAAAAATTATAAAATTGTTAAAGAATGTAAGAAAAAATGGTACAAAGTGTTAAAACAATATTTGTTTAGGCCAATGCATTCTCTTATATATGCGAGGCGACATATGGTCGACTCGCATATATAAGAGAATGCATTGGCACAGGGCATAACTGTAACTATCACAATGTGGTCAAGGAGCCGGTTCCAATGGTATCCGTATTTGTATGGTTCTATTGAGACAGACCGAAGATATTTTAGGCTGTTGAAGCTTTATTTGGCCGGTTTTGGCCGTTTTGTTGGGTAAAGGGTTAACCCTGCCCTCCCGTGTTAACACTGCCCTCCCATATTAACCCTGCCCTCCCGTATTAACACTGCCCTCCTATATTAACACTGCCCTCCCATATTAACCCTGCCCTCCCATATTAACCCTGCCCTCCCGTATTAACACTGCCCTCCCATATTAACCCTGCCCTCCCGTATCAACACTGCCCTCCCATATTAACCCTGCCCTCCCGTATTAACCCTGCCCTCCCATATTAACACTGCCCTCCCGTATTAACACTGCCCTCCCATATTAACCCTGCCCTCCCGTATTAACCATGCCCTCCAGTATTAACACTGCCCTCCCATATTAACCCTGCCCTCCCATATTAACCCTGCCCTCCCGTATTAACCCTGCCCTCCCATATTAACACTGCCCTCCCATATTAACCCTGCCCTCCCGTATTAACCCTGCCCTCCCATATTAGCCCTGCCCTCCCATATTAACACTGCCCTCCAAAATTCATCTATAAACGATAAAGGACATCAACTACCAGAATTTCCTCTCAGGTGCGGCAATAAACTCACTGATATTCCCATTTCACACGCAGATATTGTTACAGTAATCGAAAACCTCAAAACAAATAAAGCTCAGGGCTACGATGGAATTAATGCTAAAATGTTGAAAGGAACGGCAACTGCTGTTGCCACTCCGCTTCTATTACTCTTCAAGAAATCGCTAAATATGGGCAAATTTCCGTCGAACTGGAAGAAAGCTAACGTAATACCTATATTTAAAAAAGGAGATCCCGCGGACTGTTTAAATTATCGCCCAATTTCACTTCTACCTATCCTTGGAAAAGTTTTCGAAAAAACGGTACTCAAATATATTAATGTATTCTTCGACGAGAACTGCCTCCTATATCGACACCAATCCGGCTTTACTGAAGGACATAATACAACATATCAACTTCTGGATATGTATCATAACTTATGTCAGAGCCTCGACAACAACTTGCACACCTGTGCTATTTTTTTGTGATATCTCAAAGGCGTTCGAGAGGGTCTGGCATAAGGGTTTGATACATAAATTAGACAAGTACGGAATTTCTGGTCAGCTGTCCATTTGGTTGGAGGACTATCTTTTTAACAGACAACAAAGAGTCTTGGTGAATAATACATACTCCGAGTTCGAATTGGTCCCCGCTGGAGTGCCTCAAGGGTCAATACTCGGACCTCTTCTGTTCCTATCCCACATCAATGATCTCCCGGATAACCTTATCTCAACAACTAGAATGTACGCCGAAAACACATGCATTATCGCATCTCATTACGACCTGACCATCCTTGAATTCGATCTAAATCAAGACCTAGAATCAATATCAAATTGGGCGCGCAAATGGCTGGTAAATTTCAATCCATCGAAAACCAAAGCAATATCTTTCTCGTTATCGGGCAAACAAACGAACCCCACACTTGTATTCCAAGACAAAAACATCTCTTTCGAAACGTCACATACACACCTTGGTGTTGAAATTCAATCAAATTTAGACTGGAACGATCACATTAATAATATAATTAAGAGAGTTTCGTCCCGCATCTCACAACTAAGAAGATTCAAATACAGCTTAAGTGCAAACACGTTAGAATTTTTTTACAAAACTTACGTTCAGCCAATAATGGATTATGCAGATGTAGTTTGGGACTGTGCACCACAATACTGGATGGACAAACTTGAACGTATACACGTGGACGCCGCCAGAATAGTGACCGGGTTAACCCGCTCTGTCTCTAATACAAATGTTTTACTCGAAGTGGGGTGGTCCAACCTTAGGGAGCGCAGGGAGAAACACCACCTACAAACACTTTTTAAAATAACTAACGAAGAAACTCCAGAATATCTCACCCTACTTCTACCAGCCCGGGCGGCACATGTATCAAACAACCGGTACAACTTTAGACAACCGCGTTTTTTCTACTCGTACCGCTGGACAACAGCACATTATAGGAAATCATTCTTCCTAAACACAACTCATGAGTGGAATAAGCTCCCTTCGTTTGTCATAGATTCTGAAAATATATCCGATTTTAAAACTCACCTAAACATAATCGCCTCTGCTCCAAAACCCTATCCACTTTATAGAACAGGTCATCGGAATGTTAGTGTCAACCATTGTAAACTCCGAAACTATTGTAGCGACTTAAAGAGTGACATGCAAAATAATCACATAGCTGATAGTCCTAATTGTCAATGTGGTTTTCCGAAGGAGGATGCTAGTCATTTCTTCTTCCACTGTCCATTGTTCACCAATCAGAGAAGAATATTTTACCACAAACTTGAAACAAATAACTTTCATATAGAAAATATTAAGCATCTTCTCTGTGGAATCTCTGAAAATGACCACAGAAGAAATATATTGCTATTTCATATTACACAGTCCTACATTAATGCAACTAAACGATTTGGGTAACTTCGATCATATATTTTTCTCTGTTATGTCAACCTGTCATTGAAAACAATTAAAAATTTAAATGCCCGGCCTTTTTAGACACAACTTATGACAACGTGAGGGTAAAACTGGACACAATAAAACTCCACTCATAGCACACTCTGTACAAATATTCACATCTGTTTCCCTGCTTAAATATTCACAATTTCATCATGCCATCTTGTTTAAATGTTATGTTATACCTTTTGTGCGGGAGAGGGGCGTCACTAAGTTGACAAAACTTGTGTCCCAATCCCCATGTATATAATTGATATACAATAAAATATGTTTAAATCAAAAAAACACTGCCCTCCCATATTAACCCTGCCCTCCCATATTAACACTGCCCTCCCGTATTAACCATGCCCTCCCATATTAACCCTGCCCTCCCATATTAACCCTGCCCTCCCATATTAACACTGCCCTCCCATATTAACCCTGCCCTCCCCTATTAACACTGCCCTCCCATATTAACCCTGCCCTCCCATTCCATAGACACGTGCTATTCATTGGAATGTAATCATACAATGTTATTAACCCAATCATTGTAATAAATTCCAATCCTGATTAATGTTTCGTACAGGTGGATAGATTCTGGTTTTATGCCATAAAACCTCTATTTCCAGTTATCTTTACAATTTTTTTCGCAAAATTACAGGAAGCTCCTGTCATGGCAGGAGAGTGGAACAAAGTTTTTTCCGGGCACGTATGTCAGCCGGGTGGGTGGTTGGTCGATAGGACCAACAAACAATTTTTTCGCAACTCAAAAATATTTTCCTGCAAGTATTTTTGACTGTTTTTGCAATGAGTTTAGCTTAAAACACATCTATATGTCAATATTAACACAAATGACAAATTTCACGATGATCAGACAAACAGTATAGCCTGTAGCCCATGCTAATGGATTAATTTTTTAAACCCAAGATGGCTGCTGGCTGCCATGTTTTTTTTTGACCGAATGGCCCAAAAATGACTTGTTCCTATTTACATGTCAATGTTAACATCCATGACTAATAGTATGCACAGAAAATCACATACAGCTGTTTACAGTGAATTCCCCCCGCAAATCTCTGTTTTAGTGTTAAAAGGGGGGGTGGGGTGGGTGTCAAAAAATGGTCGGAAAAAACTGCCGAAAACGGAAAAAATATTTGGACGCGGGGGTGGGTGGGTCCGAACAAGGGTCGAAAGTAAAAAATCAGCATACGTGCCTGCAATTTTTTTCCGACTCTCCCCTGGTCATGGACGGGATATGGTCGTTTCAACATATAGGCGTATCAGGATCTATCAATATCATCGGGGGATGTGTATAATGTTACTTATAATACCCGATTCCGAGACAGTGCACGATTACGAAATTCGCCCGCGGGTAGAGAATACTTCAGCATATCTGATTCACGGGCCATGACCCATAACACTATCAGATTCTCTGATCTGGCCACGGGCGTAAATACTCAACGATGTGCCGTCTTCATCAGATGCCACGCGCCCGTGTATTATACGTGATATATTAAGAACGCGCATTGCTGGAATGAATTTGTGGGTAGTTGGAATGGATATGCATTACAAAAAAAACTGACAAACATTAGCGATATGAGTCTGTGAGTATAAAAGTAGTTAAGAATAAATTATTGCTTGGAACGTATTTATTGTGACCCAAATATCAGAACATAGATAATTGACATTATTATATGATCATAAACTTTCTTCTAAAAGTCCCATACTAAATGATGGGCAAAAGAAGTTGATAAATCACGATATCTACCTGGTTGTTCTATAAATAGGCCAGATGAGTTAATAACAAGATCACGCGACGTCATGAGTTATTAATATGAAGTATGTTCATGACAATGTAGTAACGTTTGGTAATATTTTTCATCATACATGTATTGTTTATTAACTTTTGACTTGTTGAAAAACATTGTTGTGCATTTTATGGATTTATATATATGGGTCAGTAAGGTAGTTCAGGCCTAATGGGCTTGATACCATTGGTGGATCATATAATAACACACTTATTGCATGGTTTCGAGGTTGACATTTATCAACCCTTGGAAGCTAATATTCACCTCGGCCTGTGGCCTCGGTGAATATTAACTTCATCGGGTTGATAAATCCTCATGGCAACCTCGAAACCATGCAATAAATGTATAATGTTAGATACTCATAGTGGTGATTTCTGAGATGGGTAAAATGATGTTGGATTTATGTTGAATAAAATGATGTTGGATATATGTTGAATATCCGGATCAGTGTATTATCTTACGAAAGCGACATAAGAAGAAATTATATTATTACCCTTCATGGAGCCCCACACATATATAGAAGCATATAGAAGAGTGTCGTCTGCTCATGTTTGTCTGGGGCTCTGTATGGGTGAAATTATAAAATTGTTAAAGAATACAAGAAAAAATTATTAAAATTGTAAAAAAAATTGTTAGGCCAATGCATTCTCTTATATATGCGAGGAGACCTATGGTCGACTCGCATATATAAGAGAATGCATTGGCACAGGGTAAAACAATCCCGACTTACGACTGGATTTGATATGGCGGGTCACAAATTATAACACTAATACTCTCAGTAAATTTGTTGTTTGTGTCAATTTTTGAAATCTCACTGATTTTTGAATCTCAACAATTATATATACGTAATTTGTTAGTTCGGGCAATGTATAGGTTGATAAAAGTACGAAATACCGATCTAGATATTTTATAAATTACCAAAGGCAACGCAACTTTTCAGCTGTTATCAATTTATCAAACAGAAGTGGTGCAAACTCTCTTTATTAAAGGAATATACCAACAATTAACTCTTTACCCAACAGAAGGGCCTTGTGCCAATGCATTCTCTTATATATGCGAGTCGACCATAGGTCGCCTCGCATATACAAGAGAATGCATTGGCTTAACACATTAAAAATTATAAAATTGTTAAAGAATGTAAGAAAAAATGGAAAAAAGTGTTAAAAAAAGATTTGTTTTAGGCCAATGCATTCTCTTATATATGCGAGGCGACCTATGGTCGACTCGCATATATAAGAGAATGCATTGGCACAGGGCATAACTGTAACTATCACAATGTGGTCAAGGAGCCGGTTCCAATGATATCCATATTTGTATGGTTCTATTGAGACAGACCGAAGATATTTTAGGCTGTTGAAGCTTTATTTGGCCGGTTTTGGCCGGTTTGTTGGGTAAAGGGTTAAGGGACGCTCTTTATCTGTGCCATGCTGTCGAAAGTCGGGACCCGACTATTTTGCTTCAATAAGTCTGTGTGTGCATGGCATATATCAAATGCGTATAGCATATTAAAAGTATGAGTGCTGTTAGCTACCGCTGTCCGAGTCGGCGTCTTATAAGAATATTGATTACTAGGTGCAATTCGCTGCCGAATAACTATGATTTTGGCTACATTTCTCGGAACGACTTTGTACAAATCAGCACATATTTTTACATATTCGTTTAGATCTATCTTTTTGGAACATAATGGTACACGACATGATCGGAACAAATCAATTTCGACGTTATTCAAACACTTTTGACGCCACTCGGGCAATTTCGACATCATTCTACAATTTTGATGCAACTCTGGCAATTATGACAACATTCTGTTTGTTTACGTCAATGACGCCATTCAACTAATTTTCGTGTCATTTCGCCAAAAACTTGACGCTATCTCTATAATGAAATAGATTTGACAGAAATCATTCGATGTAATCTGTAACTCTAATTAAGGCATGATAATTTGACTCATTTTATATATGTTTGTATGTATCTGTGACAAATTTGATATTCCTTTGTCAGGTAGAATATTGACCACCTACATGTATTAACCAGAAAACTCAATGTCTTAAAAGTGTGCAACTATAGTCACGTTTTGATGGGCGTGGTCACAGGTTTATATCTTGACGCCTTTAACAACGTTATTTGACAATGTATCGCATTTTAGCGATATAACATTTGACAACCCCTATATATCAAAATAATCCAATTTGATGTTAATTTAACTCATTATAGAAACTTATTCTGAATAACAATTGGACATTTAATGTTAATTATTTCATATATATATATATAATACATGTTATAGGACACAGGTCCAGGTCTAATTCACCTCCATAATTCGAAAGTCCTTTGCGAAATACATAACATTTAACTTGGAGCTTTATCTTACATTCGGTACACGACGTCGCCGTGTTGTGACAATTTGATTTTCAAGTAACGAGACCATATTCAAAACGTTATTCGAAATAGTTTAGTATAGTTATCTTATGAGAGGGCATTATAATTACGATAATTATAGTTGAACAAAAATGGTTACAAGTCGTCTCTGTCGGGAATAATTTGTTGAACTTTTGAGATCAATCATTTACAGAGATCAATAATAGTATACGAGCAGAGTTTTATAAATTCACGTGACTGTAAAATATATAGCAATTAAACTATTTGGACATAGATAATTGTGTTGATGACATAATTATGGCGTTCATACATCATGTGTGTATACATTTATGGGATGTAATATATGCTGGTTTAAATGTTGGATTTTGTATCCACTGCAATGATATTTCCATTTTACAATGTTAGTTAGGCTACGTTCATACGCTGGCAAGTTTACACGGTATGTTTTTGCGGGCATTTCGTCATAGAAAACCACATGGTGCCAGAATATGAACGGAGCCGTGCACATACAATGCATCTTCACCAAAGTGAACGACATGGGAAGTAACATTTATCTAATTCCACTTGTAAGTTAGTGTTCGGTATTCGACGGATTTCGGTATTCGAATATTCAGTTCGAATAACGAGCGAATAGTATTCGAATATTTAGATAAATTATAAAATTATATAGATTACATATTTTGGAACCAATTTATTATTTAATGAAATAGCATATTTATCCATGCACATTCTATACGCAAAAGAGAGAGAGAGAGAGAGAGAGAGAGGGGAGAGAGAGAGAGAGAGAGAGGGAGAGAGAGAGAGAGGAGAGATAGAGAGAGAGAGAGAGAGAGAGAGAGAGAGAGAGAGAGAGAGGAGAGGAGAGAGAGAGAGAGGAGTAGAGAGAGAGAGAGAGAGAAAAGTCTTTTGGCTTAATAGCAGATGTTATCTGTTTATGAAGTTCAAGTAGTCAATGTTCCATGCATGGCTTAAAGGTTCTTGTTCAAGAAGTGTAACATTATAAAAGTGACAACGCGCAAACAAAACAAAACGATTGCCTTATAGGTCCGCTTCCTATGACCACATGCAAGCACGGTCTGGTTTACACCTATAGCCAATAAATATATTTCGACGTCATGACGCCAATCAAATCAGAACGTTACAGATACGTCATATTAATTCGTTTATGGTCAGTGGAAAATAGACTATACTTTTAACAGACCCTCAGACTAATAACAAAACAGGAAACAATTACTACCCGGAGATTATTCTCGAATATTCGAATAGTCAAATAATTATTCGAATATTCGAATATTTATTTTTATGAGCGAATATTCGAATATTCGGACCGAACACTACTTGTAACAATGCTATTGGAATTTGCCTTCAAATATCTGTATGATTTATTCTTGCGAGATAATTTCATGATATTTACAGGCAAATTCCGGTAGCATCGTTACTAGTGGAACTACAGAGATTTTACTTCGCACGTAGTTAGCTGTGGTACAGATGCACTTTATGTGCTTGTTTCCGCTCATATTATGGCACCATGTCGTTTTCTTCGACAAAATGCCTGAAAACCATACCGTGCAAACTTGCAGGTCTATGAACGTACCATTATCCAATGAAATTAATTTACCCTCATTTGTAGAGTTTGCTGCATTTATTATTCGGTATAATACTCGTTCAGTTACCGTCTAGTAGTTCAATTGGGAGCTACTGTAGTTCGTTATGACAATACTTTTGTGATCGGGGATGACTTACTCACATTGTTGGGTTTGCTTCCCTTGTTTAGTCACCATGGGCCATATGTTCCTTGCGATGAGACTTGGGGGTCTATTCTGAGCTGTTCACACATTTATTTCTGTCACTCTCTACAAGTATTAGTATGTAATTATTTGTATATAATAGAGAATTTAGAAATTGTTAATGCATAACGGAATATAGCCTACTGTGCTTGAGAATAACTACAATTATCGCATGAGTAACCAAGAAATACAATTTTAATGTTCGAAACTGAAATATGTTTTCAGAAATTACCTATATCAATACATATAACACCATACCTGTATTCAATGTATGTGCCTTTGTCACACCGATTACATATTCTCGGCGAAATGGTATTATTGTAATTTAGTCTATATCTAGGTCTCGCTATATAATAACTGAGCTTAACACATGAGATTACATGCATGTGTGTATCCACCCTAACACAGACACACGCATGTTTTATAAATAACCACGAGGGGGCTGTAATTTGAGGCATGGCGGGCATATGTGACCCGCCATATCAAATCCAGTCGTAAGTCGGGATTTTTTTACCCTGTGCCAATGCATTCTCTTATATATGCGAGTCGACCATAGGTCGCCTCGCATAT